>JAOWBW010000499.1:559923-938741 GCA_026119855.1 Campanula takesimana
AAACTCATCATCCCTAATTGTCCCATTCAAAGCAGCGAGCTCCTTAACTGCTGCCTCTTATGTTCATTCAACCCTTCATCAACTGGATGCAGTAACTTCTCCACCATTCCTGCGGCAGCTTCAAGTCCCTCCTGCGTCTCCGCTTCCACCAAGACATGCAAATCCTCATTCTCACCCGGGTCAAACTTCAAATCCCTCTTTGCCCAAACCTGCCTTCTTTCACAGACCCTTTACCACGAATCACAATCTTTGCTCCAGTCTCCTTCTCCATTCTCTTCTGTGTATTCCCTCTTGGCCCAATGATGAGTCCAATGAAAATTATAACCTGGATACTCCTTCATGGAATATAAAGCTTTTTCTGGAGCTTAGGAGGACGATAATCAGCTGGTGGCTTAAAGGCTGGATTACGTTTAATTATCTGTGATATTATTTCCTGTCTCTCTCTATTAAGCCCTCTCCCTCGCCCTGTACTCTCTAGTATTAATCCTAGTCCCCAAATTATCATACACCGGATCAGGAGAAGGAGATCGAGCCCCTTCCGGCCGATCATCCAACTGCAATCCAGACTGCAAAATTCGACTAATTTCCATAAGCCTAGCATTCAAAGGTTGAATTTCAGGATCCATCTCCATACCTCCAGTAAAGTCCTTCATAAAATCCGGCAGCTGAAAAACAGGCTTAGGCTCATCATCCGCCCACCTCGACTTCCTCTTCTTCGTACCTCCATTCTGGTCACCTCAGCAGGCGGATCCCACCTGCTACGACGGCGGCGCCTGCTCGTGTCTCCTCCTCACCGCCAGAATTATCCTTGTCAGTGCCGCTACGAGTGTTGGTGTTAGTCCCGCCATTCTCAGTGGATAGCAACGGCAGCGTCGGATGAATTTTAGCCGGAGGCTCGCTCGACGGTTCCGGATCTGGCAATTGGGTTCAGGTGGAGGAATTGGATTTGAGGCGGCGTCAGAGGTTAGGGTTTCAGATTGTTGTGGCGGCGGCGGAGGTGGGGTGGGGGAGGAGGGTTGGTAGGGGTAATCGGGGAGAGATTGAGGCGGACCTGGCGGCGGTGGTGGTTGTTGGTGGTCGTAGTAGGGAGGTTGAGGTAGGGGATAAGGTGGGGGAGGATCTGAAGCTAGGGTTTCGGAGGGGATTGAGTCCATGATTGAAGGGTAGGGTCGACTATGTGTGAATGAGAAAAGAGGGAAAATAGTTTTGAGATGATTCAAGGGTATTTATATGTAGGCGAAGTAGTATGTCCCTAACCTTACTTTGAGTAGGCAAAATGACGTCTTTGCCCTTGGTTTTGATTTATGACTCCTCGACTCCTCGTGTAAGTGAATCCTTGTAAGTAAAATACAGTATTCCCTCATTCCCATAATAACTAACCTGTACAAATTGCCATTTTAAGTATTTCATTGATAAGTTACATTTTTTTAAAAATGATAAATCTGTTGCTTTGCTCGACTATTTTTGAAATGATCTCAAACCTTTTGTGCTTTGCCCGACTAATTTTTGAATGATCCAAACCATTTTACGTCGAAGTTATTGCTGGATTCTCAGCGTATTCTCAAACATTTTCAAAACTAATTACTTAATGTATTGTCGATGTCGAAAAGAGATTATTCCAAAAATAGTTCGTTGTATTTACAAGTTTTTTAACCTGATCTCTCTTGCCTAAATGGTGCAAATTCAATCCACAATGACCAACTATCATTGTGTTACACTATCTATGCACTTGTGTGTTTTGAAACCAAAATGATGTTTGAGGAACCAAAGGCGCGAGAGAGAAGGAGCTGTGAGTTGGGAGCTTTTAGGATGACGAAGGTTGAGCAAGAAAGAAAAGGAAGAGACGAAGTTGAGGTGAACTCCCTAGGCGCAGAAAAAAGAGTGTGAAGTTGAGGTGTGTATTTTAAGGACGAAATTCTCGTTTTTCTGCCCAATCAACACTTTTTTAATGATGGATTGTTAAGTTTGGTTATCGTATTCCTATATAAACTAAGTGACAGATGTAAACACATTGTAGCATGGTCTCTTGACGCAATTGATTTATTCGACGAACTTGGTAACCAAATTTTCACGTTCTTTTACATGTGCTCTCCTTTATTTTTTTGCTTTCGAGCGTGTTTGTTCATTTTATTGATTACAAGATTGCAGGAATACCACTAAATTTTCAATAATTGGTGCACCCTTCGGAATCGTGATTTTATATGGAAGCGGGGCACCAAAATGGCACATAAAGTGAACCGTGATTCACATTCCTGGTGTCATATGTTTATAAGAGGGTCATGTTTAAAGTTTTGAGCAATAATGCTAGGGGCACAAAATAAGTCCACAAAATCATGATCAAAAAATGAGGTGACGATATTTTATTGATTGTATCAATAATGAACACACCACACTCTAATTAAACACACCAATAAAATCAATACACCTAGAATTTTGTGATAAAGTTTTTGTAACTTTTTTGTGACGCTATTATTATTACTACCTCTATACCTAAATGAATGTCCAAATTTCATTGTAAGGAACATAACTTTTTGTACAATTTGATGGCAAAATTTATATATAATCTTGTAATCCTCTTTGCAAACATTTAGTTTTTGCAATGCATCAAGAAAGGGACCAAGGGTCAACAAAATCATACAAATCACAACCCAAAAAAAATAAAAAGAAAAAGGTCTGCCTGTAAAATATTGATGCCGCTCAAAAACAAAATTTGATAGCAACAAAACTCAATGTAGCTACATTTTGTATGGAGGCAACAAAAGATATTTAGTTTCCGCGCCATCTTCTTTTCCACTAATGTTTGTATTTTCCTTTAATTGTCACTCATATATCACATACTGTATACACACTAAAAACACACAGAAAATGATCTTTTCACTACCCAGAAGACAAGTAAACTAAGCACCAAGATCACAACCCTCTTCGAAGCAAACATTCTCAAGTTCACCCTAAACCCGTGTTCTCTCATGAACTTCAACAACTCTCTTCCAACTGCAATAACCCAAGAAAAACCGAGCGCAAACTAGTCTTATCGTTTCACCAAGTCCATACACATTACTAGGATCACTTGACACCTCGAGATATGACCAATCATGAGATACAGTCCCACTTTCTCTTTGATTTAATCCAAGGCGTTCGTTTAGCCAAACTGATAAAGTAACAAGTATATTTGCAAGAAACCCTACCTCGTCGCCGGAAATTGGTCGGAACATCCAGTCACCCTTGTACTTTATATCTGTCGAGTGCGAGTTTCCGGCCACTCTTGGTCTGAATATTTCGTTACGGGATTTTTGATGTTGCCTTGGCTCAGATGATGATCTTAAAATATTGCCACCAAATAAAGATCCCATATGTGATTTTAGAGAATCTACGAGACGGAGGTTGTTAATAAGATTCTCTCCTCCTATAGATTGCAGCTCTGACTCCGCGCGCAAAACAAAGAGCTGTAGTGAAAAGAGCCATAGGTTTAACAACTAGGATAGAAACAATTAGTGTACCAGGGACAGAATAGTAAAAAGGAAACCTGAAGAAGTTGTTGGCCACCATCTTCACCAGTACCAAAGAGTCGTAGATCTTTGTTCCAGTTTTCATGCAAGAATGATCCGTCAGCATCATTTTCAGATAGGCCCTCCTCCCAGTCCTATTGCAGCCAAAAATATATATACAGATTAGGAAAAAACACAACTACCTCACACAAAACAAAACTGCAGTTACACTTCTTGCTTGGGCTTGCATGGAATTTATCTTAGATCGCTAAAAAAGAAAAAATATACCCCTCCGTCCTGAAATGATCTTCCATACTTTTTTTGTTGTTACTACAATGGTTCTTTGAGCAATACTTTCAGGTTAATTTAATTATTGTAATGAACTTCTAAAAACTGTTATTGATAGTACTTATAATGGTGTATCAAATGGTACAAGTTTTAAATTTTCATTAGGATAAAATTAACCTAAAATTATTGCTCAAAGTACCTTCGTATTGACAACAAAAATGAGTGGGAAGATCATTTTTTGGACGAAAGGAGTATCCTACATAGCAGCTGCAAATCAATTTTTATTGGCCAACTTAATGTTCCGAATAAAGGTTATCAAACCCTTGCCTTCGTCTTCCTAGGCGAAGGCAAGGGCCTATGCCATCTGAGCTGCTCGTTGGCGCAGCTGCAAGTTATGAAACTGACAAAAATAACCCAGGTCCCAGGATAGGGCAAAAAAACGAAAAAGAAGAAGAAGAATGAGAAAGAAGCATGAGAAGACGAGAAAGAGGAAAAGAGAGACAATGCTTTGCCATAATGGAATTGCAAAGGGTATGAAGGGCCTAACTTAGGCTCCTACATTACTTTTTAATGAAACGAGCTCTTTTTAAGGTACATTAATACATAAAGAACAATCGTATGCACTGTATATATAGAGGGTAGAACAAAGAAATACCTGCAACTGTTCGCGAATTGATGGGACAAATCTGTACAAGGTATTGAGTGTTGACCTGGATGATCCAACTGGTGCTGAATGGTAAACTGTGTCTATGCCTTTGATAAGATCCAAAAGCTCATTGGAAGATGCCAATATGTTTACAACCTGCACCGATAAATCCACATGTCGAAATATAAGTAAGAGTAACCAAATCTGATATACAAGTGAACAACATACGTCACAATATCCACTTTCAGTTTAACTTTTAAGGTTTATATAACAAAATCAGATGCTAAACCTGCAACGGGTGGTTCATGATCCGCAGGTCAATTATTCAATGTGACACCTTTTAAGACATATTTGTTTGGAATGCTAGCTATTGCTTGGATCTCTGATCATGAAAAGTTGTTCTTTACAAAATTATTTGCACCCAATCTAAAAATAAAATATGTCCCAGATTTCAAATGAACAGACTACAAGGTAAAAAGCTGCCTGGTGCAAGTTTAAAGAATCAAGATGTTTGCCCTAAACCTAGCTACTTGAAATACAAATAGGAATTTAATGAAACAAGCACATTTCCAAGAAAACCGCAGGTATCTTTTTGCTAGTGTTTTTTAATTAATTTACAAAATGGCAATCTTCAGAATATCAACTTGATATCAAACTGGGTATTCAAATCACACATAAGAAAAAAAAGCTTGCTAAGAGGTCACGTGACCACTTAAGCCAAGTTTAAGAGTGAATTCACTTCGACAGCATGGAATATGTGGAGCACATTCTCAGTGTTAAAATTACATCATCCTTTAGCAGTTACTCCCTCCGTCCCGAAATAAGCTTCTCATTTGCAATTTTTCATTGTCCCGAAATGTTCTTCACATTTCTACAATTTAGGCTTAAAAGTGCATAAACAAACACTAGTGAAGCAAGTGTTCATATCCTTAAAAAGTTTGAATAGTCAAATGTGAAGATCATTTTGGGACGGAGGGAGTATTTGACAAACCTAGCACACAGACATCAACAAGAATTGCCTCTGCTGGATATGGTCCATGGCTTCGGACATTGATGACAGGCAACTTCCTCTTTCAGCTATTTGAATGCCGCAATGCAACTCTGGTTAGGGAGTTGTAATGCATCCTTCTCTAGAAGACTACTAACTTATCATAGCTTGCAGGTCACAAATATCTCAAAAGATCATCTCATCTTCACTTTGCTGTTTTTTCAAAGAGATTTTAAATTTAAAGAGGCCACAAAGTAGATGGTGCCCCAGACCTAACACTCAACATTAAAATAGAGAAGGATGCATTACAACTCCCAAACCAAATTTGCGACATTCAAATAGCTGAAAGAGTGATTCTAAAGAGGCCACAAACAAAATGATGTCCTAGACCTAACACTCAACAACATACTCCCTCTGTCCCGGAAAGTTTGTCCCTCTTTTTTCATTGTTAATTTGAATGAACTTTGAGTAATAATTTAGATTACTTTAAATTATCTTAATGAGAATCTAAAAATTAATATAGATAATATTTAAAATGATGTAGCAAAAACAAGTTGTAAATTTTCATAAGGATAATTAAAAGTAGCCTAAATTATTGATCAACGTTCATTCGTAGTAACAATGAAAAAAGAGGACTAACTTTCTGGGACTGAGGGAGTAGAGATTGACACTGAATCCAAGAGAAAATGCCCACATCATGTTATCCAATACTGCTCCCCGTCACAATTTACAAGCAATTCCAAATCAGTTCTAAAATAAATTGTAACCATCTTCTCCACATATCCTAGTGTGGGAACACAGTACACCATGTTCCAGAAGATAACTGGCTGCATCATTTGGATACTTTGCTACTAAAGCACCAGTCGGCATTCCATCTTTTACAAACTTAAGACCTATGTAAAGCTGGGTAGGCTTGAGAAAGTAGATAGCAATCAGACACATCACACATATAGTTCATTGGGATATTTGCTTATGACAGCACAACAAGTTAGACTGCCTCAAATATGAGGAATAAGTTTCTACTTTTCATGGCATTGAACAAAGCTGTGAGGGGCACTATGGATTACAAGTAGGCAAAACTTATGTATTACTGATGCCAGTATAACATGCCTAAATATTGTTGAAGCCAGTATATAACGTCATAAATTAGGAACCACTCATATATTTTGGCCCACCAAAAAACAAGTGTTCACTTTCGAAACAAGCCAGGGCTTTCACATAAACATCCAACAGTTCAATAACCTTTCTGTATATACTGAAAATGCGTCAACACTGGTAGATATGTTGGGGGACTGTAACCTAATAAGGTTTAAATGCTTGCTAATTATGACAAAATGTTTCCCCAATATACGTAGAAAGACAACTTTTGAGAAGCCAACGGTTCACTTCAAATTCAGTTAACTAGACAAAATGACCTACTATATTGTCGCCGTGGGAGTAAAAAGTAAAGTCAACAGAAGTCAGTAAATCATATTCATCATCCGAAGACATAAAACAATGTGGATCTGTCACATCCTTATAACCAAATATCAAAATTGGGGTACAAAAGTTGCAACTTCCAACGGCTATATTATATGAGTGAGTGTTTCACAGGTGTTTCAAACCTGCCATCAGAAGTTGTGTTGTCAAATCTATTGTAATTATATCAAGATATCTAATCTGTTAGCCAATTAACCTTAAAACAATTAATATCCACCGAAGTTATCCACTTATCTTTCCACTAACTTCCTCCACTTCATGGCCGTTTACATAAATTTTTATCATAAATTCAATACCAATACTACTCCATGGAATGCTAACAATACCTAGTGCAATTTATACTTCTTTATTTCTGCACTTCTACATTGTTAGTTAGACAACCAGTAGACCTTCTATCCAAGTGATGTATGAGAAAGCATCTCACCTCTTTAGAAGTTCATATCAGAAAGAAATTTGAGAGTTCCACTTTTACTAAAAAAAAAAAAAGTTTTCAGCATATATTATCTCCAAAATGAGTACCACTTCTACTGTTACATGCTAGTGTTAGGCTGCTAGCCATGTGTAGAAGCTCTAATATTATATCTGTCAACAATCTTACCTAACTTAAAAATATAAACTAGACCTCACACCAGTAGCACAATTACAAGCTCACTCACCTAACATAGCTTCAATAGTTATTTAAATATGATAAATTGTTCACAACGATGTGCTCCCTACAGGACTAAATAATTTAAAACTTCCCCTAACAGTTACTCGTAGCTATAGTTAGAAGCTGGCTCACTCACGTTTTAGAGTCGGCTCACTTTTTGCACAAGACCGCAACTCACTGAAATATCTTTGAAATGAGAGCAATACTTGAGTCATTAAAACATCTTCTTGCGAAAAGTGAACCAAGCTCCATAAATACAAGCATCACTAAGCTAGATAGAAGAATGTAATCCAGATGTTTGCAAGCTTCATAAAATAGTATTGGATTGAGAAAACTTAAACAAGAAACTGACCTTTGATACCATCTGAACAATGACTTCAGGGTCTGTGTGAAGAAACTTGTGAGCAAATCCAATAAAATGCATGACCAACGAACTGTAGAAGAGGTAATTTGACAATACAAAGTCTTCCCAACAGGATGAATATTCGCGAGGTTGAGACTGATTAACCTCCTTAACAGAACTTTTCCCTGCAACTCCCAGATTGGCATCAAGTTCTGCAAATTCTTCCAAGCTTATCATCCAAGGTTCAATGTAGTTAATCCAAACAGAGAACACCTGGGATACATTTTTAATAGAAGTCTCCACCGGGCAAAATAAAAATGTCCTCAATATATATCTGTACAGCGGCCTTTGTATCCACGAGTTCCAAGTACTAATGGGCTTCACACCAGATACCATTTCTTTCGACTTGGCACTAACAGAACCAAAACCCTCTGAACGGGGCTCCCAGAAACCCAAGTTACCTGATCGCACCTGCTGTTACTCCCAATCAAGTTCGAGTTCAAATACTTAACCAACACATTTACTACCTCAGCCAAACCAGCAGTTGGAGGCATCTCACCCAAGACCGATCTCAGAGGCAACGAAACACCAAACGACTTACACACACTAGCAGACAACGGAGAGAAATCATTATCTACTAACCAGAAATGTATAAGCGTGTGCACAAAGAACTCAGCATGGTCAATAACCGAAGCATCATAACCCGACGAATAATGCAATAATGAGCTCCGATAAGGTGACTGAGAACTCAAATTCAGATCACACAAAGGCACAAATGCATGAAGATACGCGTAAAGAAGACGTGTACACAAACTACATTCATTTTTCTGCTCTTTACCACGCTTCGCACTAGTGTTTGAAAACACTGGGATCGAACTAGCCCAATTCTCTAACCGAAACCTCTTACTCCTCCTAACCCTAACCACATCCAAATTCTCACCATTTCCTTTACAAACAGGGTAATAAGCAAACCAAAACAAGTAATACTCAAAAACATTCAGCTGAACCTGAAACGAACCAGAACCACCCTTAATAGAATCTCCAGCTAGTCTGCCTTTAAACAACGGACACAAATCAGCTAAAACATGACAATCCCGCTGATTCTGAAGCGCAACCCGAACCCACTCCGGTAACCGTTCACTCGGAAACACATATTTAACCAACGAGAGCTTATCAATAGCCGAAACAGCTGACATAAGGACGCCAGATGGAGACAATAGAGTAATTACCTTCGTGGAAAGCTCCGAATCGTTGGCGGCGGAAACGACGTCGAGCCAGCCGGTGGGGGAGGTCGGCGGCTGAGACGGAGAGTCATCGAATCCGAACAACTTGCAAATTAGGGTTGGGAAAGTGATGGAGAAAAACCAGCGGGTTTGTTCAGGAGTGTGTTTGTGGAGGAACGACTCGATTGAGGATATAGCGAGCGCGATTTGCGGCGGAGTTGAGGCGGCGGAGACAGTGGCGGCGAGGTCGGAGGATTTCGTTTGGGCGTCCGTCGTGTATGTCATTGGGATCATTGTTTTGTAGAGATAGAAATTTGGGTTTCTAGAGAGAGAGAGAAAGGGGTTAGGGCACAGAAATGGTGAGGGTTTTTGGGGGAGATTTATTTTTTGAAATGGAGGAGAAAGGGCAAATGGCGGGTTTTATGTGAAGGGGAAAAAAAAGGGGTGAAGGGGAGATGAAGGTTCTAGGAGAGGAAAGGTGGGGCCCGTTACGTGGCGTTTAGAGCGTGTTGAGTGTGAGTCATATGGGTGGGACCCATTGATAAGAATGCTAATTTAATTTACCACGTAATTTAGAGGATATTTTTTTACTACTTACTGTTCATCATTATTTATCACAAGTGATCCAATGATTATTAAGACATACTCCCACTGTCTCATATTTATTGCTATTAAATAAAAGTGCATGAGAATTAAGAAAATATGTTGGAAAATTAAGTATTGTGAGTAGGTAAGTGAGAGAAAATAAGTTAGTGGATAGTAGTTGTTTTGAATGGATATGAAAGATAAAATTAACATTTTGAGTAAGTAGCAATAAGTATGGAACGCCCAAAATAAAAATAAGTAACAATAAGTATAACACGTAAGGAGTAAATGATTATATTATAAATAATAAAATGCACAATCAAGTCGAATCATGAGAACTTGAGTTTGGTTTACTGAAATGAGTCATGGCATGTTAAAAGCATCTGAATTATGATAATTTTAGCACGTCCCCTCAAAATTTAATCAATTCTAAATCTGAATGTAATAATTTTATAATTTTATGACAAAAAATTTGTATGAAACGACGTGAGACAGATCTCGTTGAAAGAATAAATGGTTTTCCTTCATAAACGGAGCGGACAAGTCCATTTTCTTTCTTGTCGAGATTCGTCTCTTGTGTGAGACTATCTCACACTTCCATTAATTTGTATATAATTAGAGCTCAAAAACGATTCACTCTTTAAGCAATCATATTATCAGAATCGAGTATAATCCATTAAGATTCAGATAATTCATAGATATCACATAATTCTCCCGTCTCAATTTGAAACTACTTCGGTCTGTCACCAAAAGAGAATTTAATTATATAATACTCCTTAAATTTTAAAAAGATTCACATTTAACTTTGTTTCACTAGTTATGTTGTGTTTATACACATATAAACTCAAATAATAAAAATATTTTTTTTTGAGATAATAAAAATAGGCAAATGATGAGAAAATCTTTTCAAGATAGAGGAATATAATTTTTTTTATAAGTATAGATAATGGGATAAATATATTAAAAGGGTCGGGCAGTGGCACACAAGCGATGCAACTAATGAAACAACCTCATTTTTTTTATCTTTAATTGTGACATCTTTTAATCCCCTAGTATTGCCTTTTTAAAAGAATAAATACAAAGTCACAGTACCACAAAATTTGTTCTACAAAATGATGTGTCAAGATTTTATTGGTATTTTTAATTAGATTGTGCCGGGTCCACTATCGATGTAATCAATAAAATAATGTCACCTCATTTTATATTAATCGTTTTGTGAAGTCGACCCTAGCATTGACCCTTTTAAAATGTAGGGAGTAGTATTTTTTATGTCGGTAACATTTTTTAATAATCAGGATGATGACTGATGGATAAGTCTGCTCAATCATGTTCTATTAACTGCATAACATTGGCCAAAATAATTAAGGGCTTTGAAAGAAATTGGTGTTTTGGGCTTGGGCCTTGTGCTTATCACATTTATTTTTAGGGTACATTTGGATATGCAGTTTAGTTTCTACTTGGTGATATTATTTTGTGTGGTAGAGTGAAAATGGTTTGAGGTAAATTTGGGTTCATATGAGACGCAATTAACATTGGCTCTTAATGTTTCGGTACCGAATGAGAAGCTTTTTCTACATCCATATGATCTACTAAAGTCGATCGGTATTGCCCATATAATAAAAGCCGTTGACTCCACCTGTTATCTCCTTCTACGGCGTCGCGCATGCTAGAAAAGGATTGTAACATGTTGTTTAAACGGTCCATATAATAAAAGCCATTGGCTCTTAATAACATATTGCCTATATAATAAAATCCATTGGCTCTTAATGTTTCGGTACGGAATGCGGTTCGGTACCGAAAAGGGGTTTTTCCTTTAGGGCCCTCCCCACTCATATGTTATTCCATTTTAAGGAGAGGCCCTTTTCAAATCCCAAATAAGGAGTCCTTTTAAGATGATATTTCCACATACACCCCTCAGCTTTGTTGACCAGTCAACAAAATTACCTAAATACCTAAACTACCCCCGCCCCAAATAAAACCCTAGCCTCCCCCTCTCCACTCATTCACGACACACAATCTCACACACAAACGCACGCACATTTTCTCTCCAGCTCACCACCACTCCCTCCTCCGGCCGTCAATCTCTGCTTCTCCGGCGACCAGATATCTCTGCTTCTCCGGCGACCGGATATCTCTGCTTGTCCCTTCGTTTCCTCATCTCCGACCGACGATTCTTCTTCTCCCTTCGTCTTCCTTATCTGCAACCGAACAGATCTGCGCATCTCCGGCGATGGCGACCGGCGACTGTTTCCCGTCTGTTTCACTCGCCATCTGCTTCTCCGATCTCCTTCTCCGACGCCAACCGCCTCTCCGATCTCCAGATCTGACCACCCGGAGACCTAGATCTTCTTCTCCGACGCCCTTACCTCCCCTTCGTTTCTCCACCGGTGTCTCACCCCGCCGGCAACCTATCTCCTTCCTCCTCACCGCCTTTTTCTCTCTCTCATCATCTTCTCTTTAGATCCGGTTTAGATCTGTGCGAAATCAACGAAGAAATGCAGAAAATGAGAATAGCCGGCGGCCTCTGGATTCCGACGTCCGCCGATCACATAATCGAATCAGAACATGAGAACTTCAAATCCTGTTCTGCATTGAATCAATGAAAGGCCTCCTCATATCCAGAGCTTCTGTTTATTTTCGTTGAACATTAATTTTGGTCTGATTTGGTTACATTGCACTGGAAATTGAAATTCTATTGTGGTTGTTTTATAAATGGGATGAGTGCATTGATGCTACAATTGTGTTTTTTTTTTTTTTAACAACAATTGCTATATATTTATTAAAAGTTGGAAAAAGTGAAAAAATTGACTCTTATAGTCTAATTATAAGAGTAGAACTGGTTTTATACGTCAGTTATGAGAGTTTGACCGGATTTGACCAAAATATATATATTTTTTTTTTATAAAAAGTTGGAAAAAGTGAAAAAAAATGAGTCTTATAATCTAATTATAAGAGTAGAACTGGTCTTATACGTCAGTTATGAGATTTGACCGGATTTGACCAAAAAATGTTATTTATTTTTTTATTAAACGTTGAAAAAAGTGAAAAACAATTGACACCTATACTCTAATTATAAGAGTAGAACTGATCTTATACGTTAGTCATAACAGTTTGACCTGATTTAACTAAAATATATTATTTATTTTTTTATTAAAAATTGGAAAAAGTGAAAAATTTCTCTTAAAGTCTAATTATAAGAGTAGAACTGGTCTTATACGTCAGTTATGATAGTTTAACCAGATTTGACCAAAAAATATTACTCCCTCTGTCCCTAAATGAGTGTCCATTTTTAAGAATCTTTGTCCCTAAATGAGTGTTTTTTTTTAACATAACTTTCTCCCTAAACGTTTTTTTTTCGAAATTTTTTTCACCGGTTTCTTTATACGTGCAAAACTAAAGGTTTGGAAAGGAGATTACAAGATTATATATGAATCGTTGTTACCAAATTGTTCAAAAAGTTGAGATTTTCAGTGTCCCTTAAAATGAAATTTGGACACTCACTTAGGGACAGAGAGAGTATTTATTTTTTTATTAAAAGTTGGAAAAAGTGAAAAAAAAATGACTCTTATATTCTAATTATAAGAGTAGAACTTGTCTTATACGTCAGTTAAGAGAGTTTGACCGGATTTGACCAAAATATATTATTTATTTTTTTATTAAAAGTTTCAAAAAGTGAAAAAAAAATGAGTCTTATAATCTAATTATAAGAGTAGAACTTGTCTTATACGTCAGTTATGAGAGTTTGACCAGATTTGACCAAAAAATATTTTTTATTTTTTTATTAAAAGTTGGAAAAAGTGAAAAAAATGACTCTTGTAGTCTAATTATAAGAGTAGAACTGGTCTTATACGTCAGTTATGAGAGTTTGACTGGATTTGACCAAAAAATATTATTTATTTTTTTATTAAAAGTTGAAAAAAATGAAAAAAATGAGTCTTATAATCTAATTATAAGAGTAGAACTTGTCTTATACGTCAGTTATGAGAGTTTGACCGGATTTGACCAAAAAATATTTTTATTTTTTTATTAAAAGTTGGAAAAAGTGAAAAAAATTGACTCTTATAGTCTAATTATAAGAGTAGAACTGGTCTAATACGTCAGTTATGAGAGTTTGACCGGATTTGACCAATTTTTTTTTTTATTTTTTTTTATTAAAAGTTGGAAAAAGTGAAAAAATGAGTCTTATAATCTTATTATAAGAGTTGAACTTGTCTTATACGTCAGTTATGAGAGTTTGACCGGATTTGACCAAAAAATATATTTTATTTTTTTTATTAAAAATTGGAAAAAGTGAAAAAAATGAGTCTTATAATATTATTATTTTTCTAAAAAATAAAAAAAAATGAATTTTTTTGACTCTTATATGTTAATTATGTGTCAGTTATAAGAGTTTGACTATGATTTGACCAAAAAAGTAAGGGTGAGAGGAGATATGAGGGCATTTTAGTCATCTTGCATCTTTTTGCAAGTGAGGGGTGTCTCTGGTATTAGTGATCTGTTGAGCCCTTATTTAAAATATAAGTTGGTAGTGAGGGGCCCTAGAGTCCAAAGCCCTACCGAAAAATTTGTCGGAAAACGAGAGAAATGAAAGAATAACAACACAGCAAATCCACACCCTTTAACAGTTATGACGAAGTAATCATTTCAAATCTCATATTTAGCTCAGTATTGTTGCAGAGTTAAAACGATTGTAACATGTTGTTTAAACGGTCTCCACGTAGTCAATGCCCGTTTTGACAATGAAAGTTTAGATAGCTAGGATGGTCGGACAATTAACAGAGTATGGTGTGAATCATAGTGTGAAGACACCACATATTACACCAACTGACTTGCAGCGGAATAAAAAAGTAAAAATGAGATATTTAACACATCTACAGCAACTCACTGTAGACAACAAAACTTCTCTTTAATAAAAACGGTTATGATCGATTACAAAGAATATATTAAGAGAAGAAACCAAATATGAAAACACTAAACACTCAAAACAAGTTCTATGAAAGAACTTGTCTTACAAAATGATTCTCTCACTAAAAACAAAGCATTCTTCTAATTTTGTTTCTTGATTGCAGAAGATGAAAATCCCCAAGGAATGAAAGTGACGCCTTGTTTTTAAACACAAATCTTGTAAAAAACGTGTTTTACACTAACTATGTGTAAAACGTGTTTTTCAAATAACGGCTTAAGAGGGATTAAAAGACGCGGTGGCAATTTTGTAAATAAGTGGAACTCATGAAAATCTCAGCAGACACATTTTAAAACAAGAGGAGGCATTTTTCAATACTTCACAGCAGGCATATTTTAACTCTAGAGGAGACACTTTTTTAGAGCAGGCATGTTTTAACTCTAGAGGAAGCACTTTTTTTGAACTTTTAACAGTGCCTTTTTTGAGAGAAAATAAGTGCCTCCTCTAGTTAAAAAATGTGTCTCCTGCAGTTTCAAAACATGCCTCCTCCAGTTTTAAAACATGCCTCTTGAGATTTTTTTGAACTTTTAACATTGTCTTTTTTAAAGAAAAAAATTGTCTGCTCTAGTTTAAAAATGTGCCTCCTGCAGTATAAAAATATGCCTCTTCTAGTTTTAAAACATGCTTGCTCCAGTTTCAAACTCCAGTTTTAAAACATGTCTCCTCCAGTTTCAAAATATGCCTCTTGAGATTTTTAGTAAAAAAAAAAAAACTCAATATGCACTTATAAAAATGCATGCTTTAAAATTTAGATGTGCCTCTTTGAAAAAAATGCCTGTTATGGTTTTACAAAGTGCCTGATGTGGAGTTTCAAAAATATGCCTCCTTCAGTTTCATAATATGCCTCCTGCAGTTTTAAAATATGCCTCCTGAGATTTCATAAGTTTCAAATATTTACACTTATGCCACCGCGTCTCTTAAACCCTACTTGCCGTTATTAATAAAACACGTTTTACACTAAGCCTAGTGTAAAACGCGTTTTACAAGAGACTTACTCGTTTTTAAATAGGCTCTGAACCCATAGAAAAAAACATGTGGAGATATGGAGTCTTTCTTGGAGATAAATTCTTATCAAGATACTCTTCAGCTTTTCCTAACTTGTAGCTCCTACTTTGATTGAGAGGTATCTACAAAATAATTAAAAGATACACAAACTAGAAAACTAATTAATATGTTAGTAAAATAAATATAAAATATATTTACAAAACTATCCTAAAATAAAGAAAGACATAAATCCCAAAAATAAATATTTAGACTAATAAAAAACGTGTGCACCAAAATTGTCACACTTACAAACTCCCCCTGATTCATGGCTTTCTGGTCAAAACAAAAATGTTAAGATTATTAAGTGACCAAAATAAACACTCCCCCGAATCCAACTGTTGAAAAAAAACGGCAATGCGATCTTTCCTTTTTGATAACTGTACCTGCCATAAAATTGTCAAAGAAAATAACATATCAAAAACTAAAGTGTCAAAAGTACCAAAATACCAACCATACCAGCTTTATCTCCCCTTTTTCACATACTCTCCCCCTTTTTGACCAGAATACGAGATGATCACTTTCGCAAAAGGTCGTTACGATGGAAAGACACGTTGATGTGAGGACTGGTGTGATTACATCGAGGGACACACCGTTAGCAGGATTTGAGGATTGAACAGTTGCTGGAGACAAGAGATGAGCCAACATACACAAGAGGATCCAGGCTTTCAAGGCACAAGGAATTCTTCAACAAAATCAGATTTATCAAAAGAAAGAAATTATGGGAGGCAAAGAAAATTTTATAACCAACTCTTGAGAAAATTCAACTACCATTGATAGCATAAAAAATCCAAGATAAATACTCTCCCTGAAAACATGTCATTAGACATTTATTTATGAATGATTTCCTTGAGCATAAAGTTATATACAGAGTTTACCAAGAACAACACAAAATCAGTTCGGAGACATTAGCACTATGGTAGGGACGACTCAATAAAAAGAAAAACGAAAAAACAAAAATATGCAAGTGAAGTGTACAACTCAGATTAGTGTGACTTGGGATGAAATCACACCCGATGACTCAACTTATCCAAGAACTTCAATGAACATTACTCCCAATCTACTCAGCATCTAGAATGCGTCTACCCCTTTTTTAATCGTGGGTAAAGATTTGATGGTAGCTTTCACTCTACATTAAATCCAAAGATAGCCCTTTCTTTTTGTATGAGTTCGTTTGATCACATTTGGATTGGCTGCATACAATGGTGGAGCAACTGTTTCCAAAGAATGGACCCACTGAGAGATAAATTGAAGGCACTTGCCATAGTAACCATAGAGAGTGTTCACAGTTCAAGGACCAGTCAAATCAAAGGAGTTGATCAAGTGATCACTCTGAGATGTACAGTGCAAACATAAACACCATTTTTTTTTAAGTTAGCAAGTATACAAGTGTGACACATAGTGTGATCATACAGGGGATCATACCACCAAATGATGCAAAGTCCGAGAGATTTCCTAAGTGTAGAAAATCTCTGAAAGTCTAGGGCCTTAGTAAAAATGTCAGCCAACTGATTTTCTGTCCTTACTAGTTCTAGGCTTATAATTTTCTGCTAAACAAAATCTCGAATAAAATGGTGTTTAATGTCAACATGTTTAATACAAGAGTATTGAGCATGAATTTTTGAAGTATCAATAGCACTTAAATTGATCTAAAATCGAGTTAAAATCTTACTTTGTGGCCCATAGTTTTTTACCATTTGACTCATCAAAATATTAAATTACTCCCATGTGACCCAAAGAAATTACTTGTTACCTCATAGCCTCTGACTTTCATGTACTTCAACCCTACCACATTATGGTAGTTCACCCTTGCTATTTGTCCAGTCCTTACCTTTTCACAAACATCCCCAAGAACATGTAAAATGGGATGCTTCTCTTGAATTTTGTAGGCACTGTTTCTGGACCATTTTAAACCTGCTTCTTTACTATCTGAGCTGCTGGAGGATGCCTCTGAATCCGAACATGGGTCGTTTTCTACTGGTGTCGTCTGTGGTGTTATCACACCGGGGGTAACATCAGACGGTTCTGCACTCTCTGGTGTTATTTCCTGTTCAGCCTCGTCATTGGCGGGCTCCAGCTCTTCAACACACCCTGTAGCATCGAAAAACTTATAGCAATTATCAGAAGTTTTAAGACCTTTAAACACACAATTGCCGGATTTATCAAAGACCTCACAAATTTGCTTATCAAACTTCACATGCATATCATCGTCACACAAATGACTAATGCTTATGAGGTTTTCCTTGAGGCCATCAACATGGAGGACATTATGGAGATTAGGCAGACCCTTAACATTCAAAGTTCCTTTATCAACTATCTTACCTTTGCCGCCACCTCCATATTTCACATTTCCTCCATTCATAGGAGAATAATCAGATAAGAATTCAGCTTTACCTGACATGTGCCTTGAGCACCCACTATCAAAATACCAAGAGCTAGACACACTACTCTTTTGAGAAGTTAAAAAACCTTACACTCATCACCTTTCTTCTCATCCCACACGAATCGCCCAGATTTCTGGCGATGTGGGTTCATTCTAGGACCCATCTGGGAACCAGATTCCCCAAGGTCATGAATTCTTTGGTAACAAAACGGTCTAATATGCTCACGAACAAAGCAATAGTGGCACACGTATTTCTTTCTCCTAGGTCTTCTAGACTGCACTTCCTGAAACGATTTTGATTCCGACCTTTCTTCACCTTCTTTCACAAAATTGGATCCATAGCCAAGACCAGTTTTAGAATGACTTCCAAATTTTAAAACCTCTTCAAGTTTAGCTTTGCCATTGTTTAACTTGGTAAAAGTTTCATTAACTTTTTCAAGTTCAGATTTAATTTTCTCAAGTTCAACATCACGCTTGGTGATGATGACCTCGAGCTTGACTATGGCATCCTTTTGATTATCATTATCAATGGAAACTCTCTCAAGCTCAGATTTCAAAGTAGTTATTTCAGTTGAGAGTTTCTCATTCACCTTTTCAAAAACACCAAGTTTTTCAACACGTTTTTGTTGGGTTTCCAAGTAACATGCGCAGCGGAATATAGCAATTAAAATTTAAGAAACCCAAAGCCATGTATCCGTTCATATGATTAAATCAAATACAACAAGATGAATAGAGGAATAACTAACCCTTGATGGCTATGAACTTTTCTCTTTGGTCTTGGTGGAAATCTTGAAGCTTTATCACGAACAAATCACGAACTTTGTAAGATGATAAAATTCACCCTCTAGCGGTATCCACACTTCGAACGAATATCAAAGGAACTTCTTCGATCTTGGTTGCTAGACCAATAATTGTAAAACACGCTTTCACAATTTAATAAAGAACTATATGGAATTTATTTGTGAATTATTTTGTTCCTCAATCAATGATATCTTAGAACAAAATAAAATCTCTCTCAAACTCTTTGAGACTCACAAAAGCACTAGTAAATATGGTCTGGCCGAATTGGGGTTTTTATACACAATTAAGACCTATTCCAAATAGGTAACTTGTGCCAAAAACCTTTCCTAATCAAATTAGGAATTTTCTTGTCGGCAAGACCAGGCGCCCGCTCATTTGGGCAGAAGGTCAAGGCCTTTTCCGGCTTATTCAGGCGCCCGCCTGGTTCAACCCAAGCGCTCGCTTGGTTGACCAGGAGGCCCAGAATAATTCTAGAAATTCCCTTGAGGTCCTTCGACCCTAAATTCCAATACAGTCCTTTTATTTAAGATTCGTTCTATTGTGTGTGACCCTCTAGGATTATACTAAGTTGGCAATGGGCTCAAACATGATCCCATAAGATATGATTAGGTTCTAGCAAACCGTCATACCTACCCAAATAGTATAACTAGATACAAGTTCGCATTCCTTTAGAATATGTCACAATCCCTTTGTCCACGATGTCATTGAACACAAGTCATGGTCAAACAGTCAACTTGTTTTGTTCAATACTTTCTTGATTCCGAATATGTTGATAATTCAAATGCTATTGATTCAATCAATCCATTTGAGTCCGGCCGAACATTTCATCAACATCATTCCTTCGAGGGGCCCAAGCTTGACATCTCTCCGTGGATGGACAAATCCATTTAGCTTATTATTCTTCCCAACGGGAATCCGATTATGCCAATCATACCCTTTATAACTACCGTGTTAAGGTAGCGTTTGAATATGTCAAACACAATGTTCATCAAGTGGAAGACTATAATAACTTCATGTCTAAGGATTCAAATGACATAACTAATATGAGATATATGTTCGACATAGACCATGACATAAATCTCATACAGCGGGTCATGTCCAGTACCTTGTTCCAAACAAGTACCCATAAATATAACATGATCATCCCATGATCATTTAGCCTTTATACTAGTGCTTAACAAGTACTAGGGACGGGGATTATTATAAGTAAACATGAACAACAATAATAATCAAAATATCTCTTTATTGATATGAAATAAATGATAACAATTACAACGTTTATTAAACGTGCCTAGGGCACCACTACCAACAATCTCCCACTTGCCCTTGGCCCAATCTCCCATGTATCTAATACCCATGGACCTAACATGACCATCATGTTGAGCTTGTGGAAGTTCCTTTGTTAGCGGGTCCGCAACATTGTCATCAGTAGGTACTCTGCATATATTTACATCTCCCCTATCAACGATCTCTCGAATGATATGAAAACGCCTAAGTATGTGTTTGGATTTTTGATGTGCTCTTGGTTCCTTTGCTTGAGCAATAGCACCATTATTATCGCAATAGAGGTCTATTGGATTAGCAATACTAGGAACCACTTCAAGTTCAGTTATGAACTTCTTAATCCAAACAGCTTCCTTTGCAGCATCCGATGCAGCAATATACTCAGCTTCTGTTGTAGAATCAGCGGTTGTACTTTGCTTGGAACTCTTCCAGCTTACAGCTCCATCATTTAACATAAACACAAAACCCGATTGCGATCGGCTATTATCTTTGTCGGTTTGGAAGCTTGCATCCGTGTAAGCATTTACAACGAGATCATCTTCCATTCCTCCATAGACCAAAAAGGAGTCTTTAGTTCTTCTCAAGTACTTAAGAATCGCTTTTACAGCTATCTAGTGATTTTCGCCAGGGTCGGATTGGTATCTACTTGTCATGCTCAAAGCATAAGATACATCCGGCCTAGTACAAATCATGGCATACATGATGGACCCAATTGCCGAAGCATATGGAACATCATTCATTTTCTCACGCTCATCGTTTGTCTTAGGACATTGAGTCTTGCTTAGAGAAACTCCATGTAGCACGGGCAAGGTACCTCTCTTAGAATTTTCCATACGGAATCTTCTAATGACCTTGTCAATGTATGTACTTTGGCTTAAACCAAGTAGTCTCCTTGATCTATCTCTATAGATCTTAATGCCAAGAATATATGCGGCTTCACCCATATCTTTCATTGCAAAACACTTTCCTAACCAAGTCTTCACAGACTGAAGTGTAGGAATGTCGTTTCCAATGAGCAATATGTCATCCACGTATAAAACAAGGAATAACACTATGCTCCCACTAATCTTCTTGTATACACAAGGCTCATCTTCGTTCTTGATGAAACCAAACTCTTTGACCGATTCATCAAAACGGAGATTCCAACTCCTAGAAGCTTGCTTCAATCCATAGATGGATCTCTGCAATTTGCATACCTTAGAATCTTGTTCAAAACCTTCTGGTTGTGTCATATACACATCCTCTTGAAGTTTTCCATTCAGGAAAGCGGTTTTGACGTCCATCTGCCATATTTCATAGTCATGATATGCGGCAATGGCAAGCAAAATTCTTATAGACTTGATCATTGCTACGGGTGAAAGGTCTCATCATAGTCAATACCATGAACTTGCCTATAACCCTTCGCTACAAGCCTAGCTTTGTAAGTATTCACCTTCCCATCCATGTCAGTCTTCTTCTTGAAGACCCATTTGCATCCTATGGTTTTTACACCTTCGGGCGCATCAATCAAATTCCAAACTTGATTGTCTTGCATGGATTGCAACTCGGATTTCATGGCTCCAAGCCACTTGTCCGAATCAGGAGAAGACATCGCCTCTTGGTAGGTTGACAGTTCATCATTCTCAATGATTTCTACCTCATTACTATCCGTTACGAGAAATCCATATCTCTCGGGCTCGGATCGTAACTTACTAGATCTGCGAGTTACTTGTGTATTTTGAACAGGTTCCACAACTCCTTGTGGTTCTTGTTCTTGTTCCACTATTGGTTCAATGTTATTCTCTGGGTCTCGAATTTCTTCAAGATTTATTTTACTCCCACTGATTTCTTTGGAGAGAAACTCTTTCTCTAGAAAGACACCAGTTCGGGCAACAAACACTTTGTTGTCCTCACGGTTGTAAAAGTAATATCCTCTAGTTTCTTTAGGATATCCCAAGAAAATACATTTATCAGATTTGTGTGCAAGTTTGTCTGATATAAGTCTTTTGACAAAAGCTTCGCAACCCCAAATCTTCATGAAAGACAGACAAGGCTTCTTTCCGCTCGACATCTCATATGGATTCTTTTGAACCGATTTATAGTTGGAACACGATTTAGTGTGAAAGCAGCGGTTTCTAGGGCGTAACCCCAAAAGGATATTGGAAGATCAACTTGACTCATCATTGATCGAACCATGTCTAACAAGGTCCGATTCCTCCTCTCGGACACACCATTCCATTGTGGTGTTCCGGGTGGAGTCAATTGTGAAACTATTCCACAATTCTTTAGATGATCATCAAATTCTTGACTCAAGTACTCACCACCTCGATCTGATCGAAGTGCCTTAATACTTTTGCCAAGTTGTTTTTCTACTTCATTTTGAAATATTTTAAATATCTCAAATGCTTCACTCTTATGTTTCATTAGGTAAACATACCCAAATCTACTATAATCATCAGTGAAGGTTATGAAGTATTGAAATCCTCCCCTAGCATTGCTACTTAATGGTCCGCATACATCAGAATGTATCAACCCCAATAAGTCGCTTGCCCTTTCACCCTACTTGGTAAAAGGTGTCTTAGTCATTTTTCCAAGAAGACACGACTCACAAGTGTCATATGACTCGAGGTCACATGAACCTAAAAGTCCGTCCCCATGGAGCTTTGAGATACGCTTCTCATTAATATGACCAAGACGGCAATGCCACAAATAAGTATGATTTACATCATTGGGTTTAGATTTCTTGTTTACATGATAGACATTGTCATTATTTTCATTCTTGACATCCAAGATATAAAGGCCATTAAATGAATTAGCAATACCATAAAGCACATCATTTAAATAAATAGAAAATTTCTTATTCTCAATAAGAAACTTAAAACCTTCATTATCCAAACAAGAAATTGAAATAATATTTCTGCTTAAATCCGAAACATAATAACAATTGTTCAAAACAAGAATTAATCCGGAAGGTAAAGTGACTTCATAAGTCCCTACGGCTAATGCAGCAACTCTTGCTCCATTTCCCACGCGTGGATCTACTTCACCTTCTTTAAGCAGTCTCCTATTCTTTAGTCCCTGCACATTTAGACAAATGTGAGAACCACATCCGGTATCCAATACCCAAGAATCAGTGGTAGAAAGGAGAATATCTATCATATAGATACCTGAAGTCGACGCAACCTTGCTGCTCTTCTTCTTCTTTTGCTCTTCCAAGAAAGCCTTGCAATTACGTTTCCAATGACCAATCTCTTGACAATGGAAACAGATTGCATCCTTTTGTGAATCAGGTTTTGCCTCAGAAGCCTTGGCAACCTTTGCCTTGCTTATTTTGGGTTTGACAACTTTCTTACCCTTTCCTTTGGCACTAGCCTTCTTCCCATCATGAACCAAGAGCACGGGAGAACCTTTCTCCACAATTTTCATCTCTGCAGTTTTGAGCATCCCATGCAACTCAGAGAGATTCTTATCCATTCTATGCATGTTATAATTCATCACAAACTGATTATAAATTTTAGGCAATTAATTAAGAATGAGATCCGTGGCTAGCTCCAATGGAATTGGATAGCCAAGTTTCTCAAGGTGCTCTACATAACCTTTCATTTTAAGAAAGTGAGGACTCACTTGTTGCCCTTTATTCATTTTACAAGTAGTGAATGCAACAATGGTCTTGTACCTCTCTTGCCTAGCTTGCTCTTGAAACATGGTTCTCAACTCCACGCATATCTCATAGGCTTCCAAATGTTCCAAACTTTGTTGGAGTTTTGAACACATAGCAGCAAGCATGAGACAACTTACATCTCTAGAATCATTACGATGTTTCTTGTAATTGTCTCTTTCTGCCCTAGGGGCAGTAGGCGGTGGTTCAGCGGGGAGAGGCCCATCGAGAATGTACAACTTATCTTCTTGTCTAAGAACGATTCTTATGCTACGGATCCAATCCATAAAGTTTGTACCATTCTCTTCGAGCTTATCCTTCTCAAGGATCGATCCCAACGACATTGATTGAGTGTTATTAGTCATTATCTACAAATATGCAAAATTTCCAAAATTTAATAAGTACCGATTTTCATTAAAGAGATAAACAATGTATTTTTCCAAACAAAATACTCCCACTAAATTATATAACCTTCTTATACATCCAATGTATAATATAATTTAATTGGGCTAAGATCCAACTTTAATTTAACTTTTGAGTCCACGGAGGCGGACCGCTCAAAAACTAAATTAATTAGGTAGATAATCATGTCAATCATATCCCATATGATTCTTAGATCCTTTTTATGAGATTCTTTGAGAAATCCAATTTCAAAAAGCATGTTTAATCTCATATTTTGCCTAGGCCCAAAACTGTTTTGACGCCTAATTAAGTCCAACCATTTTAAACGCATAGGAACCATTCAATTTAACGCACCTTGCGGAGGCAAGCCCACATTAAATTAATGAACCTCATCTTTCTCATACATGAATAAAATCAATACACTTCGCGGAGGCGAACCCACTTCAAAATCACCCATATATAAACAAGTGATTTAATCATGGCATGGCAAAGAAGGACTTAAAACTTTCTTTGAAGGTTCATCACATATAGCATATAACACATTTATGAGCACATAATATAAACATGTTACACATCAAGTTTAGCCACTAAATTAATCTCTATTAATTTAAGCATGATATTTATGTGTCATTAGTTTCTCTATAATTATGAGGATGAGACTATTTCAACTTTGGTTATTATCTCCAAATCAAGACAACAAGAAGTGCGGTCGAACTAAGCCATTAGGCAACCACAATCCCGCACTAATTCAAGAAACCAAGAAAGTAGTCCATGTGGCCGAAACTAAGCAATAGATGGTCTCGATGAACGTAGGCCAATTGCATTCACAATTCCACATGGATCTCCAATCATTGAATCAAGAACTTTGTTTCTCAATTTTATCAATTATGAACTTTTCATAATTCTAACTTCATTTTATCTTTGAAACTTTGATTGCGATCAATTTTGGGAAACACAATCTCGATGAACGCAGTTAGCCATCCAAAACTTGAACCAATCTAGGAATCACTAGACTAAAACAAATAGGAAAATCAAACCCCAAAATCCACACACAAACCAACTACCCAAAACTCATTCCAGATCAGCAAGTCTGGACTGGTTCTGTTACTGGTTTTGTTGAATTTATTGAAAATTCAATATTCAGATTTTACCAAAATCAGAACAGATTTTGACCAGCGAGCGCCCGCCTGGTCAAGACCGGCGCGCGCGCCTGAATGGTCAGAATGGCACTGAATTTTAAAGTTCGAAAAATTTGTCTCAAAATTATTTCTTCCCCGATTATTAAAACTTTGATCCAATCAAAAATTAATAATCGAAATAATTTAGAATCCACCATAATAATTATTGCGATTGAATCGTGCGATTAAAGTTGAAAACAATAAACCACATAAAATCACATAAACATCATATAATCCAATATTCATATCATGCTTGACACATAAACAATTTATATACACACAACATGATCCAAGTATTGAATTAATCAACATGAACGGGGCTCTGATACCACTGTTGGGTTTCCAAGTAACATGCGCAGCGGAATATAGCAATTAAAATTTTAAGAAACCCAAAGCCATGGATCCGTTCATATGATTAAATCAAATACAACAAGATGAATAGAGGAATAACTAACCCTTGATGGCTATGAACTTTTCTCTTTGGTCTTGGTGGAAATCTTGAAGCTTTATCACGAACAAATCACGAACTTTGTAAGATGATAAAATTCACCCTCTAGCGGTATCCACACTTCGAACGAATATCAAAGGAACTTCTTCGATCTTGGTTGCTAGACCAATAATTGTAAAACACGCTTTCACAATTTAATAAAGAACTATGTGGAATTTATTTGTGAATTATTTTGTTCCTCAATCAATGATATCTTAGAACAAAATAAAATCTCTCTCAAACTCTTTGAGACTCACAAAAGCACTAGTAAACATAGTCTGGCCGAATTGGGGTTTTTATACACAATTAAGACCTATTCCAAATAGGTAACTTGTGCCAAAAACCTTTCCTAATCAAATTAGGAATTTTCTTGTCGACAAGACCAGGCGCCCGCCCGGTACCACCTGAGCGCCCGCTCATTTGGGCAGAAGGTCAAGGCCTTTTCCGGCTTATTCAGGCGCCCGCCTGGTTCAACCCAAGCGCCCGCTTGGTTGACCAGGAGGCCCAGAATAATTCTAGAAATTCCCTTGAGGCCCTTCGACCCTAAATTCCAATACAGTCCTTTTATTTAAGATTCGTTCTATTGTGTGTGACCCTCTAGGATTATACTAAGTTGGCAATGGGCTCAAACATGATCCCATAAGATATGATTAGGTTCTAGCAAACCGTCATACCTACCCAAATAGTATAACTAGATACAAGTTCGCATTCCTTTAGAATATGTCACAATCCCTTTGTCCACGATGTCATTGAACACAAGTCATGGTCAAACAGTCAACTTGTTTTGTTTAATACTTTCTCGATTTTGAATATGTTGATAATTCAAATGCTATTGATCTAATCAATCCATTTGAGTCCGGCCGAACATTTCATCAACATCATTCCTTCGAGGGGCCCAAGCTTGACATCTCTCCGTGGATGGACAAATCCATTTAGCTTATTATTCTCCCCAACGGGAATCCGATTATGCCAATCATACCCTTTATAACTACCGTGTTAAGGTAGCGTTTGAATATGTCAAACACAATGTTCATCAAGTGGAAGACTATAATAACTTCATGTCTAAGGATTCAAATGACATAACTAATATGAGATATATGTTCGACATAGACCATGACATAAATCTCATACAGCGGGTCATGTCCAGTACCTTGTTCCAAACAAGTACCCATAAATCTAACATGATCATCCCATGATCATTTAGCCTTTATACTAGTGCTTAACAAGTACTAGGGACGGGGATTATTATAAGTAAACATGAACAACAATAATAATCAAAATATCTCTTTATTGATATGAAATAAATGATAACAATTACAACGTTTATTAAACGTGCCTAGGGCACCACTACCAACAGTTTTTGCCAATCAGCGAAAAGATCAGTGTAAGCTTCATGAAGTTCCTTAAAATTACCATCACATTCCTCTTCATCCTCTGGTTTCTCATAAATAGACGAATTAAAGCATTTAAACTCAGAGTCTGAGTGATCTCTGGTGTGAACACACCTGAAGTAACACCAGAATGATGTTCGTGATTTTGAGATGAATTATCAATTTCTGCAAGGAATGCAGACTCATCATCATCCTCACTATCACTCAGGGTCACATTTAAGCTCATCCCCCTTTTCTTCAGTGTGTTGGCACGCTCATTCGCATAGTGACAAAATCCTTTACAGGCTCTACAATGAACGAAATCAGATTTCTTTTTGTTAAAATTTCCAGTCTTTTTAAAAGTATTTCCAGTATCCTCCTCAGAATCTTCAGAAGTGTTTTGGCTTTCGGATGAAAATTTATTATCACGTTTATTCTTTAAAAAAGATGCAAATTTTTTTAGTGAGAAAAGCCACATCTTCTGTTTCCAAATTAGATTTGTCAATTTCCTTAGAGATTTCTACATTTTCTTTAGAAACTTTAGAGGACTTAGAAAGAGCATCGGCAAGAGCATTACTTTCAGCTTTGTGTTGCTATTGAATAGCCAAGTTCATTTCAAACATGGTTAGTTTGCCAATGAGAGAGTTATAACCCATAGTAGCAGTGTCATTGGCTTCTTCAATAGCATGAATTTTTATGTTAAACTTCTCAGTGACAGTTCTAAGCAATTTGCTTATTAACCTAGCATTAGATATAGGTTCACCTAGGGTGAGACACTCATTTGAGATATCTTTGATTTTAGCAGAGTAGCTTTTGATATCCTCAGTATCTGACATTCTTAAGTTTTCAAACTTTGTCATGAGTATTCTCAACCTAGCAGGGTGTAAATGGTTCGTTTTGGTTCGGTCTGGCACAAATTAGAGGCCGAACCGCTAGGTATCGGTCTGGTGATATCTCAGACTAAACCGAACCATAAAAACTTTCAAACCAAACCAAACCAAACCGCTATAGTCTGGTTCGGTTTGGTCTGAACTGCGGTCTGAATTTACGTTCCAGACCACGGTCCAGACTTATGTAATTTTCAAAATAGACCGACTTACATGTGTACAGAATAACTTGGTCTAAACTCTAAAAATCTTAAAACTTTAAACACAATTAGTCAATTACAATCATGAATCATCCTCATAAAGCAGGCTCCCAAATCAAAGTTGTCAAATGAGGTTTTTTTTTTTTTTTTTTTTTTTTTTTTTTTTTTTTTTTTTTTAGACAGAGGGAGTATTATAAATTGAAATCATTTTCCTCCCAAGTTTCAACCAAAAAATCCTATCTAAACAATTCATAATCCGTAAACTGAACATATAGTTCTGAGATAGCAGTCAACACAAACCTGGATAATAGCAGCCACATCGTAGATTGGGCTCCACTGATTTTGCAGAATGTCCAAGCAGATGTTTCCATAGCATAAACTGGAATAAGACAGACCTTAGTAGTGTCCAAGCAGATGCTTCGATTAAAATTATCATCATCCATATTCGAGGGGTTAGGGTTTGACTATGGAAAATCGAATCCCAAAATCAAATCAATCGGACAAACGGAAAATAGTGGCCGGAGCTAGTGTGAGGGTGGACCACGAAGAAAAAGAGGAAGATTGAGTGCGTCATCGTCGATTTGGTGAAGGGAGAGAGACGAGAGACGACGTGATACGCCGTATGTGGTATGCGGCGTGAAAGTGAAGAATGAAAGTGAGATACAGTGAGATAAGAGTGAGCCTATTAGGGATTCTAATGTTAGGTTTTCTAAAATCTAAGGGCGGATATTAATTCAACTTAAAATCCTACGGTCATTATTCACGGTTCGGTCTACGGTTCGGTCTCGCTGTTCGATCTGAATTAGTTCGGTTTGGTTCAGTTCGGTTTGGTCTAGAGTGGCCAGACCACAGACCGAACCAAACCACCCGGTTTGGCAATTTTAGAGACTGAACCGAACCGTGATTGCTCAAAAACCGAACCAGACCGTATGGTCTGGTTCGGTTCGGTCCCAAACCGCGGTCTGGCCGAACCACTGACACCCCTACAACCTAGTGCCATTTACTCCTTCATCTCCTTCACAATGAGCTTGAAGAATATCCCAAGCATTTTTAGCAACGCTTTGATCGGTGACCAGTCTATACATATCTTCATCAACATGACTGGATATAGCACCCAAAGCCTTGGAGTTATAATTTGCTATGGCTATTTCGTCAGTTGTCCAGTCCTTCTCCGGTTTAGAAAGATAGACTTTTTCAGCAGACGATTTCGCCTCTGTAGCCTTACTTTCAATCCTAGGAGGAGTACAGACAATGATGATACTCTACCATGCCCTTTCATCAATTACTTTGATGTACAGACGCATTTTGGATTTCCATAAGGCATAGTTTGTACCGTCTAAAACAGGAGGACGATACTGACGCGATGGACCATCCTTGATGACTATCCTTTCTGAATCTCACTCAGTATATCGAGTGTATGATCTGGTGCCAATTGAAAGTTTAGATAGCTAAGATGGTCGGACAATTAACAGAGTATGCTGTGAATCGTAGTGTGAAGACACCACAAATTACACCAACTGACTTGCAGCAGAATAAAAAGTAAAAATGAGATATTTAACACATCTACAACAACTCGCTGTAGACAACAAAACTTCTCTTAATAAAAACTGTTATGATCAATTACAAAGAATAAAGTAAGAGAAGAAACCAAATATGAAAACACTAAACACTCAAAACAAGTTCTATGGAAGAACTTGTGTTACAAAAGGATTCTCTCACTAAAAACAAAGCACTCTTCTAATTTTGTTTCTTGATTGCAGAAGATGAAAATCCCCAAGGAATGAAAGTGATGCCTTGTTTTTAAATAGGTTGTGAACCCATAGAAAAAACATGTGGAGATATGGAGTCTTTCTTGGAGATAAATTCTCATCAAGATACTCTTCATCTTTTCCTAACTTGTAGCTCCTATCTTTGATTGAGAGGTATCTACAAAATAATTAAAAGATACACTGTTGGGTGTGCTTATCTCTTAACCCTCCTATTTATGTTAGAATTGATTGATACCATCACCTATTAGTATTTTATGGACTTTAGGATCCTATGTAAGAAGTTTAATAACTTCAATTTTTAGCTTAGTCCATTTTATAGTATAGGCTTAGAATATAGGACTTGGAGAGAAAAGGAATAAAGAACTAAGCAAGACTTCAGTCTCTGCGCAGGACTTCTCTGCGCAGGTCTTTGCTGCGCAACCTTTCAACCTTGCTCAGTTTTCAACGTTTTTAGATTACCTAACTTGGAAAGCGCTCAAAAGATGTACGTTTATTAAAGTACTGAGTTGTGCAGAAACGACAATCTAATACCGACGGAATTATTCCGTAGGTAAATTTCCGTGGGTAAAACGCGTGTTTCTAGTAGTGAAAAGGGTTTGAAAAGAATTTTAAAACGCTATTCACCCCCCCCCCCTCTAGCATTTTTCATACCCTTGTTGCCCCTTTGGGACCAACATACACAAACTAGAAAACTAATTAATATGTTAGTAAAATAAAATATAAAATATATTTACAAAACTATCGTAAAATAAAGAAAGACGTAAATCCCAAAAATAATTATTTAGACTAATAAAAAACGTGTGCACCAAAATTGCCACACTTACAGACAATGTCAATCAATTTTGACCTTTGTGAGAGACTCAACAACAACAAATTCTTAATCTCGAAGTGATTTGAGGTCGGTTAAATAAATCGTTATCTAGACTCGTCAAAGCCTGATGGGCTAACCTCAAACAAATTTATCCTCAATTTTCATATTAAAATAAGAGAAACATGACCAAATCTTAATTATTGTTATAGCGAAGTAGCGAAATCTACGTCCAACTTCATCATCGCTATTGTATTAAACAATAAATGTTTGTTGGTTGAGATTTAAATGAGTGTGTGTATGTGAGAGAGAGAGAGTGTGTTTGAAACAAAAATGTGTAGCAAAGTACCATGGGGCATGTCAAAATGTGAATAATTGATATGTACTCTCGTAGGGTGGTCCAGTTAAAGTGACAATATTGCGACTAAGCATAGCTAGGAGATGGTCCTATTCCTATAGTATTTTGTTTCACTTGGAACCCAAGGAAATTGAATTCATTGGAAAATTGAATGAAGGGAAAAAGTTATGTAAACATGTGTGTATTATAAGGAGCACAGAGTTCCAACTCAAGTGATAATGTTTTTATTACTACTTCCGTCCCATAATAACGTATGAGTAAACGACCAAAATGACCCGCGTTATATGAATTCAACCAATTTGACCTGCGTACTATCTAAACTACCAAATCAACCTGCGTACTATGCATAAATCAACCAAATCAACCCAAATCGTTAGTATACATTGATGGGCGTTAACGAATGTTAAAAACTTAACGAAAATACAATCAAAATTTTCAAAATGACCCCAATACACATTAAAATAAGAGAAAATTACCACCTAGTCCCCCATCCTAAGTCAGACTACCACCAAGTACAAGTGAATATTTTCGTTTACCACCTAGTCCAACAACTGAAAATATGTTACCATAGGGTCCATGCTTACTTTCAAATGACACAATTACCCCTTGACCCAAACAAAACCATCGTCCCCTCCCCTCCCCTCTACTCTCATTCCACACACGCACACAATCTCACTTTCTCCCTCCCTAATCTCTCCGGTGACCCCCTTACCCAATCTCTCCGGCGACCCTTTACCCAATCTCTCCGGTGACCCACTCTCATCCTTCACCTCCGGCAACCCCCATGCCATCATCCACCTCTCCGGCAACCATTTCGACCTCAGATCTGAAATTCGGACAAGCCCTAGCCCCCTTCTTCTCTCTTGCGTTAAACCATACCAGGGATTATGTTTTCTGATGATCCGGTCCTCTGGATGCCTTCCATCGTCGACGATCCCCTTCCTCCGGTAACCTCCTCCCATCCTGACCTCCGGCGACCTCGTCTCAACCCCACCGCCGACGACCCTATACCATCGCTGGCCGTTATTTTCCGACAAGCCGCAGCCCGATCTATTCCTCTTTGCTCAAATACGCTGCACACATCAACAAACCGATAGAAATAAAAAAAAAACTGAGAGTCGGCAATTTGGAGATATATTAAAGTTATACAAGCCTATTAATTGATTTAATGGGAAAGGGGGAGTAACACCGGTCACCGGAAGAGAAAAGGCAGGGGCGGCAAGAATTACATCGATGGCGGCGGCGATCGACGGGAGATTGTGCCTCACTGGACTTTGGGAAGAGAGTGTTTGGGAAAGGTGGGCCTATTTTTGATCAAGTAATTACATTAATTCCCCCACTTATATAATTTGTTGAGGTTTAAATTGAGGCCTGAGGGGCTCTTTTGTCATAAAAGATTGGGTAAATAATTTTGGTTTATTTTAATGTGTATTGGGGTCATTTTGAAAATTTTGATTGTATTTTCGTTAAGTTTTTAACATTTGTTAACGCCCATCAATGTATACTAACGATTTGGGTTGCTTTGGTTGATTTATGCATAGCACGCAGGTTGATTTTGTAGTTTAGATAGTACGCATGTCAAATTGGTTGAATTCATATAGTACGCGGGTCATTTTGGTCGTTTACTCAATAACGTATGTCCATCATTTTATTTGTACAGAGATTAAAAAATAGTGGAAGTGATGTATGTATTATGGCTATAAAAGTAAAGTAGAATAGAGAATGAGTGGGAGAGAATAGTAAGTTGATTAGTGTTGTGAGTATAAAAGTAAAGTATGAGAGAAAATGAGTGTGAGGAATAGTATAGATTTGTCATTTTTGAAAGTGGACATATACTATGAGACTGACTAAAAAAGAAAAGTGTATACTTCGGGACAGATGGAGTATACAATATGAAAAGTGGGTAGATTGTTTTGAGTATAAAAGTGGTTAAAAGGGAGAAAGTGAGATAACAATAATTAGTGGATAGTTAATGCGAGTATGACATGTGTGACCCATCAAATAAAGAAGCACGTATAATAAGTTTTCCTTTTTAGAATTTTTAAAGTTTAAAATGAGATGAAGGTGTATATAAAAGGTCAAGGGTTCAATATCTACTACTCAAGTGCACTCTTGCTTAACACATTTATTATTAAAAATCTATATATATAAAAGTCGAGGAAGACCCCTATAGAGTCGCCGCGTGGACAAAGCTTGATTTTACATGAAGCCACATCATCACCTCTCAAATTAATAATTGACTTTTGGAATTCTTACGATTAGTTAATACAATTAGTTATTATATAGGTTAACTATGACTATTAATAGTATTAGTTAACCATAATAGTTACTATATAGGTTAACTATTACTATTAATAGTATTAATTAGTCATAATAATTACTATATAGGTTAACTATTACTATTAATAGTATTAGTTAATCATAATAGTTACAATATATATTAACTTTTACTATTAATAGTAATTATTAACTATAATAGTTACTATATATATTAATTATTACTATTAATAATATTAATTAATTATAATTGTTACTATACAAATTAATTATTATTATTATTAATCATATTAGTTAATCATAATAGTTACTCTTTTCGTCTCAAATTGAATGTTCTGTTTTCTCTCAAAATGAATGGTCTTTTGAAATTTACCTTCACATAACTTTTTTTTTTTTTTAAAAAATTATATTTTTACAAAACTAAATTTTAAATTTGAACAATAAGAATAATTTTTATTTTTCTATTAATATTATTATTTTTCTTCAAAATGACCCTTAAATCCTAAATGTACATTCACTTGAGGAAGGATGTAGTACTCTATAAGGTAACAACTATTATCATTTAGCTCACTATTAGCTAATAATATGAGTCAGTCTTATGAAAAACATGTTTTAGATTAAGAGATGTGTAAAACCTATTTTACATTAAGAAATTATGTTTACATTAAAGAATGGAATCAAGTTTTACACTAAAGCTAAGTAAAACAAGTTTTTCTCAATATTTTCACTAATAATATTAGTTAACTAGAACCGTTATTATATATTATAACTATTACATTTACAATCTAAAAATAGATACTATTATAATAAATTATAATTAAAAACATTATTTTACTAATACATTATAATATTTTAAGTAATAATAAAATATTAGTTACTCATAATTGTTACTATATTGGTAAATATTCAATTTTTTATATAAATAAGATTACTATTACTAGCTAACATTACATTTAAAATAATGATTACTATATAAAAAAAGTAATCACCTTCTATAGAATAATATCAGTCAAGTTCTACCGTGCAGAGCACGGGCTCTTTACTAGTCTAATTAAAAAAAATGTTTTAAAAAGAGTTGAGATGTACTCTAAAACTCATAATTTGACGATTCACATATTAAGATAACTTTTCGTTATTGTGATGTCATCTCTAATAACATTGACTCACAAATAATGCTAAATACATGTACAAAAATGATACACTCCCAGTCTCATTTATATTAGTCACGTTTGAATTTTTTCGGTCAACACAAGTAAAATTTGATTAAAATTAATGTCAATTTAGTTATCCTACTGAAATTTATTGTCATTGATAAATTATCTAATAATTTATTACTAACACTTTTTAATATATTTTTTAAAATTAATTTCTATTTAATTTTTTTTTATATTAACTAAAAAAATTAAACGTAGCCACTATAAATAGAGCGGAATGAAATACTCCGAATATGAGATGTCGACTTATTATTTAGAACTCAGACTTTCACTGGAAAAACAGTATCACAACTCAAACATTATGATTATGGGTTAATGACAATTAGACCCTGAAGTACCATACCACCCTTCCAAGCGAACCCTTGGTGTCTTTTTTCGTCAGATCAGGCCTTGGGGTAATTTATTTTCGCCAGTTAGTGCCTTTTTGATGGAGTCTGTTAAAAAGTCGGTTAAAAATCATGTGCCATGCACGTGACTAACAGAATTGGGTAGTTTGAAGTTGATATTTCATTTAAGGGGCTTAATGAAAATTCCAAACTTAACAGGGCTGAAATCAAAACAATTATCAAAAAATTTTATTTGAGCAAAAAACAATTATCAAAATATTAAATAAAACCATACAATATAATTTTATTATCATTACTTTCATCAATTTTTTTAAATTTACAAAATTTTGAATTTTTGTTTTAAAAAACTATTTATTGATTTTGTTAAACCAATAAATTTTCTTTTCGAGCATTCACTATTTATATATTTTATCTTATATAAATAATCATTTTCTTTCAAGACAAAATGAAAAATTTTCTTTTTTATTACTTCTTAATTACTCTCTCTCCTTCTCAAAATAATTTTTATTTGGCAATTATTTTTTTATTATTATTTTTTTTGCTCGTTTGATAGACCGGTACGTATAAGCATTACTCCCCCCGTCCCATCCGAATTAGGATTTTCTCTCCCGACACGGGGATTAAGGAATAATAGTATTATATTGTAAAAAGTGATAATGAAATTGAATTAAGAGATTTAACATTTATGATTAAGCACTAATCATTTACCTAAAAACTGTCCAAATATAAAATTTGAGTACAATCAAATTTGTTAATGAAATTCAAAATACAAATTTTACATTTCAACCAAATTATCATCACCATTCTCTCCACCATTACTACCACCAGTCCACCACCATTACTATCACCGGACCACCACACAACCACACCACCACCTGACCACCACCATCGGATAGCCACCACCGCACCACCACCATCGGACAGCCACACCGCACACCGAACAAACACCGCCACAGATTATACACACAAACCAAGAAACACATACAAACACTCCAGATCTGGAATCAAAAATCAAAACTTCAAAAATCAAAATTCAAATTCAAGAATCCGAACGTGAGAGAGAGAGAGAGAGAGAGAGAGAGAGAGAGAGAGAAAGCGAGAGAGGGAGAGAGAGAGCGATGCTTCTCCATCCTCATAACCGTCGGCGCTTCCGCTATACCTTCTTCCGATGATGATGATTCCGACGACTCTGCAACTGTTGATGATGATATCGGTGGATCGGCACCAGAAATTGATCCAGTTCGGATTCTCACCCAAAATTGATCTGGTCGCCATTGTTTGAACCAATAAGATCTGAGCTAGTAAAAGTAAAATTAACACTGATTTAAATCGACCCATTATAAATTGAGGTCAGAGAATGTGATTATTGTTGTTGTTTTACAAGTAAAGAGAGAGGAATTGGTCATTTGTTGGAGATGAGAGAAAGGGAGTTGCTGGGTAGAGTATGGTTTCAGGAGAAATGAGTAGTGGGTAGAAATGCCGACGATGATGACGACCGGCGACGGCGACGGCAAAAAATTGTAGAGCCGTCGTTGGGAGAAGATGGGGAGGTGAGTTTTTTTTTTTTTTATCCTTACCCACCCAGTTAATCTGGATAGGAAAGAGGATGGGAAAGGTTTATAAGTTTTGAGTTTTTGTTTACCACTCCCTTCAGTTTTTAGATATGCTATTTAAAACCTTTAATAGTTAATCTTAATTCAAACTACCTATTTCCGTTAGTCACGTGCATGACACATGCCTTTTAACTGATTTTTTTAACGAATTCCGTCAAAAAAGCCCTAACTGGCGAAAATAAATTACCCAAAGGCCTGATCTGGCGAAAAAAGACACCCAGGGTTCGCTTGGAAGGGTGGTATGGTACTTCAGGGTCTAAATAGTCATTAACCCTATGATTGTTTGTCTTTTGTCTTCTTTTTTTTTTTTTTTGGGTGGATGGTTATGGCTAGGAAGTAACAGAATCCAAAGAGAGGTAGCTAGAGACAAACCTAATTCATCAAACTATAGTTACTCTTATATTGAAGATAAAATAAAAATTTAATTCCCCCATCTCAGTATAAGTAAAATTAAAAATTTAAACACGAAGATTAAAAAAAAACAATATAGTATGTGATAGAATATGAAGAAATAGAATATGTGGGGTAAATAATAATAGTGTTTGTTGAATTAATTGTGTGGTGAAAAATGAAGAGATAGAATGGGTGGATTAAAGGATAAGGTGAATACAAATATATTAAAATATTTCTATTTGAGCCGTCTCACTTGGGGTGAGATGGAAAAAAAAAATAAAAATCCTCACATCTATTGGGACGGAGAGAGTATCTTACAATAAAAAATTTATGAATATTACCAGGGATGTTAGCTAGAGCCAATAGGGCAGTTTCCCAATTGTTTATTAAGACAAATTTTTGTAGTGTAGTTTTTGCAAAATTTCACTATTAACTTTAGGGATTTTAGTGTATTACGGCTCCATTCATGTAAAAAATAAATAAAATAAAAAATTATTTTTGCCCCTTTCCCAATTGGTGTAATTTTGTGAAAATAATATTTTCCCCTTTCAATTTTTGTGTTTTGTGGTTCCATCATTAGAAGCGACAATTATTTTAAACAAGAAAATTGATCCAAAAGCGATGAGCATTTTGAACTAGAGCGGGAAATATTCTATTACCACTATTCTATAATATATATTTAAATTTATTTTTAATTAAAATAAATTTAAATATTCATTTAAACCGATGCATGTATATAGGAATTTCTTAAGTTGGTTGATCATGGCAAATAATGGAAGTACAAGTATTCAGGTGCACTGTTAATGACTAAATAAAAAATGTCCTTTAAATTTAAAGATAGTGGAGAGAGAGCATATGATTGTACCTTATCTATCAAGTTTCTAGTAGGGGACCTTTAATTTGCCCCACCTTTTTTTTCTTACACTTTTACGTACTTTATTTTTACATTTGGATTGATCTACGTACATCCTTTTTTAGATTTTACTTCCTAATTGTAAAATGTTATGTTTTGTTTACTTTACTTTTTTTTAAATAAAATAAAATAAAATAAAATAAAATAAATAATCCAAACTGGCACACACATAAAAAAACCCTACAAGGCAACATGATTCTAGCTTGTGTTCCAAGTTCTTTGGCTCTTGGACCTCAGCCTTAATCTTTTGATCTTTCATGTTGCACTTTAGTTTTCTCCACTCTTAATACAATACATGCTTTCTCCATTTATTATTATTTTATTTTTTTTTGATAATAACCCGTAGCTTATATATTGAGAAAAATTGGCTTAAATTTATAATTTCACCCACATGGGGATCATATTTTGTGAAAGTTACTCTCTCCGTCCCGATTTAAGGTTCTTACTTTTATTTTGCATGGAGATTAACAAAAAATAAATGTTGTGAGTATTAAAAAAAATAGGAGAGAGAAAGTGGGTAAGAAGTTTTTGTTGTGAGAATGACAAGCGAGTCATATTGTCCATTTTAGGTAATAAAGCAAAGTAAGGACCTTAAATTGGAACATACCAAAAAGGAAAAAACCTTAAAGTGGGACAGAGAGAGTATATATATAAAAAAAAATTCATATCACAATAAATATCACAGTTAACTTGTAAATTTTTAAAAATATCTTATATTTGTCGATAAACTGAAAGCAATAATAACAATACAATTTTAAGTACAGTAAAAACTCTATAAATTAATAATGTTGGGACTGATTAAATTTATTAATTTGTAGGGTTAATAATTTTTTGATAAATTAATAATTGTTAATTTTAAAGATTTTTAGACGGTTTGACGAATTTCAGATTTTCGTATACACTGAATTCACAGTATATGTACATAAGTTGAAAGGTATTCAAAGTTAAAAATTTCTTTTAATTTCATTATACACAAGAAGAATAGCTACAACGTATTTTTGAAACAAAACTAATATATAAACGACATGAAGACTTTAAAATATTAAACATATCTTATACAATGGTTTCTCATCTAAAAGATATTACAAAATCAATTATAGAATCATATTTTCACTAAATTGTAGTAATACTTTATTTAGTTTTTAAGAATTATTAATTTATGATTTTCGTGGGACCTAATATTATATAGCGATCTCCCAGAAAACTATTATCTTATTATTTTATCGATTTTTGTACTTTTTTCAACTGTCCCAAGTCGGGACCGGACAAATTTATTATTTTAGAAAGTTTATTAATTTATCAAGTACTAATTTAAAGAGTTTCTACTGTATGTTTTTTTCTTCTATAAAATTTAATGATTATAATACAATCATAAGATTTTGGGGGCATAAGGTGTATATAAACGTACCACTACAACAAAAATGACTTTTAACAGTACTTTATAAAGTGCGAAAAAGGGGAAAAAAGTGCCGGAAAAACTATTTGGGTACATTTCAGGCACTTTCGTAAGTGACGGGAAAAGTGATGTCGGCAATACTTTCCGGTACTTTAAAAGTGCCGCAAAATTTCCGCTACTTTCTTTCTGCCACTTTTTGATGTGCCGTATTTTAAATAAAAATAATGTTGAACTTACTCAGATTCGAACACAAGACCTCTTGCATATGAAACAAGCGTTCTAACGATAGGCTAAATCATTTTTTTTAACATACAATTAGTTATTATAAAACATAAACTTATATTAAGTCATTTTTATATTTGTTGTCCATAAAAATCTAATATCTATATTACAATAGAAAGCAAGAATAACCGCTTTACAAAGAGCGGTCAAGATTTAATCTTACAAATTTGATCCAACAGCTTAAAACTAATCCATAATTAAGTTTAACCCTAACTGCCTAGGAAAAAAACTGCATATGAAAAACTTCCTATCCCCACCCCCAACTCTTCCCATACCACTCTCAGCAATTGCAAATAAGCCCTTTAACTGCATATGAAAAAACATTTTTTCTCCTTCCTCCTGTATATGTATATATATCCCGTTTTCATATTGTAACTGTTTTTAGAATATCATGGTTGTTATATGTAATTGTTTTTAGACTGTCATGATTGTCATACTGTCACCGTGCCATTGGCATGGGCACGAATACTAGTATTTAACAAATTAAAGCAAAGTTACATGAAAAATATGATCAAATTTTAAAATTAAATTAAAATATCAAAACAAACATCTTGTTATTAGCGGCACTTAGAAAAAATGCCGGAAATTAACGACAATTAGAAAGTGACGTTAAATTTGATAAGTGCGGATAATTTCTAGCGCTTTTTATAAAGTGCCGGCAAAACTTTGTAAAAAAATTGTTGAAAATTTGCGGCACTTAATAAAAAGTGCCAGAAATAGCGGCATTTTGTTTTAAAAGTGCCACAAATTTATACTCCCCCAGTCCCATACTAAGGTTCTTACTTTCCTTTTTGGTTTGTCCCAGACTAAGAATCTCTGTGTAAAGTCAAACTAAGAATCTTAGTCCGAGAGGGATGGAGTAACGCTTATAAAGTGCCGATAAATATTTACAGGAAAGAAAATGTCAATTGTAGTGTACCTAGCTTTCCTCATCATTTAGAGCCTCGTTCTCTTTATTCGGATCACATCTAGTCTAGTGCTTTAAAGACTTGACACATCCCCCTAATTAATCTTACTTTCAAAAAGTTCAAAGCATTGTTTTCCAACTAAAAAGAGAAAGAGAAAGAGAAAGAGAAAAAGAAAAAGAAAAAAAAAAAGGAAAAGAAGCTGCTAAATTCTCCTAAGCTTCCTCATGTTTTTATTTTTATTTTATTATACATATATTTTTTGTCAGTTAAGTAAACGTTAAGTTAAATCATTAAATGGTTTCATCCTAACCAGTTTCCACTGTTTATGGTTGGGGTCATAATGATGCAATATTAATGTTGTTTAATGTTTCTTATACTCCCTCCATTCCAAATTATGTGTCACTTTTGACCAAATTACACAAACCAAAGAAAGTAATAAATATCCTTAAAATTTCCCTTATTGCCCTTTATCTTTCCTCTTAAATGTTTTACTGCTCACCCTAATTATGAGTAGCTCCTTAATTGAATGTGGGAGAGAGAACCTGAGAGTAGGTATTTAATGAGAGGGTAATTTTGTTCAAAACTGTGAAATACTCCTTAAAGTGACAGATAATTTGACACAAGATTTCTTTTCAAAAGTGACAGATAATTTGGAACGGAGGGAGTATTATTTTGTTTGAAACAAACTAATGATTGCATTAATAATGTTTCTTATATTTTATAATTTTGATATTATACTTTTACGTTTATATATTTTTAATAATTTATATTAGAATTTTGCCTACAAAAAATATATACTAACATCCGTCACAACTCAACGTGCAATGTTTGATCTTTTTTTTTGTCTATTTAATTGATCTTTGACCATAATTTTATGAAAATCTAGATATCTCTATACAATTCTATAAAATGGTATTGACACTATTCGTAACGATGAAACAATAACAAGTTTTAAAATAGTTTATGAATATCAACATTTTCATAAAATTATAGTCAAAGTTCGATTGAATTGACCAAATAAATAGTGAAAAGTGCACGTTGACTGGGACGGAGGTTAGTATTAAAATTGTTACCTTACCCCCGCATATCGATGACATCCACACTACCGTTGGAATGTTGATCATTGAATTAAAAGAACGTAACGGTGCTCCAACCAATGAAAGAACAGTTAATTTGTGAAATTTTAATCAATCTACACTTTAATACTATCTCCGTCCTAGAGTAAGAGTCCTATCTCTCAAATATACGGAGATTAATAAATGATGGAAGTGATTTAAGTGTTGTGAGTGTAAAAGTAAAGTAAAAGAGAGAATGAGTGAAAGGGAATAGTAAGTTGATTGGTGTTGTGAGTATAAAAGTAAAGTATGAGAGAGAATAAGTTGGATGAATAGTAAAGATTTCTTGCCATTTTAGGAATGAGACTCTTACTCTGGGACGTACCAAAATAAAAAGTAGGACTGTTACTCTGGGACGGCGGGAGTAATAGAATGAATTCAATCTGTCTCAGTTGCATGGGTAAATATAAAGTCACAAAAAAGTGTCACAAAATTGGGCTTACAAAATGATGTGTCATGATTTTATTGGTGTTTTTAATTAGAGTGTGCCGGGTCCACTATCGATGCAACCAATAAAATATCGCCACCTCATTTTGTGAAATCCTTTTGTGCCCCTAGCATTGCCCCAGTTGCACATACCTTGTTCCGGTCTTTCTCTATATTGATCTCCGCAGGAAAAAAAAAATGGAGAAAAAAAAAGGTGACAACTGCATAAAAGCAAGAAAGAGTATAACAATTTCAATCATTTCCAATCCATGAATAAAGCTAGTAACTCAAGATCTCTAAACAAAGACAAAGATGGTATTCCCCCAATCTCCCTTTGCTAATTACTTCAAGATGGTATTCCCCCAATCTCCCTTTGCTAATTACTTCCTCTGTCTCAAAATAAATGTCGTTTTAGAGTGTTTCACACATATTAAGAAATGTTATTAATGCATGTGAAGAAGTTCCAAACACCCCTAAAGTAATTCAACTACTAAGTAATTAAATGGTTAGGTAAGAGATAGTTCACTGTCATTATTAAAGGCATAATTGGTATAGAGCAATAAAAAAGCTTTGAAAATAGTGAAACGATAAGTATTTTGAGACAAAATTTGTCTCCCAAAACGATATCTATTTTGAGACGGAGGGAGTCGACATCTATTTTGAGACGGAGGGAGTATAGGTCTCTCTCACTCTCTCTCTCTATTCAAATGAATTTCTAGTGGTCCATTGCCTTCTTTTCCCAACTTTTGGGCTAGCCACTATGGCTTTGACATGTATCCTTCAACACCCAATTGGAATTAAGGCAATGAGATGGACACGAATTGATGGTCATGAAACTCATTTTTCCTTATGAATTATTGTAAACATTTTAACAAATAGAACTACCAAATCAAAAACTTTATGATCTAATAGTATCCAATTGTGTTTTAAAAAATGTCTATAAAAGAAGCTTATAGTTCGATAACACATGTTCCCTACGAGTTGTTTGTGTGCGTGTACATAAGTTATAAATAAACTGATATTTGGGTAAAAAGAGAGCGCGTGACGCATTCAGCTGTCAAGGGCATTCAAGCATTTAATTAAAATCATCAATACAATCATTTGTTGGAACAATTCTTTATATCCCTGAATGCCACACTCATTTTCAGAATAAGAATGAGGAAGAAGATGAAGGCGGAAGCGAAATAATACCTGTTGAATCCATTACAGATGTTGTAGGGAGAATAGGAAGAAAAAGAAGAATTAAGGGGACGGAGTTCTTCTAAATGATTGTGCCTTTTCTCTCTAATGTCTCTAGCAATATGAAGATTATTTAGGAGAGAAAATAAAAATGAATGGAGTGATTTCTAGGGTTGATGGAGAACCCTTTATATATGAAACCAAAAGGCACCTCATTTAGGGACTACACCCTTTCAACCTTTAGTGATGTTAAATTACCACTTTGCCCATCAAAAATAGGTAATATTACATCCAAGAATTCTACACATTATTTTAATTCACTACACTTTATATTAACATTATAGGTATGATTTTATGTATGGAATTACTAAATGACTTGTGTTGCAAGCCATGTCCCAACATCATTACACCTAAATTTTGTGATTGTTTGTGCTCCTAGTATTATTAATTCTTTAATTTATTTTTAAATCCAAATATGGAGACAGATAAATGGATCCATTTAAAGGATGATTCTTACTTCATAGTCACTCATGCACATGGGAGTTTTGTCATACAACTTTAAACTCATAAAGAACCTGAAAATGAACTGAAAAATAATAATATGATAGTCAGCTTGACCAGCTAGAGGACAACTTTGCATATTTCTTTTAGGAAATGTTTAATTCGACCATATTATGTAACGATAATCTCTCTCTCTCTCTCAGAAAAAAAAAAATATTCCTTCCCGTCTAAGATTATATATCTACATTTTCATTTGCACGGAGATTAAGAAGTGGTGGAAGTGATGTAAATGTTATGAGTATATAAAGTAAAGTATGAGAAAAAATGAGTGAGAGGAATAATAAGTTGATTGATGTTGTGATGTGAGTTAAAAGTAAAGTAGAAGAGAGAATAAGTGAGATGAATAATAAATATTTTTTGCCGCCATTTTAAGAAGTGGAGATATAGTCTGAGACAGACTAAAAAAGAAAGTTAGACATTTAGGATCCGTTTGTTTCGCGTAAAATAACTTCCGGAAAATGTTTTCCCCATTTTCCGGTGTTTGTTACGCACCGGAAAATGAGGAAAATATTTTCCGGAAAATGGTTTTCCCTCTTTTCTAAGTAAAATGACTTACGGATTTTTAGTAAGTTATTTTTCGGAAAATGCTAACTCTCTCACTCACACCCAACTCTCCATAAAATCCCACCCTACCCACTACACCTCAAACACCACCCTCTTCATCCATCCTATCCACCACCCCAGCACCCACCCCACCCTACCCCACCACCCACCCCACCCCCACCCTACCCCACCCACTCCACCCAAAAAAAAAATATCTTCTTTTCACTCATATTAAAAAAAAAAAAATGAACATCTCCACCACCCTCAACTACCCCAGCACCCACCCCACCCCACAAAAAAAATAAAAATAAATCTTTTCACTCATATTAAAAAAAAAGTGAACATCTCCACCACCCCAAACTACCCCAGCACCCCACCCCACCCTACCCCAGCACCCCACCCACCCACCCCCCCCAAAAAAAAAAAAAAAAAACTTCTTTTCACTCATATTATTAAAAAAATAAAAATGAACACCTCCACCCCCCCCCCCCCCAAAATACCCCCCCCCCCCCACCTCCCCCCCACATTCAATTTTTTTCTCATAATAATTCTTTTCCTCATATTAAATTATTATTATTTTCATATGAAAATATTTTCTGGAAAACATTTTCCTTAGATTTACCAAACAACCAAAACATGTTTATGTCATTTTCGAAAAATATTTTCATTTTTCAGAAAACATTTTACGGGAAATCATTTTCCGGAAATTGTTTTACGCGAAACAAACAGAGCCTTACTATAAGACAAAGAGAGTAATAATTATCGCATTTTGGTTACGTTTAAGATAAGTGTTGTACTGAGTATTTTTTAAACAAAAATAAATAAATAATATTAGTGCAACTTGAGCATGCAAAATTTAACCTCGCAATAATTTCATAATCAGCAAAAGACATTATTCTGAAGCATAAAATAAAATCCATAATTTTGTCTCGAGTATTTGGCTCGGTATTTACATGAATTTAGAGTGATAAGAAAAGTGTTTTCAATCTTGCATCTAATGAAATATTGGACATTAAATCATCTGGTAAGGGGGTGTTATAGTTTAACCAGAGGTCTCGGGTTTGAGCCATGGGAATGCAGAAGTGTTAAATACTTGTTGGGAGAGTTTTGCCGCCCTTGTGGTCTTACCCGACTCGAATCAGATTAATCGACATTTAATTTAATGTGGTTTCGGATACCGGTGGTTCAAAAAAAAATAAAAAATATTGGACAATATTTTTACTGGTCAACTAAAGGTTGACTTTTGCTTCAAGACTTTAACTCAACCTCTAACTATCTGCCTGTCTAGTGGTAGTCAAAAGAAATGATTTTCCGGCCATAATTCGCCATTTACCAGCTCAAGCTCAGTCTCCGGCAGCTTTCCCGGCAATGTATATAAGAACCCATCAATGCGTTGACCAAGGTCAAAGAAAAGATCAGGTAAGTCCACAAAGAAATCATCGCCGTTATTACTTCCCACTTCCGGGGAACAAGGAAGTGAAAGCTCGGCTTGGCTAATCAGCTCATCAGCTACAGCTTCAGCTTCAGAATCATGGCTTGATGATGTTGGGGTGTTATTATTGGCTAAGGCGGCTGCTTCGGCTGCAGCAGCTTGGATATCTTTGGGAGAGTTAGAAGCCGGCTTGGGAAGTGACTGAGCCAGGTCGGGAAAATTGAGGACAGCCGAGTGACCCTTGATTGCAATGGCGGCTACGTCATGTGCGCGAGCCGCCATTTCAGGTGTCGCGAATGTACCGAGCCAAATTCTTGATTTTTTCCTTGGCTCGCGGATTTCTGACACCCATTTACCCCAACTACGCTTTCGTACGCCCCGATAAATCGGGTGATTGCATTCATCATGATCACTCTTCTTAGTTTTCTTGTTGGGGATTTCATTACTAGCTCTTTATTGCATTTTTTCTTGGTGGTGGTGGTGGTGGTGGAGGAGGAGGAAGAAGGAGAGGTGGTTATATTTTCATCCATGTGTGTTTTGGTGTGTGGTTGATGGTGGTGCTTTTAGATGGGGTGGGGTGTGGGGGGTGGGATGATTGAGTAAGCTAAGGGGAGGGCATGTGAAGAGTTAGAGTAGGAAGGAGGGCTTCTTATAATTCTCATACACAAAATTGGAATAAAGTGAGGGTGTGACATGTTATGTAAGGAATGGGACCTAATAAGGTTGAAAAGTATGTTGATCACGCACAAAATGGGATCAAAGGCCGGACCAGTGGTTTTGGATACCCGAATGCTAGTTAAGACCTGCAAAATGAACACCGTGAGCTTAGCCGGGGTTGCACCGGCAAAGACCCTCCGGTGTGAGAGTAAATTAGTCCGTTCAGGGATAGAAAGACTAATAGAGTGAGTGAGAGTCTGAACCTGTAAAATGGATGTTGGAGTCCCCTTTTATAGAGGACTGGCCTTCTCCCCCAGTTATGGATAGGGTGAGGTCAGCTATGTCCTTGTCTGAGGTCACTCGAGTCATCCTTATCCATAGTAGGGTTTCGAATTGAGAACTGAAGCCCAGCTAGCCTTAGTGGGCCGGACCTAAGCAGAAGGGAACGGTCACTGGGCTCTTCCGGAAGGCTAGACTGGTCGGTTGTCACGATCTGGACCAACAACTTGATTGACGGTAACTTTCCGTCCTTAGGTCGGTACCTCTAGCTCGGTGAATTACACGAGCTGGAGTGATTTGACAAGCGAGTTGGTTTTGGATCATTCTCACCGGATCCTTCTTGACCTCCATCCCAGATCGGGGGCGAGCTGGGCTCAAGTGTTGGGCCCATTCGTGGGACGGCCTTAATTATGCCCGGCCCACCTGATTGGCGGCCTGTTAGGGTAATTCCTTTCATATGTGTATTTTGTTACTACCTAATTGATGTTTCTTTTCTTCCCTTTGTTTTTGGAGTGTGAATTTGTTGGTTCTGAATTTACGCAGTACGACTGTATAACAATTGAAATATCGATTAATTAAAGTGCTTTGTGGCAGACTTTTGTTTAACGTTTGTATTATTCGGAAGCTCAAATTCACGTTAATAAATTTGAGACATGTAATAATGCAATTGACTGTTACATAATAATCGGACTACTCAGTCTCTAAATTCAATTGTAGTTTAATTTACACCTACCTAGTCACTTGTTGGAAGTATCTCATCATTTGGTAATTTGGCTTATTGATTAGAGTTTAATAACATTGTTATTTGTTACTAGCATGAAGAATTCCCCCCCCCCCCCTCTCTCTCTCTCTCTCTCTCTCTCTCTCTCTCTCTCTCTCTCTCTCTCTCTCTCTCTCTCTCTCTCTCTCTCTCTCTCTCTCTCTCTCTCTCAAAGTTGAGGTTCTAACATGTCACTAGTTTGATAGCATGAAATAGATGATCAAGTTTGATCAATCTTCACATTTAGTTCACTAAAATGGGAAAATAAAATAAAACGAAAATCAATAGTGTATACTGTTTTCTTTCCATTTTTTATTTATAACTTTTGATATACTACCTCCGTCCCAGCTCAATGTGTACTGTTTGACTTTTCTGGTCAACTTAACTGAATATTGACCTTAATTTTATGAAAATCTATACTATCTCTATGCAATTTTGAAAGATGTTATTGATACTATTTCTAACAATAAAACAATAACAACTTTTAAATTCGTATAATAATAGCTAGATTTGCACAAAATAATGGTCAAAGTTCGAATGAATTGAGCACATGAACAGTAAAAGTGCACATTGAGCTGGGACGGATGTAATATGTTTTTTTTTTATCAACAACACCAAAAATTACTCCCATCATCTCAAATTAATAATCTTGTTTAACCTTGTTAAACATTTTAAAATTACATTATTAACTTTAAAAATTTAATAATTTTGAAATCTTAATTTAAAAAATAAAACTAATTTTTTAGGCAATTAAAAAAGAGAAATAAAACTAGCATTTTGGGATTTGTACATATTCATCTCTAGCAATGCATGCGCAAATTTCTGTAATGGAGATTACTCATTGTCACTATTATCATACGACATCTTCAAAACTTTTAGGTTTAATTTGGAAGATTCTAAACATAATTAATTAATTACCCAATTAATCAACTAATGGTCTTTGCTTTTTCAACTAACTCATCCATGAACTTTCATTCTTGTCCCGAACATGTCATTTTCGTTTAATTTATACTTTTAATTTTTAATTAATTTCTAAAGTAACAAGGGTTAAACCCTGGACAATCCAAGAAAAAAACAATTGTCTAATATATTGGAGTTATATTGATTGTGAGTTGTATGATTAATTTTATTTAACAAAGTATATAATTTACATGTTAACATATCCGCCGTTACCTAACTCAAAAGTTTGTCTAATATTCCTACATCACAATCTTGTAACATGTAAGATGACATCTCTTTGTGTCCAATTATGATTTAAGAGAGAAATTAATATTTAAGTCATTTGCCGAAACATTTATTTTAAGTTAATACCCCGTCCGAAAATGATCGTTTCATTTACCATTTTATTTGTTTAAATAATGATAGTCTAATTTCTAAATTGATAAATTAAAGTTATTGAACTTCAATAATTATCTAGCAATGAAGAATTAGGGAGAGAGGGTAGTGGCCAATGAGAAAAATATTAGGGGATTGAGTATTAGAGTAATAACTAAACTTCATCAAGAATAGTGATGTAAATGAACATACGTTGTGTTGTGGATGAAAATTCAAGTTGTCTCCATCTTCGTTCTCCTTCAAGATTGTGATATCTTGAGCAACAGGTATATTTACAATTATTAATTATATCCTATTTAATTAATTAATGTTTGCAGGTGTTCAATATCATATAGCACATGTGAATAAGTTACTCAACAAGCCTCAATGACATCATTGACCACGTCTCCTCTCCTTGGAGATAGAATCCGAGATTATAGGAGAGTTAGTTAGTGGTATATCTTCAAGATGTTGACATCTTGATCAAGATACAGACGTCTTCACCCCTGGCAGAGTTCTCAACAAGAAGACCAAGTCAAAGAGATAGATTCCGGGTTTTTAGGATAAGTTTGTTATCTCAATTTGTTTAGGACTCTTATTTCTTGTATAAATAGGGTCTTGAAGGTACATAAACACACACGCACTCACCTTCTGTAAGCCTCCATAGCTCGAAAACATAAAAGATCAATACAAACGTTTGGGAAGGAAGGTGCTCTTAATCACCTCCCGAGGTTTTGTGCCGGCGAGATCATTGTCTCTAGGGCTTTCTTCGTTACATCTTTGTGCAACTTATCAATTCTTTAGTTTTAATTCCAATCGTCCCTCCTTTACTTTTGATTTCAACTAAGATCATACTCTATTGTTTTTTCTACCAAAACAATTTGGCGCCCACCGAGGGGCTCTTGGTTTTGTAAATCTATTGAATTGTTATTTCGAAATGGCTACTCAACCTATGATCTCCAGCATTGGTAAGTCAACCAGTCCCGTTACCGGCGTTAACACCTCATCTGGGGGCAATAGTCCAAAGACTTCAGCTTCAGCCGTTCTTCCCGGCGGATTGCCACCTCCTCCACCTTTGGGATCAGGCAAGAAGCAACCATCTTCTAGCACAGATCTTGAGCTCAAAAGCATGTTGATCCAGATGAAGCACCAGCTAGATCAGCAGGGCAAAAGCACATCTTTGATAGCCGAAGCTGTGGTGAAGATGCAAAAGGAGCAGCAGGCATTATCTGAGAGGGTGGATTCAGTATCTCCCATTCGTCCCAGGATCCTTGATTTTGGCGCTGGTTCCTCGGTATTCAATGGATTTATACCAATGAGTTCAACAGCGAACACGAAGGCCACGTCTTCAATGGGAGTCACATCTTCTATGATGCCAACATCTGTAGCTCCTACAATCTTTGATCTTACAGGAGAGGGAAACACTTACACGTCCCCTACGCTCAATGTGTCAAGTGCATCTCAAGATGGACCCATCTTCACTAGCAGCACGATCGTTACATCTTCAGCCGGCAATACTCAACCTTTTGGTAACTTTAATTTTGCGAATTCTTTTGATAATATTGCTCGTACTACTAATCCTTTTGCAGGTAATTACATAGCAAGTCAGCTTCAAGAACTGAGAGACTTGGTAATGAATGTACCTGGTGTCACCCCGCCTATTCAGCAAATCTCTCCAACATGTTACAATCAGTCACGCTTCATCCCAGCTATTGCTCAAATTGACATCCCTAAAGGCTTCAACATCCCAAGTATGAAGTTGTATGATGGAAGCAGCGATCCTGAAGAGCACATTGCCCATTATCAGGAGAAGATGGAGATCGTCAGAGTACCTTTGCAGTATAGGGAAGCTTGCCTTTGCAAAGGGTTTGGCTCAACATTGGTTGGACCTGCATTGAAGTGGCTGATCCGTCAACCGCCAGGATCTATTGGTTCGTTTGCCCAACTTGTCAACATGTTCAACAATCAGTTCTCCTGTAGCAGACAATTCGAGAAGCTCACTAGTGATCTTTACCGCATCGTTCAACAACCCAATGAGGATTTGAAAGATTACGTCAACCGCTTCAACAAGGAAGTCTTGGAGATACCCAGTCTTGATATGGCCACGGCAACGGAAGCATTTAGAATGGGTCTGAAGAAAGATTCCCCGTTCTATGAGGAGTTGGTGATGAATCCCTGCAAGAAGATGGAAGATGTGCGCAACAGGGCTTTAAGATTCATCAGACTTGAAGAGGACAAGGTGCAACAGTCAAAGATCTCCGGGAAAGCTTCAACTTATGACCATCCCGACAGGAAGATTGAGTCATCTCACCAGAGGCAGCACAGATCCAGACCCTATCACAGAAATGATTCTGATAAGATCAATTCTGTGGAAGATGAAGATCAAGACGATACTCTATGTCCTAAAATAACTGATTATTGTTTTTCTGTTGATGTTGCAGGGATCTTGTGTGCAATGAACAATCTTGGGGACAAAGCAAGATGGCCCAGGAAGAACGACAAACCTTCAGGATGGAAGGATAAGTCTAAATGGTGTGCTTACCATGAAGACTTTGGACATCTTACCGAAGATTGCATCGCCTTGAGGAAGGAGCTGAGCTACCTGCTTTCCAAAGGCTATCTTAAAGAAATCCTCAGTCACAGGAAGAACAAAGCAGAAAACAAGGAAGCTGTCCCTGAGAAACCACCTTCTCCTCCACCAGTAACTAAGGTAATCAATATGATTAGTGGTGGTTCTGATATTTGTGGTACTTCTTATTCTCCAGCTAAGCGACATGCCAAGGGCTCCAAGGATGAAAGGCCTGGAAATCAAAAGAAGATTGCAAAGTCAACCTTTCAAGATGTCATCACCTTCGAAGAAGAAGATCGGGAGAATGTTCTAGATCCTCATCATGATGCATTGGTCATTGCTCTCCAGATTGCAAATTGTAAGGTGAGGCGGATACTAGTAGATGGGGGCAGTTCAGTGAATCTCCTTACAGTTGACGCCTTGAAAGAGATGAACATCCCAATGGAAAATATAGTTAAAAGAACTTCAGTTCTTGTGGGCTTCAGTGGAGAAACTAAAGATACTCTGGGAGAAATCATGCTTCCAGTATATATTGAAGGTGTAAATTCTATGGAACGGTTTTTGTGATCGACTGTGCAACGAGCTATAATGTTATTCTGGGTAGGCCTTGGATCCATGCTATGAAGGCAGTACCATCAACTTATCATCAGTGTGTGAAGATGCCTACACCTTGGGGAGTTGTTACAATCTTCAGTGATCAGCAGATGGCAAAGAATTGCTATATGACATCCATGAAGGCGTCGACATCTCCGAGGCAAGCATAGCAATTACAGAAGAAGGCACGTCAAGTCTTGGAGGCAAGGGAGCATGATGTGAAAGAAGTATTATTGGACCCTTCTAGCCCAGATTTGAAGGTGCTGATTGGACAAGATATACCAGCTGAACTTGAACAAGATCTGATGAAACTTTTAAATGACAGAATCAAGAGTTTTGCTTGGAAACATGAAGACATCACAGGGATAAGCAAAGATGTTATAACTCATAAGCTCAACATAAATCCATCCTTCAAACCAGTTCATCAGAAAAGGAGGAAGTTTGCTCAAGAGAGGAACCAGATCATCAAAGATGAAGTTGACAGGCTATTGAAAGCTAAGATGATTAGGGAAGCAGAATATCCAAAGTGGTTAGCTAATGTAGTGGTGGTGGAAAAAAGAGGTGGCAAATGGAGAGTTTGTGTCGACTTCACGGACCTGAACAAGGCATGTCCTAAAGACCCCTTCCCCCTACCACACATCGACACCTTGGTTGACTCTACTTCGGGGCACGAGATATTAACGTTCATGGACGCATCTTCCGGATTCCAGCAGATCCAGATGGAACCATCTGACCAAGAAGATACCGCCTTCATAACACCTTCAGGTATATATTGTTATATTGCTATGCCTTTCGGACTAAGAAATGCAGGTGCAACATATCAGAAGCTGGTCAACATGATGTTTAAAAATCAAATTGGACACACCATGGAGGTATACATCGATGATATGGTAGTTAAGTCAAGTAAAGCCGAGAACCATGTTCGAGATCTTACTCAAGCCTTTGACATCTTGGATGCATTCAACATGAAGCTGAATCCAACAAAGTGCAATTTTGGTATGAAGTCTGGAAAGTTTCTGGGATATATGGTGACACAAAGAGGCATAGAAGCTAGCCCGGAACAAATCAAAGCCATAATCAACCTGGCGTCACCACAAAGCGTTAAAGATGTTCAGAGATTAACCGGAAAGGTGGCAGCACTTAACAGATTCATTTCCAAGTCCTCTGAAAGATGCAAGCCATTTTACGACATCTTGAAGAAGAATAGCAGGTTTGAATGGACACAGCAGCATGAGAAAGCTTTCCAAGATCTTAAACAGTATCTATCCACACCTCCATTACTGGTCAAACCTGAAGAAGGAGAACCACTAATTGCATACTTGGCCGTTTCAGAAACAGCAGTTAGTGCAGTCTTAGTCAGAGAGCAAGATGGTAATCAGCATCCCATTTATTATGTAAGTAAAACTCTTCTAGATGCGGAAACGAGGTACTCCCATCTTGAAAAGTTAATTTTAGCTTTAATTACTGCTTCAGTCAAGTTGAGACATTATTTTGAGACTCATGTTATATATATTCGTACTAACTATCCCATCAAGAATGTTATGAGAAAACCAGAGATGTCAGGTAGGATGGCGAAATGGTCAGTCCAACTCAGCACTTATGATATCAAGTACGAACCAAGGACGGCGATAAAATCACAAGCCCTTGCAGATTTTGTGGCAGATTTCAGTCCAAACATGCAACCAGAAGTAGAAATAGAAGTTCAACAGCTTCAAGATGGTGACACCTTGGCAGAATGGACGCTGCACACTGATGGAGCATCAAACATGAGAGGAACAGGTCTTGGAATTGTACTAAAATCGCCACAAGGGGACATTATACCTCAGGCTATTAGTTGTGATTTCAAAGCTACCAACAATGAGGCAGAATATGAAGCTCTCATCGTGGGATTAACTGTGGCACTAGATCTTAACATCAAAGTCATCCAGGTATATTGTGATTCTTTATTGTTAGTCAATCATTTTAACGGATCTTATGCAGCAAAGAATGCAAAGATGACATCATATTTGGGAGTTATGAAGATCTTAGCCAGCAAATTTCAAGTTTTCAAGATTGACCAGATTCCCCGGGAAGAAAATTCCCAAGCAGATGCTCTAGCTAACCTTGGGTCCGCCTTCAAAAGCTTGACTCAGACCAATATACCTATTATCCATGTCAACATTCCTGCCATAGAAAGATTGGAATTATTTTGTGTAGATGATGACATACAGGAAACTCAGGTCGAACCATCTTGGATCTCACCAGTAATCAAATATCTTCAAGATGGTACCATTCCACCACAGGAGAAGAATGCAAAAGCATTCAGGGTGAGAAATGCAAGATACTTGTTAATAGATAATGTTTTGTTCAGAAAATCTTTTGCAGGGCCGTATCTAAGATGTCTCGAACCTGATCAAGCTGCATCAATATTAAAAGAACTTCATGAAGGCTTGTGTGGAAATCATTCTGGGGGCAGGAGTTTATACACCAAAGCACTTAGGATGGGATATTTTTGGCCTACCATGCGTCAAGACGCGGCAGACTATTCTAAGAAATGTGATTCTTGTCAAAGACATGGCGATATCTTGCACCAGCCAGCTGAAATGATGCATCCTATTCTATCCCCTTGGCCCTTCATGACTTGGGGAATGGACATTGTTGGGAAACTACCTAAAGCCCCTGGAGGAAAGGTGTTTTTGTTAGCAATGACAGATTATTTTTCAAAGTGGATTGAAGCTGAAGCTTACGTTCAAGTTCGTGATAAGGAGGTCATATCATTCATAAAGAAGAATATCTTCAGCAGGTTTGGTATACCTTCCGAGATAATATGTGATAATGGTTCTCAATTTATCAGCAAGAAGACTCAAGATTTTCTCACAAGGTGGGGAGTCAAGATGGTCACATCTTCACCGGTGCATCCCCAAACAAACGGACAGGCTGAATCTAGCAACAAGATCATTATTTCCAACCTCAAGAAGAGATTGAATCAAAAGAAGGGAAAATGGGTTGAAGAATTGCCTTTTGTCCTATGGGCTGATAGGACAACATCCAAGAATGCAACGGGCCAGACTCCTTACTCTCTAGTTTTCGGATCAGAAGCGGTCATTCCTGCTGAAGTCGTCGTCCCCTCGGCAAGATATGGATTATTAACTCCTGAGCAAAATAGCATTATCTTGGCCCAAGATCTTGATACCATTGATGAAATAAGAGATATGGCGAGAATCAGGATGGCGGCATACCAGCAAAGGGTTGCTAGATCTTACAACAAGAATGTCAGATTAAGAAAGTTCCAGGTTGGTGACTTGGTGCTAAGAAAGGTCCATCAGAATACAAGGGAGCTCAATGCTGGCAAGTTGGCACCAAAATGGGAAGGACCTTATTTAATAGACGCAGACGCAGGAAAGGGGGCATATTGGTTGTCAACCTTGGAAGGTATAAGGATCCCAAGATCTTGGAATGCTATCCACTTTAAAGCATACTTCATGTAAGTTTCCAATTATCATTCAAATTCAGGAAGACAGGTACGCTTTTAATACAAAGTCATTTCAATTATTTCTTTTTAATTTATATTTATCAAGCTATTACTGACTTAGGCATCGGAGGGGTGTTAGCTAAGCTAACACCCAATCCTAACATGTTTCTGTCTTGCAAGGAAACTTAGGACAACCACTCTGATATACGTACCGCTTAATGACAAAGATATCAGCATCTTCTCAAGATGTTGACCTCTAAAGGTAAATGACTCAGGTATGTTTTTTACCTTAAATTAATTCCCTTATTTACTTCAAAATTCTGTATACAAAGTTTTCTCTTATTAACGGAAACAATATAATTCAGAGATGTTGGGTGATTAACATATTTTGTTTTTGCAAGAAAGTAACATCTATTTTTGGAAATTTTAATAAGACAACAAACATGAGACTGGCCATCTCATCTTCAGTTCAAGGTACTTAATCCCTTCAAAAGGTATAAAGAAATTAACTTTCTTTCGTTTTAAATTAAGGTTGATACACCTTCGCCTGGAGCGCAAGATTTCGATAATAATTAAGGTGAGGAATGGGCACGTATGTTTATATGTACGCACCCCCCATTTCCACTTAATTAAATATTGAACTTAAGATATTTTCAAATGGTTATGGCATGTTCATGTCATCTAAATGACAAAAGGTTTTTTGATATTTTCATATCAAGCATAATATTATAAAGGTCGTAACACCTTACGCAAGATTGTTACAACTTGAACTACATAGTACTAACGTACCTATCAACAAAAAGGAAAACTACCCTACCTAGTCAGAGATTGATTACCAACCATCTTCCTAAAACTTGCATCATATTGGTCCAACCCAACATCTGAAAACCTAACACTACTTATCCTTGACCCTTATGGGCCATTACATCCAAAATACCAAAGAAGTTCAGAAAAACAAAAATTGTCTTACAACTTTTCGGGACGCAGCCCATCAAAACCCATTGTTCAAAAACAACCATTGTTTAAAAAATCAAACATTGTTCAAACTTACCCTCAGGCATTCACCTTATCTTGACCATCTTCCTTACCTTCTATCACTGGAACTGCAGCATTGGAAGAAACCTCACCAACTTCAACTGCCTCACCATTAAGCCTCTTCAGGATGGTCTTCTCTTTTTCCAGGTCCCAAGCCTCATGTTTACCTTCATGGAATTCTTGGATCATTCTGATCTTGATTTCTACCATTCTCTTAGCCGCAGACTTGGTAAGAGCACTTTTTATCTCTTCAACTTCAAGAATATTAGCATCCTGAATCGATGAGATTCCTTGCTTCAGATCAGCAATTTCTCCGTAAAGGTCAGCCATTTTATTCTCATAAACTTTTTTCTCTTTCTCCCAACTCTCCTTATCTTCTTTAGCTTCTCTTTTCACACGAGATAGTTCACTCTTTAATTTCTTGTTGGCATCTCCCAAAGCCTCAACTTGTGTTTCTACACTCCCAAAAGCCTGCATAAGTGCAAAAGATAAGTTAAAGTTGTACAGATAAAAGCTTATAACTCAAAAAAACAAAAATGCACCCATACTTACACTTGAAGCTAGAGCCAAGAACTTCTTTTTGACCCCATCCACAGACAAATTAACAAAAGCTTCAATTTCAACAATCTCCTTCCCCTTATCAATTGCTTTCCTCTTCTTTAGTCTTGAACTGACAGTAGCCACATCTTGGATCTCCGCCTTTGGAACAACGGGAGGCTTATCCACTGGATTGCTTGAGAGATCTCCAAGGAAGTTATCCAGATCATCAAAAGAAATTTCCATAGTTGGTTTTGAAACTATACAACAAAAGTAGAAATTCGTAAACACATGCAAGACAGAAGTTTAAATTTAGATTTTTAATTTATACCTGTAGACATGTTATCCTCCTCAGTAAGGCCAATGATTTCTCTGTTCTTGAAACTCCTATCCTCCTCGGAAAGACGAAAAAACAAAGCAATCTTGGATTCCGAATCAACCTTAGGAGGAAAAAGTTCTTCCCACTTGATATCTGCAATAAATGGAAAAATCAACAAGTATGAAGATGCAACAAACTCAAAAGACAAATATTTTACAAAATTTACCTCCCCTGTTCCACTCTTTGACCAATTTTTCACCACCTTCCAGTGAAGCCCTCTCAACAAAGAAAAATTTTCCTTTCCACCCTCTATCACTCACAGATGCTTTGGGGACCATTAAACCCTTTTTTGGCTTTTTCTTAAAAACAAACCTTTTTGACCCAAAAGATTGTAGGTCATAGCAAATTGCCATTTCACTCAAACCTATATTTAAACCTTTCTCTCGGTTCACTCTCAAGATAACATCAAAAACTCTCCAAGTCATGGGCATCATTTGAACAAATGCCAGTTGGGTTTTTTCAAAAAACTCAGAAACCAAAGGGGGAAACGGAAAGGCAAACCCTAGAGCAAAGGGATACTCGTAAAAGCAAATCCAAGACTCAGAAACAGAATCGGCTCTTAAAGACACATCAAAAGGTCGGAAAACAGTTTGATTAGGGAAACATTTGCGAGCTTGCAGGGCTGAAATCAAAATATTGTTGAAAATACATATCTCGTCATCAGGTCTAGCAAGTAAACCCTCAGAGACGAAGACATTAGGATCCTCAGGAAGGATTTTCGAACTACCAATGTGAGAAGATTTTAACGTCTTCTTCATTTTTTCCGATTGAGAAATTTTTGCAGAAAAGGAAAACTTGAGAAGAAGAAAGAAAGAAAAGAAATACCTTGATTCCACCGTCTGAAGATTATGAGTAGGAGGGAGGTAGTTTAGTGGGATTTTATGATCCTAAGAGTCCTTAGGATTCTAGACCCCTCTTCTCCCAAGACACAATTGAATGATGCATTGGGTCAGAAGGGCCGGTTAATTAACCGTCCCATCACAGCACGTTTTTTCAGAAACTTATCTTCTCCTTATTTTACTAAGATAAGTTTGGGGGCAATTGTTGTGGATGAAAATTCAAGTTGTCTCCATCTTCGTTCTCCTTCAAGATTGTGATATCTTGAGCAACAGGTATATTTACAATTATTAATTATATCCTATTTAATTAATTAATGTTTGCAGGTGTTCAATATCATATAGCACATGTGAATAAGTTACTCAACAAGCCTCAATGACATCATTGACCACGTCTCCTCTCCTTGGAGATAGAATCCGAGATTATAGGAGAGTTAGTTAGTGGTATATCTTCAAGATGTTGACATCTTGATCAAGATACAGACGTCTTCACCCCTGGCAGAGTTCTCAACAAGAAGACCAAGTCAAAGAGATAGATTCCGGGTTTTTAGGATAAGTTTGTTATCTCAATTTGTTTAGGACTCTTATTTCTTGTATAAATAGGGTCTTGAAGGTACATAAACACACACGCACTCACCTTCTGTAAGCCTCCATAGCTCGAAAACATAAAAGATCAATACAAACGTTTGGGAAGGAAGGTGCTCTTAATCACCTCCCGAGGTTTTGTGCCGGCGAGATCATTGTCTCTAGGGCTTTCTTCGTTACATCTTTGTGCAACTTATCAATTCTTTAGTTTTAATTCCAATCGTCCCTCCTTTACTTTTGATTTCAACTAAGATCATACTCTATTGTTTTTTCTACCAAAACACGTTGTTAAAATGTTTAAGTAGTCAGTTGAGATTATCATTATGGGACGGAAGGAGTACTTGACTTATCCAAAATAATTGTCGTTTGTAAAATTAGTCTATACTCCCTCCGACCCATTTCAAATTGCAAAAGTTGCCAAAAAGGGTGTCCCAACTAAAATTGCAAAATCCAAAAATGACAAGTTTTAACCCACTTGCACACTCACATCCACTAACCCACTAACTATTCTCTACCCCACTTTCTCTCTCTCACTCAACTACACTCACAACACATCACCTTTTTCACTTTTTCCCTTAATCCTCGTGCCAACCTAGTATTCGCAATTTAAAATGGGACGGAGGGAATAGGTTGCAGTGTGATTGCATTTGGTAAAAGCAGGGAAAAGCCTCCCGAAATGACCGAAATGACGTATATTTTGCATCAACAAAATAGTGTTAAACCTGAAGTATGTACTAAATGTTGTCCTATATGTTAACCTAAGTACAATAAACTTTCAATTCTAAAAAAGAGTTTTTTGCAAAAATGACATGGGTATTTTGTGCAATATATCAATTTGACTTGCGTACTTTGGAAACATCAAATGTGGGTTGCGTACTTAATGTTTTGAAAATGAGTTTATTGCCACTTTGACCTGCGTACTATTAAAAGATTGACGATTTGCCCTCGTACTAAAGAAACTCACACTATGACCTGCGTACTATGGTTTTAATAAACAAGTGCCCAAGGATAACGATGACCCGTTAGAAATCTAATGGGTTGTCAGCATATGTTAAGAATTTAACAGATTTGCAATAAAAAAAAAAAAAATCTGACCCTGACTATGATATTATTGTCATAAAGGTCCAAAAAAATATTTATATTTATATTTATTTTTGAAATAATTAGGATAACTTTTTTTTATAATTAAGCCCTTATTATTTATTCAAACGCCACCACTGTGACCACTATCACCGCCACCCGCCACCGCCGCACCACCAAAAATCATGATCTTGCCGGAAAACCACAATTCCAGAATCCCGTTTGTCTTTTATCTTCCCTTTTCCCCCGATTTGGAAACCTATAGCAGTCTCCGGTTATCCAGTTCTCTGGCCAATGACTTTGTGATTTAGGGCACAGAAGTGAAGAAAATGAAAAAATTAAGGCTCAGAATTGAAGCAATAGGGCTCGAATCAGATCTGGTTTTGCCAATTAGAACACGGTAGGTGATGAAATAGATGCTGGATGTGTTAGAATTGTCGGTGGGGAGGAATGGCGAGGAGGGTAGGGTAGAGAGAGATGTGGTGGGCGACGGTCGCCGGAGTAGAGTGAGACGACCGCTGGAGATGGTCGCCGGCGTAAGGCAGGGGAGAGCTGGTCGGAGATGGTATGGTGGAGAGAGAAAGAGTATAGAGAGAGACGAGGGAGGAGAGTGTGTGTATTTTGTGTGGGTGTAATCTGGAAAGAAGAGGTGTGCATAGTACAATTTAAAGTGATAAGGGATTATATGGATCAAAATTGTTTTGGGACAAAGCGAGTATACCAATTTATTAATATAAAAAAAATCAAAAAAAATTATAAATATAAATAAATTTTGGACCATTACAACATTAATATCATTATTAGGGTCAGATTTGATTTTTTTTTTTTTTTTGCAAATCTGTTAAATTCTTTACATATGCTGACAGCCCGTTAGATTTCTAACGGGTCATCGTTATCCTTGGGCATTTTTTTTTATTAAAATCATAGTACGCAGGTCATAGTGTGAGTTTCTTTAGTACGAGGACAAATCGTCAATCTTTTAATAGTACGCAGGTCAAAGTGGCAATAAACGCATTTAAAAATTTTGATACCACTTTTTGTGACACCCATTAAAAACATAACGGGACACATCCGACAATACAATTAAAATATTCAAATCACCCCCATAAATATAAAAGGGCTAAAATTGAAAATTTTTAATTTATACATTAACCCTCTTTTTCTATTCAGTCCCAACCTAGATCAACATCAAAATTTTGAAAACCCAAGAGATTTCTCAACCTTCTTCTCCGGTCACTCCATCCCCACCGACCACCGGCCGACCACCCTCTCCTGCTAGAATTTTCTTCTTCTTCCCATTCCCCTTCCTACCATCGCCATCAACCAACCCGTGCCTTTCTCCCATTCCCATCAAATCTTTCTAATTTCCGGCAACCAACAACAACCTCCTTCTAAAACTCCAGTCTCCCACCACTTTCTTGTCTCACCTCCCCTCCGACCAAACCCTTGAGACGTCCGCCACAAGAGGAGTTGGATCAGCCAAAACATACTCAAGTTAGATCCCTAACTCGTCTCCTCTCTCTCTCTGCGTTCCCCCTTATTGTTAGTCTCCACATTCAAAATTCCAGCACCGTCATCGTTATCTTCAGGGCACACAATTTCTCCGTCCAGCAAGATAAACTCCGCAAGCCCTGATAGGACTCGATTCCGTTTTCACACTCTGGGAAAAGCGCCAATAAGACTCTTCCGGCCACTCAACTGAAATATGTTTACCGTTCACAGATTTCCCCAAAGGGTAAATTGGATTTCACTTTTGATATGTCCAGATCTGGGTTTCTCAAGTGTTTTTCATATAGCCTAGATATGTACAAATAAAGAAATTGTTTTTGAATTTTAATTTCTGGGTTTGTGTTGGAGATGGGTTGGTTTTGAATCTCATGGGTTGGTGGTGGTGTGGTTGGACAACAGTGGTGATGAACTTATTTTAAATTGTAATTTCTGGGTTTGTTTAGAGATTGATTGGTTTAGAATCTCATGGGGTGGTGGTGGTGGTGTGGTTGGACAGTGGTGGTGATGGACTGGGTTAGATGATAGTGGTGTTGGTGGTGATGTTAGAAAAAGGGTAAATATGTCATAATATTACTCAGTTAAGTGGTTTAGGAGTTTGTTTGGTTTGATGTGTCCCGTTATGTTTTTAACGGGTGTCACAAAAAGTGGTATCAAAATTTTGAAAACATTAAGTACGCAACCCACATTTGATGTTTCCAAAGTACGCAAGTCAAATCGATATATTGCACAAAGTACGCATGTCATTTTTGCAAAAAAACATTTCTAAAAAAGTAGTACAATTTCACTTTTGCAGTCAAATTGATAGTACGTTGACAAAAAAATTAGGGAAAATAATGATACCAAGAAAATTCTAAAACTTATTATTGAAACATCATTAAAAATATTATCAATAATATTTTTAGACATTTACTAAGATAACTAAATTGAGTTTGATAGGTTATCACATTTATTAATGTTGTTGCAAAAATAAATTATTAATCAAAATTCACTCGAATCAACCATTAAAATTTGAACGAAGTTATCTTTTACTCCCTCCGCCCCGAACTAAAGTTCTTAGTTTGACTTTAAATGGAGATTAAGAAAAAGTAAATGTTGTGAGTATGAAAAGTAAAGTAGGAGAAACTAGGAAAGAGAAAATGGGTAGAAAGTTTTTGTTGTGGGAATGACAAGTGAGTCTCATTGTCCATTTTAGGTAATAAAGCAACTAAGAACCTTAGGTGTAATGATTTTATAGGTGTTTTTAGTTAGAGTGTGGCGGGTCCATTATCGATGCAACCAATAAAATACCGCCACCTCATTTTCTGAATAAGATTTTGTGACCTTATTTTGTGCCATAGCATTGCTCTACACTTAATTTACAACTGTGCTAACATAGCCATGTGTACATTGATAACAAATACTCATTCCGCCCTTAATTAATTAATTAATTAATTAAGAGTATACTTTTTATTTTCGAACGTCTTTGCGGTAAAAGTTTCATTTCAAAACAGCAAAAGATGAATAGTATTTTAGACAACTTTTTCTTTCTAATACTTGTATAATTACAAAAGAACCAATACTTTACTACTCCCTCTGCCCTTAAATGAATGTTCATTTTTATTATTTTTTTTATCTGAAATAAATGCTTTTTTATTAAATAACTTTGTTCCTAAGTGCTTTTTTTGACATTTTTTTACTAGTCTCTCGTTATACTTGCAAAACTAAATATTTAGAAAGATTATTACATGATTATATATGATTTTTTATCACTAAATTATATGAAAGGTAGAGATTTTCAAATGTCCCTTTTTTTTTATATATTTATTTAGGGACAAGGAGTACTAATTTACTTTTACCCAATTGTGTGTTTTGGACAATTATACCAAAAAACCCCTTAAAATATTGGGAAAAATATGAAAAACCCCCTTAAAAAATTTACCCATTTCATATTGCTTTTAATCAAAATTAAAACTTTTACCCAATTGTGTGTTTTGGACAATTATACCAAAAAACCCCTTAAAATATTGGGAAAAATACCAAAAACCCCCTTAAAATATTTACCCATTTCATATTGCTTTTAATCAAAATTAAAAATAAAAAGAGAAAAAAATATCGCCCACCGAGGGGCTCGAACCCTCGACCACAAGGTTAAGAGCCTTGTGCTCTACCAACTGAGCTAGACGGGCAGGTTGTTTTATACTACATCCGTTTCTTATATAACATACTCCCTCTGTCACAGAATGATAATCCCCCTATTTTCATGAGTTTTACGAAAGAACTTTGAGTAATAATTAAAACTACTTTTAATTATTCTAATGATATTTTTTAAATTGTTCTTGATACACCATTATAAATACTATTAACATCAATTTTTAGATTCACATTAACATAATTATAAGTAGCATTTATAACTGCTCAAAGTTCCCTCTTAATAACAACGAAAAAAGGTGGACTATCTTTCTGGGACGGAGAGAGTATAATAATTTCCAGTCAGAAATAAAATAAAAAAAGTAAAGGAAAGAGAAATCTCTTATTATACCATCATGAACTAATCTTCACAATCAAATAACCCCTTCATTTGAAAGGGGTCATTGTCTAAAATATCTCAGTAATTAATTTAGAAAAAAAAAAAAAAAAACAAAAAAAAACAGGTAAGGCTTTTAGACACTGTATCGCGTTACGCGTTATAAGTTGCAGACTGAGATTCTTTCATAGCCGGGCAGTACGCATCTGTTGCTTCAAGATAGGCTGAACATATTCAGTGAAACCCTCTGGCACATCTGAATCATTCAGAGGATCTTGCCATGCAGCTTCATAGAGTTTCGGGTACACATTTCCATCATAACGACCAAGAATCGAGCTGAGGTAATGGTCAGTGTAGTTAAATGAATCAACAAGTGCAATTGCATTGGGACGGACCTATATTAAACAATCATGAGTTTCAAGTCAGTGAATTTGTTAAGAGGTTTGACTTTTAAATACATTGACCAAGTCAAACGTACAACCAAGGGAACATGTTTTTTTTCTTCTAACCTGGGCATATAAAGATCTGAGTTGATCGTTTGCAAGAGAGGCTTGTTTAGCGGTAAGGTGACCAGTAGCGAGGAAGTCACCTTGATGTTTGTGAAGAAGGGACAATGCGTAAACGTAACAGAGAACCTCTAACATTTGTTTGACACCCCTTTCCAGGGATATCTTGTTTCAATTTGTCAAAGAACCTGCAGAAAAAAAAAGCACTTGTTATACTGAATTAAGACATGAAATAGAGCAACAAGGCACATGTATCTTATTTATTCATTGGTAAAATAATATTCCCTCCGTCCCATTTCAAATTGCAAAGATATTCATTTTCGGTGTCTCACTTAAAATTGCTCAAGCCCAAAATGGTAACTTAATACGGTAATACTCCCTCTTGCCCATAATGATAGTTCCATTTGACTATTCAAACAGATTAACAACATACTCCCTTCGTCCCACCTCGCGACTTATTTCAATTTTGGTCCGTTTCACCTCATTTGAGACTCCCAAAATGGAATGCTTTTACATTCACAACAACAATCAAATCACTATTCCTCCCACTCATTCTCTCTCCTAATTTACCTTTTACACTCACAACAGTTCTTCTTCTTGAGCCTAAGGAACGGAAGGAGTATTGTCATTTTCATTACTACCCTTAGTGAGGTCTAATTATTACTTCCACTTAACTCTCTCTTGAAACAACCAAGAAGTACTCAATACATTCATCACAAGGTTAAATTTGGAAGTTCAATCATTTTAACACACCAATTTTAGAAATAGGATCTTTTCGCTATCATTTTGGTTATCACTAGAGATAGAATGCCAAGACAACCGCTTTCAAGGAACAACAAACTTATTATTGTTACATGAATGAGAAAGAGCTTACTTAGATACAACAATCAATTGGCAATGAGCAACTGAGGCCTCGACCAAATCTGATGACAGCTCGGCAAACCCTACGCAAAATAAAATTTAATGTCTTATATAAGTATCACAATGATCGAAGTTTGTATTATTTTATTTTTTTAAAAAAAAAGAACAATTGAAGCAGAGTAAATACCCTCATCAGGATTTGAATACTTGCTCAATTTCAGAGCACTGGCAATAACCATTCCAGCAGCCCTAGCTTCAAATGCCTCCACTACCACAGCAGGATTTAGCCAATCCTCAGCTGCATGCCAATAAAGTGAAAAATGTCCATCAAACTATACATAAAAAGGTGTACATGGGAGTAAGAGACTACATGTGTGTGTACATATATATGTAGGCATGTATGTATGTATAATCCTACTCGAGCAGGAACATGAAATGAACAAGAATCCTTAATTTAACCAGTAATTAAAAACTGAGGGGAGAATCATTTTAAAAAGGAGATACCTTTTTGGACCTTGCAACGACTTTGCAACAGATCTTGGATGCGTCCTAAATATGCTGTTGTCCCCACTGGTTGCTGTCCAGACCACACCTGAGAAATAGTCTTTGCAAGAATCCTTGCAACCTACATAGGAATCTTCAGGTTAAGGAGAGTACTATACACCTTTTTAACTTCAAGAAAAAGCAAAAATAACCTAACATTACTGAACAATCTTGTCGCTAATCCCAAAGACTTGCTATTGGCCAAGCAATTACCTGTAACATTAGGACAACATTATCTCCTTCGTATGTACAGGCAGGAAGATAAACTGCAAGAAGCTCAGGAAGCCCACTGGTACATAAGTACCCATGACCACCACATAGCTTGCGGCATTCCTCAATCCCATCCTACAAGATAGTATTTAAATGGTCCACTTAGTGTAAAGGTGATAGTAAGAGATGAGCGGGAAATTGTCGGTAGATCAAGAAGTCAACCCATATGAAATCTAATTGCCAAACCATAAAAATAAAACTTCGACAGAAGTTAGCAAACATAGAAAGATCACATTTTTAATTTCAGTACTTTTGATTGGGAGCAAGTCAAAGTTGAATTTGCAGTCAAAAGAAGCAAGTACTTGAAAACTGTGGCACTATGTCAAGATGCTTCTTTAAAGTTGATAACTTCACCAGTTTGAAAAACCAGCCCAAAGTTCATAGAACAAGAATCAGAAATCTCAAAATTATGGATGCAGTGTCCTTTGAGAAAGTTTTCCACAACCCCTTCAGTCATCAAAGCATCGAGGAATGACAAACATACTCCCTCCATCCCAATAGTCATCAAAAGCAAGATTCGTAAAAACACTCCCTCCATCCCACAATGATCTTCACATTTGACTATTCAAACTTTTTAAGGATATGAACACTTGCTTCACTAGTCATGTTGTGTTTATGCACATATAATCCTAAATTATAAAAATGAGAACTTTTTGGGACAATGAAAAATGGCACATGAGAAGATCATTTCGGGACAGAGGGAGTATAAAACTTACAGCAGTAACAGAAGTTGTTAAGGACTTTAACCCTGCTGTACATGCATGAGCTTCTGGCAATGTTGAGAAGTCACTAGCTTGTAGCCTCTGAGTCACATCCGTGTACAGCCATTTTAACCACTCACCAACAAATCTGAAGGCGAATGCAGAAGCAAGCAAGGGGAACAGCCTACTTTGCTGAGTTTTATAATCAATCACCTAATGGACAAAAAGCAAAATTAATTAAATAAATATTAACGACAGAGCATATTCAATATTAATTGTAGTACTTTTAATCACGACACTGTACTCATTCTGGTATCAATGATAACGCCAAACTTATCTGCTGGAAACCAAAGAGATCTTTCATCGAGTTCATTCCGGTAGATAAAATTTTCTAAAATCAATCCTCAAAGTTCATTCGTGATTACGACAAAAAAGTGAAAACATCATTTTGGGACAGGGAGTAGAACATAATATATCTAAGCCAATCAGCTATGGAATACCTGAGTCTCAGGACCACCATTCTTTGCACCAAATTGTCTACGAACGGCACTATATCTTGTAGCAATACAAACAGCCCGTGATAAAGCAGAGGAAGCATCAATGACGATTGTTTGCCTAACAAACACCATAGTTCCATAGAGTAATTGCCTGGGTACATCAGATTTCACATACTTCCCCTCTCTTGTTACTTGTGAAACCCTAAAACAAACAAACAAACATTTCAGCATAGCTATGCCAGATATAGTTTATTGAACTTAAAGAGTCAACACTGAAGTCATTAGACCGCATTTAAGTTCATCATCATAAAACACCAAACAGTACGCAGAAGGCAGAAAGAGATAGTTGGCCATAACAAAATTTCTCTAATCAACTATCATACACCAAATAAAACAATTCACATAGACCTATATTGACCATCTACTATAAGAACAGAAATCCATGAAGCAAGATCCATTTTACTGTACCTCATCAACATTTGGTCCCTAGGGATGCGCACATGATCAAATCTTAGTACCCCATTATCCATGGTGTTGTATGCCCCATTTCCAAATTTCATTCCAATATCACCAACAGTTATGCCTGGAAGAGGAGAGTGATCCTCCAAGCTTCGTAGTTGGACAATGAAACCTTTCAGGAAAAAGAAAGAAGGGGATAAAGAAAGAACTTCAGGAACAACCAAACAAATAAACCCTTTGGGGAAACAAGAAGAAAGTATTCTTCAGTTACCATGAACTCCATAGTCTTGACCATCTGTTATAAGGCGTGCATATACGACAGCATGAGTTGACATTTTACCAAGACCACCAGGCCACCACTATTAAGACATGAGAAACAGATAACTTGAGAATTTAATGATTATTATAACTCAAGATAAGCAAAAGTTTCTTCTTCTTTTTTTTTTTTTTTTTAAAAAAAAAAGTAAAAAAAAAGTGGAATGAATCTGTGCACAGTTACTCACTTTGCTAGCAGTCAAGGTAGGACTATGAATGACAAACTCATCGGTTTTGGGATCAAATGTTGCAGTTGTTTCAAGACCTTGTACATTGGAGCCATGACCAAGTTCAGTTTGAGCATAGCATCCAATAATCTGCATCTTAGATGCCAATGGCAACCATTTTCGCTGCTGTTCATCACTTCCCGATCCTCTAATGGCAGGCATAAACATTCCCTAAGATAAAAATAGGAAATAGTTGCATTTTAGCGATCACGTTGAGACCACATTTCACCCAAAATGTTGAAGATCAGTGAAGTGAAAGAAAAAAGTTACTCACTGATGCACAAAATATATGTCAAAAAAGTGTGTAAAACTTTATACTCCCTCCGTCCCATTTTATGCTTCAAAAAGTTTTGGGTTCAAAAATTATGAAAAATAATGTTTTTATTATAAAATACAGAAAGTGGGATAGAAGAGAGAAAGTGGGTAGGAGAGAGAAAGTGAGACAGGGGATAGTGAGTGGATAATTGTTTTGTGTATGACATGTAGGACCCACTAAATAAAGAATTATAAAAAACTTTTCTTTTTTGGTGTTTGAAGTTTAAAATGGGACACCCCAAAAGGAAATTTTTGAAGCATAAAATGGGACGGAGGGAGCATACAAGAGAGAAAAGAGGACTTACAAAATGAAGATCAGTGAAAGCAGGTTCATCCATATAAAACCTTAATCTGGACGCCTCTTCCTCTACAATTATAAAAATCACACATCTATGTTAATGATAAAAGAGAACCTAAGAGAAATTATACCACTGGTCTTCCACACTAATTAGTTTTGGAACTGAACTTGCTAGCTTAATGTGTAGACATACCAGTTAGACGACGCTCAACAATCAGCTTCCATGCATGAGCTGCTTTTCTAAGAGTATTCTTGAATAGCTCCTTTCTGCCTAGCATAGGCCTGTGCTCCTTTCGAAAGGCCTAAATGCATGAATATGAAATATAATTAACAATTGCAAAAGAGAAAAATATATTTGTAAAACGGAAAAGAAGAATATATGGAAATGGTGGCATATAGAAGCATGCTGCTTATGTGAACATAATGCCTCTGCTAATTATAAGGCACCACCTTTGTTAACTTTAGCATATTATCAACTTAAATGCCGGAAAGATATAAAGTAAGGATTATGCTCGTTCTCCCAATTCTAGGGCTCTATGCATCAGTCCTAAGACTAACATAACATACTACAAAATGCCAATTTTTTCTGTGAGAAAAAAAATGACTTTCCTACATTATAACTACTACCTCTGTCCCGGAATAAATGTCCTACTTTCCATTTCCATTTGTCCCAAAATAAATGTCACCTTACAAAAAATAGTGTATGAAGTTTGGTGATCTTCCTATACTTCCCATTCTAATAGGCACAAACATTGCAATGCCATATGAGGTACCACTCTACCCATATGAATAGATTCCGGCAATCAAAGAAACATAACTAAAAGCTTCAAAACATTGAATTGTCAACTATGACATTTATTCTGGCAAAGGGAGTATAAGTTTGTATTAGTAGATTCTTCTTTACTTCAAGTGAAAAAAATCATGACTGTCTTTGATGGTAATCAATCAAACACTTCTGGCATGTTTGGCAGCACAATTTTAAGATGTCGAATTGGAATTAAGAGAGTAAATGAATTTAGTCCCGTTGCAGTCAATTTTTTTCTTCCAATTCAAATCCAAGACTCGGAAATCATTTGAGTTCCAAACACTCCCAACAAAGGAATTTCTATCTTTTCATCAAAAAGTACTTCCAAGAAACAAGTTAAAATTTTCAGTCAACTTAATCAACATCTGGTTAAAAAAAATACTACCTCCATCCCAGCTCAATGCTTTTACTGTTCATGTGGTCAATTCATTCGAACTTTGACCATTATTTTGTGAAAATCTAGCTATTATTATACAATTTTAAAAGTTATTATTGTTTTATTGTTAGAAATAGTATCAATAACATCTTTCAAAATTGCATAGAGATACATAGATTTTCATAAAATTAAGAAGTTCAGTCAAATTGATAAAAAAAAGTCAAACAGTGCACATTGAGCTGACGGAGGTAGTATTAAAGATATAGCAACAATTGCAATTCACAGATTTCAACAAGTCAATAATTCAAATTTGATCACCATAAATAGATTGAATATCGTATTGACTTAAAACCTAGAGAATCTAAGCCAAAAAATAAAAATAAAAAAATAAAATGCAATTAATAAACAAAAATAAATAAATAAATACTGTACAGGATCATTAGCGACGAGCTTGGAGATTCGATCGGCGACTTGAAAGGCGTGAGGAGAACCAGCCCAAACAACCTTCATAGCTTCGACATCGAACTCCGCCTTCTTCCTCTCTCCGGCCAAGTAATCCACCGTCCCTTCCATATTTTTTTCTTCTCAATTTCACAATCCCTAAACGGTCGAATCCAAGCTAAAAGAACAATTTCTTGAAGAAAATTGGCCTTTGAATTTGAAGAAGCCGTCGATTTATAAGTGTGTGTGTATGAACTGATGAAGAAGAGTGGAATTTGATTAGGAACCGAATTGTCGTCGTGAATTTCGATGTGAAAAAATTACGTAGGTGTTAGGTTGGAATTGAATTATCGTTTGAATAATTGATTTTTCAGACGGTTGGGATGTCACGTTCTTGTTTTTCCTCTTTTAGATTGAATAATTTATCACTTTTATGCAATTTAATACCCTTTTCTATAATAACTATTATTTTTATTTTGAATTTTTATATTAAAATAAAATATTGTCATTTTATAACGATTGATTACGCCTCTGAAAATTTCTTATCACTCCCTCCGTCCCAGAGGCGTATCTAGGAAGGGCTTGGAGGGGGGAACTGCCCCCATTGGTTTGAACAATTTTTTGTTTTACTAATGCAAAATTTTTAAAATTATGTGGGTTTAGTGTAATTTTTTTATAACTTGTCCCATTTGATTTAAAGGAAAAAATACACTAGGATTCATTTTACCCCCATTGATTAAATTTCCCGGATCCACCACAGTCCGTCCCATACTATATTATATGCACAAAATGAGTTGTGCACGAGAATTAAGAGATAAATATTAATTTAGTGAATAATTGTTGTGAGTATGATACTCCCTCCGTTCCTTCATATATGACGTTCTTGAGAAAATAACACAAACCAAGGAATCATTAACTCCTCTTTTGATTTCCCTAAATACCCTTTCTCTACCCTAATAAATGCAGTGATAAAGTCAGATGAAAGAGAATTGCTTTTATCTCTGCACCTCTACCAAAGCAATAACTCGCCTACCCCTTCTCCATTCTACTTCCAAATTTGGTGGAAGAAAGAGAAAATGGTGAAAGTTCATAGTGCATTTTAAACAAGAGCTTCGTGGTGTGATGTTAGGATGTAATTAGATTGCAATTAGCATTTCTTAGTTACAGAGAATAACTCTTCATGTCTCAAATTTCAATTTACTATTATTACTCCACCCATAAAACCACACATTCATCTTGTGCTCGGAAAGGGGCTTCTTCTTTTTGTCCTACACCGGCGAGCCAAATATTCATGAGCTTTACCATGATTGAACTTAATTTTAAAGTGTTTGAAAGCTTTAATTTATTTTATTCCTGGCTTCGAACAAGAAATTAGGGGTAGAAAGCACATAGTATGTTGATTGATGTTAATGAGTACTCTCTCCGGTCCAAAATAACTGTCACTTTTGGTCCAAAATAATTGTCATTTTTGAGCTAAATGTCTCTTTTAGCCTTGCATTGAAACTTGTTTTCTTTTATTAATTGTCTTAGTGTGAGACATTAATGTAAGAAAGTTGCACACTTAATAGGGGTAAAGTTGGAACTTTTGTCATCAAACCATGATAATAATTGCATTTCTTAAGAGTTGTGCAAATGCAAAAAGAGACAGTTATTTTGTACCGGAGGGAGTATAAAAGAAAAATTATGAGAGAAAATTAGTGTGAGGAATAGTAAATATTTTTTGTCATTTTAAAAAAGTGTGATTTATCAATTAGACGCCCAAAAAGAAAATTTGTGCACATAGTTATCGGAGGTAAGGAGTATATGTTTGAATTTTTTTTTTTGAACAGTGAAAAATTAAAAATTTAAAGGAGTATATCCTTAATATTATTTATACTATTTTTTTTAACTAGATTTATTTAAATGTAAAATGTTATTCAAATAAAAGAGATTGTTTTTTGGGGTGATGTATATTAGTTTAATTATTTTTCCTTGAGTAGAATACGAACACTCATCGTTTCTGGATTTAATTCTTTGAATTAAATCTTTGTATTAATGCAGGTTAAGATCAAGTTGTTAGTTGTTTACGTAATGTTTTGTAGTGATTCAGATAAGGAACTAATATAAAAGATAATGAAAGTTCAACTCAAAATATTCACTTTCACTGTTTTTTAATGAAAGTTCACGATTAGTTAAATTTGTTTAAAAGTAAATTTTTCGAAATGAAATTTGAACATTACTCGGTAACGGATGGAGTAATTTTATACTTCTTCCGTCTCATAATAATAATCTCATTTAACTATTTAAATGCATTGAGGTCAAATTATAACTTTTACTAAATTTTCTTGACAAAAACTTCTATGCGACCGTCTCACGCACCCATTGCCCAAAACTCGGTTTACCCACAGCGCGCCACGTGTCTTTGTTAAAAAAAAAAACTCTTCAATAATTTTAAAATGCTATATCTTGAGATTTTGAAGTCGAAAAAAAATTTAAAAATACCGGTGTGTTCGTCTTGACGAGACGAATAAAACTAGATAGGTCATGATATGGTTTGATTTTTTTTTATTTTTTAAAAATATTTTTAAACATACAGAACAAGTGAGCTGCTCGTCATAATAAAATGTAACACTTTCTTATGAAGAAAGTAACAATTTGGTCTTAAAAAGTAACACTTTTATTGTAAGATGTAACAGCAATTTCGCAAATAATATAAATAATTTTTGTGATTAGAAAAAGTAATAATTGAAGTGTAACACAGTGCATATATGATTGTAATATGCTATATAGATGAATGTAACCATTTTATAGAGTAAATGTTACTTTTTTCTTTAAAAAAAGAGTGAAAATTCATGTATATAAGCGGTTTTTTATTTCAATTGAATGTAAAACCCTAAAAAAATGTTACAATTGAGGGGAAAAAATGTTACATTCATTTATTATAAAATGTAACATTAGTTTAGTTGTCAATCTTATGTTATCTTTAATCTATTTCATCAAAATTGTGGTACATTTTTTAGAAAAAAAAAAGTGTTACATATGAGAAAAAAGTGTTACATTTCTTTACAAAAAGTATTACTTTTGCTGGCGAGAAAAAATGACTGGGAAAAAAAGTTGAAAGGCAAAAAAAATAATAAAAAAAAAAGGGTCGGCTTACCCGTGAGCCGTCTCACGCCGTGAGACGGTCTCACAGGAGACCGCCCCAATTTTATTTTATAATGTGATCATGCATTACTCAATGTATTCATCACAAAGCTATATTTGAAAGTTTAATTGTTTTAACTCGCTATTTTTAAAAAATAAAAGCACATTTTTGAGACAAACAATAAAAGAAAAAAAAAGAGTATTACTTTAAAACAGAGAAGTATTTATTTTAGTGTTGAGACTTGCGACGACTTCCATGGTCAACACAATTTTGTTGGTAATCTTGACTACGATGTGGAGCTGCTAGATGGATGCAGTTTCTGCTTCAAATCAAAGACATATCTAGGGATGGCAACGGGTCGGGTTCGGATCGGATCAGGACAAATCCGAATCCGATCTGAATCATGAAATTTCTTTACCGAACCCGATCTGAACACCTACGACCCTCGCTCCGATCCGTGCCCCGATCCGCTCCCCATCCACTGTCTGAAACATATAACATCCATCAAGTAACGTTTGGTTCGTGAAAATAGACAAACAAATCGCTACACCCAATCGAATTTGTAATCTCTAATTTCAAGTAAATTTTCAACAATAATCGAATTTATAGTCTGAAACTTCAAATTTAGGGCTTCATGTTTGAATTTCCAATTTGAAATTGAAACCCTAAATTTGAAATCAGGGAAAAATCGAGAGATTGAAGTCTTTTACCTTGGTAAAAGAAGGCGATGAAGATGATGCTTCATGAGACGGAGACGGCGGCGATGTTGTCTTCTTAGAACGGGAAAAAGGCAACCAGCAGAGAGAACGACTCAGTGAAGGTGCGTGTTATTTTGACTTGCTCAACCCTAGTTTTTTTTTTTTTTTTTTACTTAAATCATAATTGAACTCAATACATAATCATTAATAGAAGCGCCTAGGAGACAAATCCTAAGGAGAGAAAATCTTCTCTCTAACTTCTAGGGGAGGGGGGATCGAACCCATGACCTCCAAGTTGGAAGCCCTGAGCTCTGGCCACTAGGCCAAGGCCTGATGGTTTCAACCCTAGTTTTACTATTTATAGGTAGGGGTAAAGTGTAAATGTTAAAATTGGGAGGGGCAATAATAAAAAGTACAAGCATACTAATACTTCGGGTCGGGTCCGATCGGATCGGTGGTCTTAACTTCGGATCATAAAATTGCATATTGAACTCGAATTTTTCGGATCGGATCACCTTCGAAACGGATCGTTCGGACAAATTGCCATCCCCTAGACATATCCTTCGTCTCATACTAGAAGTCTCGCTTTAATTATTAAGTTGATTACATTGTATTAAAAATATACTCTTATTATTATTTTATAATAATATTTAATTTTTAGTCTTCATTATAGAAGAACTTTAAATAATTAAATCAATATAATTATTTTCCTAAAATATAAAATTATTTATCAATGTTAGGATTTTAAGGCCCAAACACAATTGCTAGATTGATAAGGATGAAAGCACAAAATAACAAAATAGCAAGAACGGAGCAAAATTGAAAAATAGATGAACACAAGAGATTTTACGTAGTTCACCAACTTGGCTACGTCCACGGGCGACGGAGAATCAATTCACTATAATCAAGAAGAGTACAAGGAGAATCAAGGTGAAAACCTTTCACACAATCTCACAATAGTGAATAACCTAGCTTTTCTATCAATCTCTCTCTCAAGGATCTATTCAAAGTCACAAGAATAGGTCTGGAGGCTTGTCTATATTTATACACGAAATATAGTACACGAAATATAGACCCAACCGTAGAAGAATAGGAATCCAAATCACAGCCAAAATCTGTTTCCAAATCGATTCAGGAATCCCAATCCCGACACGGTGGTTGACCGCCCAAACGCCAAGTGGGCGACCGCCCAAGTCATCAGACTGTTGGACCTTTGGATCAGCAATGTGGGCGACCGCCCAAAAGCCCTGTCTGCGCTTTTTCTTCTCCGTTGCAAGACCAATTCAATTCAAGTCCAAATTGAGAGTCACCCTCAACAATTCTCCACCTTGACGATCAATTCCGAAAAGCTAGTACATCAAGAGAACATCTCTATCTCCGCCGCCCCGCCCCTACGGGCATCAATGACTAGTAACACCAACTAAGTCCAAGAACTTCTTGAACTTAGCAATCAAAACCTTCGAACCTGGCTTTGTCAACATGACTGCCTCCGTTATAGTCATAACATCCCCAATACAACCATCACGGTTCTTGCCATACACAATGCACACACAAGCATTTGAATATGTGTAAGTACCCCGATCCGGACCACTGGGCTTAAAATAATTAAATTATGGAGTTTAGGGGTAATTTGGGAAAAAATTGGGTCATACTAGAAGTCTAGGGGGCTTTTGGGTATTAACAAAGTCATCCTAGGAGCTTAGGGACTTTCTGGGCATTTTTGGAACATATTGGAAAAGGGAGGAGGTTTTCTGGGAATAAACATGGACCAAGGACCTCGCTTTATTCCCCACAAAGGTCAAAAGGGCCTTGTGGGAATTTCGGAAATTCCAGAAAAGGGCCCAGGCGGTCGCACATACGTTGTACGCTTTCTCAAAAACGCAAAGACAAGCCAGTCGACAGCCTCACCACGCGTCCCTTCCTCATTCGCGCATCGGCTCTCCACGCGCCTTGTCCCCCGGTGTGGCGCACACGCCCGACAAGCTCCCCAAGTGCCTCGCCGTGATTGGTCCGTTGCCCAGCCTTGTCCCCCTCACCGGTCACAGCCCCAAGTGCAGCCATTTGATTGGTTTGTCACCTCCTTTGTGTCACCAACATGGCTGCTCTAAAAAGACTTTATTCCCAGCCAAAATGCTCCATTTTGTGCCCAATAATGATCCAATTTCAACCAAATTTGTGACCATTTTATGAGTATAAATGACCCATTTTGTGATCCAATTTTAACCCATTTTTATGCTTAGACCCTAAGCAAGTCACAAGACAATAGTTGAGGGATTAAAGTGAAAATATCCCCCTTTTACTTGGTGCTCAAGCCCATAGTTGAAGGGCTAAAATGAAACATTTTGGCCTATAAATAGAGGCCTCATCCCCTCTCATTTGGACAAGCATTCTAAAACAAAGTTACTCTACACAAATTCTCTCTCTACAAATTGAGTGATTAATTGAGTGATTAGTAAAATTGGTGAACAAACCATGGTTGAGTGAAAATCTTGGAGTCCATGATCTCCAAGTAGGAAAAGGAAAGAAGCAAACTTGGGTCAATCAATTGGTGATCTACCCCAAGCTTGCGTAAAAATCAAAACATTATTTTGTTGAAATCTTCTTCTTCAGCTCATTCTATTTTCCTTTTTTTGGGGATATGATCTTTGATCATTTGGCTTAAAAATGTAGTCTTTATATGATTGGGATCCAAATGCTCCCTTGATCCCAATGGTCTCATCTTACACTTTATGGTGTATTAAAAATGATGAACCAAGTGGAGAGGATCATTTGTTAAATTAATGTCATTTACTTAATGTCTTTTATTAACTTGGAACCAAGCCTTGAGATCCATGGTGCCCTTCATGTTTTATGCATGAGTGTGGGTTCTAAACCAAATGATTCATCTAAGACTTGTTATGTTTTTGTGCAATTTTACATTAATGCAAGTGTGAGTGAGTTTTACATTAATGTCATTCAATATTGCAAGTCTTGTCCATTCAAGCACTTTAATTTATGTCAAGTCTTGCCTTGTCACCTCATATTTATGTCATTTTTAATGTTCAAAGTCTTTATTTCAAGTCTTTTCTTGATTATCTCCCTTGGGTAATAAAGCCCCAATTTTTATCCACCCAAGTGATGATTAGCCTAAGAAAATTCTTTATTGTCAAAACTTGTAAATGATTACCTTGCTTGGATGATAAAGCTCTCATCTTTATTCATCCAAGCCATGGTTTGATCCAAGAAAAGATGCATATTTTCAATTCTTTCAAATTAACCTTTCTTGAATGATAAAATTGCAATCTTTAATCATCTAAGACATGGTTTTGTCCCAAGAAAATGTTTGTTTCATAGCTTTATTATTTGTCCAAACTCATTTTCTAAAACAAGATGATTTCTCCCATTTTTAAAATACACATACACACACTTGCACATTTTGGTCAACAAACATTAGGGAGACTTGGTTTTTTCCGAGGCACTTTGGGTGAACTTCGTATAAGTTTTTTCCAAAGTGTAACGTGACCTCTGAACTCATCATCTCTAACCATTTTCATTAAATTGGGTTTAAAATTAATTTAATGTGGCGACTCTGTTTTGTGTATGAAGTTAACCGTGTTTGGTATTTCGCCTTTGAAACTTGTTGTTTTGGGGCGGGATCCTTACAATATGGAACCCGTGACACATCATCTTTAGACTTGGGACTATCTAATGAATATAACCATTTCACCTGGTAAGCATCATTGATATCTATCGCAGCCACAAGAATGCCATCGACATAAACAAGATAACTCAATGTGCCATCACTACAAACCATCAAGTAAACACAACAATCATATCCACTTCTAGCATAACCATGGGTAACAATAAAAGTGTCGAACCTTTTATACCACTGTCGAGTTGACTACTCCAAATCATACAAGGACCTCTCTAACAGGAAAACATGATCCTTACCCTCGACAACAAACCTTTCAGGCCGGCGCATGTAGATCTCTACCTCAAACTCTAGATCCCGCATCGCCACAATGCTCAACAAGTTGTGAATAGATAAGTGTCTAACAACCGGTGAAACAAAATCATTGTAGTCTACCCCAAACATTGGAGTACCATCTCTGAACTTGTAGATCCACTTGTGACTGACTAACACATTCTTTGGTGGTGATCTAACAAATTCCCATGTCTGACTTTTAATAAGAGATACCATCTCTTCTTTCACAACGACCGACTTATCACACGATATAACTTTATTGAAAGAAATTAATTTATGCATACTTACTGTTTTCGCAGCGGACAATGCATAAGCCACCATCTCCTTCAAACCATATCGCACTCTACCAAAAACAATGGTAGTCTCCTCCTCTTGAGCTGGAGCATCAATTGGAGTCACTTCATCAGACACATCATTAACATCTAAGTCAAGTTCCACCATATCTTTTTCATCTCCGACTAACCCCACCTGTTTATATATTCGTTCTGCAGAGCACTTTTTCTCACGGAGAAGTAGAGCAACATCTCTACATGTCAGGAACTTAGATGCCACCGGATTCCATGACCGGAATCCCTTCACTCCAGTAGTATACCCAACAAAGGAACATCCTTTGTCCCTTGGATCCAATTTTTTGTCCACACAAGCATACAAGGGACACCCAAAAATACACAATCTTGAGTAATCTCCTAGAGAGCCTGACCACATCTCCACTAGAGTCTTCATCCCAATACAAGAATTTCGAGAACAATTAGCCCAATGAGCAGTCATCCTAATCGCCTCCACACAAAATTCTGTACCCAACAATGTCTGTGACAACAAATACCAAGCCTTTTCTGTCATCCCATTCAAGCCAATGTGACCCAATGTCATGTCCCATGATTGAGTAACCTCCGCCTCAACCATTGACCCCGTTGCAATAGACACATCACCAACAACCGTAGACCCAAGAAGCTTGTACAATGTCCCCACCTTCTTTCCCTTCAATGCCACCAAGTCACCTTTAATAGCCGATAATTCGCCATTCGCAATGGACAAACTATACCCAAGGCTATCCAAGGTGCCTAGAGAAATCAGGTTCTTCTTCAATTCAGGAACATACCTGACATTATGTAATTTTCGCACTACTCCATCAAACATCTTAACCTTAATAGTCCCAATACCAACAACCTTGCATGCAGAATTATTCCCAAACAAAACTACCCCACCGGCAGTCTTATATGAACAAAACCATGCCCGGTTGGGACAAATATGATAAGAACAACCAGAATCCAAAATCCAACTATCAAGAATTTCGGTACCTGAATCGCAAGCAGTAAGTGCATCACAGTCACTGTCATCACTAGTGTGTTCAAACACCACATCAGCTTCACCCTTTGCCTTCGCGGTTGTAACCTCTTGGTTTGGACAAAACCTCCTAATGTGTCCTTTCTCCTTGCAACCATGACATATCACATTCTTATACCATTCACTTGAACCAGATTGACCCTTCCTTGACTTTCTGCCGCTTCTAGCTACTAACCCATCACCTTGAGATTCAGCACTTGTTGAGGTCAAGTGCGTCTCAATGACTTCCCGTTTTAGTAGAGCATTCTTGATCTCTTCCAAAGAGATCTCATCCTTGCCATACAACACTGTCTCTCTAAAGTGCATGTATTCCGGAGGTAGAGAACAAAGCAATTTTACCGCCAATTGCTCATCATCAATCACGACATCGACATTCTTCAAGTCCATGACCAAGCCATCAAACTCATCAAGATGTTTCTCCAAAGACTCACCTGTTTTGAGTTTACACTCCTCGAGTTTCTTCAATAGTAGCAACCTGTTACTAATACTCTTAGTCATGTACAATTGCTCAAGCCTAAGCCAAAGCGCTGCCGCAGTCTTCTCACTCACAACCTCCCTCAATACCTCATCTTTGAGACTCAAGTGTAAGAGAGATAAAGCCTTCTCATCCATATCATCAAATTGTTCATCCGTCAAGCTTGCCGGTTTCCTCGCCTTCCCAAGCAAAGCCTTGACACAATTTTTACCCACCAAGATTGCTCGCATCTTCACTTGCCATAAACCAAAATTGACATTGCGGTCAAATTTCTCAATTTCGTACTTCCCTGACATCGTTACCAATAAGCAATACGAGATCCACAAACCAGAAACTCTAGATACCAATTGTTAGGATTTTAAGGCCCAAACACAATTGCTAGATTGATAAGGATGAAAGCACAAAATAACAAAATAGCAAGAACGGAACAAAATTGAAAAATAGATGAACACGAGAGATTTTACATGGTTCACCAACTTGGCTACGTCCACGGGCGACGGAGAATCAATTCACTATAATCAAGAAGAGTACAAGGAGAATCAAGGTGAAAACCTTTCACACAATCTCACAATCTCTCACAATAGTGATTAACCTAGCTTTTCAATCAATCTCTCTCTCAATGATCTATTCAAAGTCACAAGAATAGGTCTGGAGGCTTGTCTATATTTATACACGAAATATATACCCAACCCTAGAAGAATAGGAATCCAAATCACAGCCAAAATCTGTTTCCAAATCGATTCAGAAATCCCAATCCCGACACGGTGGGCGACCGCCCAAACCCCAAGTGGGCGACCGCCCAAGTCATCAGACTGTTGGACCTTTGGATCAGCAATGTGGGCGACCGCCCAGAACCAAAGTGGGCGACCGCCCAAAGCCCTGTCTGCGCTTTTTCTTTTCCGTTGCAAGACCAATTCAATTCAAGTCCAAATTGAGAGTCACCCTCAACAATCAAGTACTTGGATTATAGAAATATAGAATAATATACTCCCTTCTCCATGTTATATTATCATGCAATGCAATAATGGGTGGTAGAGTGGTAGGTATTTGTGGGGCCCTCAAAATAAGGTATGTTATCGACATGGTCAACCCAAAACCAAACGTGGACCAGTGGTTCAAGAATCAACTACGTAGTCCCAACACTTCAACTTCAACAACTCTGTATCCAACTCTGGTCGGGCCGGGCATGACCAAAAAAAGCTGCGCCCTAGTGTTACAGTTTGGTCTCACCTTTCTAATTTATCGTACTTGCTCCGTTTCATATTTATTGCTACCAAATGGGAGTGCACAAGTATTAAGAAAACATGTTAGAAAAGCAAGTATTGTGAGTGGGTAGGAGATAGAAAATAAGTTAGTGGATAGTTGTTGTGAGTGGATAAGAGAGAGAAAAATAAATAGTTTGAGTAAATAGCAATAAGTGTGGGACGCCCAAAATAGAAATAAGTAGTACTCCCTCCGTCTCAGCCTAAGAGTCTGAGTTTTACTTTACACGGAGATTAAGAAAGAGTAAATGTTGTGAGTATGAAAAAGTAAGTAAGAGAAAGTAGGAGAGATAAAGTGGGTATGGAGTTTTTGTTGCGAGAATGACAAGTTGGTCCCATAGTCCATTTTAGGTAATAAAGCAACTAAGAACCTTGGGACAGACCAAAAAGGAAAGTAAGAACCTTAGGCTGGGACGGGGGAGTAATAAGCATGAGACGGTTTACATGCCTGACTAACAAGTCTAAATGACAGCTTGAAGCAAAGCCATATAAAATCGATGCGAGGATGTACCCGATAGAAGAGGCACACAAAGCATAGGAGTTGTGCTTAGTTGGACGATATGGATTTTTTTTTTTCTTTTTTATCTCAGTAAAAATATGCGCTCTACAGTTTTTCTGACTGACACTAGCCCTGCGAATGCTAGACCGGCATACGCCCAATTGAACAGAATCATCGTCTTGCACTTGTCGAAAAGATGAAAACATGGAAGATCCACGACCCTATCGACGACTTATCGGCCGGCTCATCTACCTCTCTATCACAAGGTCAGAGCTTAGTTCTTGTGTTCACACACTTGCTCCACAAGAAATGTGGAAACTTTTGCCTTCTGAAAAAGCATTTATTCCCTCCGTCTCACCTCACTTGAGACCTAAGAGAGGTGGACACAATAACTAAAAAAAGGAATAAAATAAAGAAAATGTGTGATAGAAAATAAAGAGAGAATGAGTAGGGTAAATAATAGTGTTGGTTGAATAAATTGAGTGGTGTAAAATGAAGAGAAATAATAAGTTGTGGGGTAGATTTAATATAAAATTATTAAAGTTTGCTATTTTAGGGAGGTCTCATGTAAGCTGCGACAACCAAAATGAAAATAAGTCTCAAGTGAGTTGGGACACATGAAATAAGGTTCAGTGATAGATCAAGACATGTCGGAACTTATAAAACAACTAGTAAAAATAAATAAAATAGACGGAATGAACAGAGCTCTCTCAAAACCTCCTCGGCCACTTAAAAAAATGAATAGACGCAAATAACATGTTGCATTAAGTTGCAAGCCGAAAAATAATCAAACTTCTAGTGCAAATAATTGTCAATGAAAAGTAAAATGGTATAAAACCGCCCGTCTTCACGGCAACAGCGAATACAGCTAGGATGGATTTGAATAAAGTAATGTACAGTGCTATAATGCTCGAACACAGGTACGGATCCAAGTGTCAGTTTCTCCAAAAGTTTTATATTTTACACCAAATGTAGCGTAAAATAGTCACACCCACACCCAAACCAACATCATGTGAACACGCGTATTTTGAAAAAAATTGAAGGGTCAGAGCATCACATCACATAGGTGTAGCCAGGTCCCAACATTTTGATACGTTCCACTTCACTTCGAAGAAATCGAGATCTTCCACCTTAACTAATCAAAGAACACTAGCGCATGAATCTTGCCGAAAATTTGATCATACTATAAAGTAGATTGTCAGCCCGTTCTTTAAAATGGGTGTCAAGATCAAAAAACATGCTTGATTTCTATGGACGTTTTACATACTCCGTGTTCCACTTTGTACTCAAAATTGCAGAATTTTCTGACGGTTGTGTATAAAACAAGCACATGATTTACCCTGAGCCAGTGAAGTGAATAGCCAGAGTAATAACACGGTCACCGGAAAGTACTAATCCGGCCAAAATTTTCAGCCGGAACATACACTGTTCTTTATCATAAGTTCTATACTGTCTGCAATGGTGGATCCAGCAGTTCCAACAAAGCCAAGAGTAGCACAGCTGCAAACTGTTTCTTCTATCTGAAGAACTATATCCGGCAATTGTTCTTTACAATGATTCTCAATATCATAAGAAGTCTTCAGAAAAGATTTAAACTTTAATCCGTGCCCAGCTTCTAATATTTTCTTTGCAGTTCTTTTTATCAACTCGTCTTCCTTTCTTAGAATAAACAACTGAAAAGAACTCGAATCTGCTGCTAAATCCCCCAAGAAAGTTCCAGTCCAGTTACTCCTTGGAAGATCAGTCATCACAAAAATACGGATCGGTAGTGGGCCCATTTGCTTTAAAGATTCTAACTTCTGTTTTAAGCTTAGAAAAGTAGTTTTCCAATGATTCTTGAACTGCCCATCTAAAAGCCTAAGTTGTGCACAGAGGTAAGGTGACTTGATTATCTCTTGAGAAAACTCCTTTCCCGCTCGTGTAATTTCAGGGACAAAAGGGAGAAATTCAATCTTTTTGATAAGAGATTGTATCTTTTGATCTCTTGGGGCTTCACGGACATCAATGTAAGACTCTGAGCCCTTATACGGGCCAGTGAAAAGGCTTCCAAATGCTAAAACAGCGGCGGACTCGGCTCTTGAACCTGGACCAAGGGTATTATAGACATCTTTCCTTCTCCTAACAAAAGAAATTTTCTTTTTCTTTTTTAGTAGCTCGTCAGGTTGGAATGAATCTAATGCCCCGTCTTCACCTTCTTTTTGGAAGGTCCAAACTGTTGTTCTGCAATCTTCATCTACAGCATATAAACAATCATTTATGTTACCTTTGTACCCTGATAGTAAAGATCCACACTGTCTTAGATTCTCTTGTACATCTGAATCCTTAAAGCAGGTATGGTCTAAGTCAACATCACACCATAGGGATAAGAAATGTCTCAAATCAATAATTTGAATTCCTGAACCAGATACCAACGGTGAAAGATCGATTATATCGGCCATGGACACATATCTGCAACCATAGAGATCGGCAACATAGAACAAAATTAGGCTTATAATATTCGGTAAAGAACAACCATCAGTTTATGCATATCCTTCACAAGGAAATTACGAGTATATAACCATCAGCGCACATGCTATACATTATAAGGTTATACTACAGTTATCCAGGAACTGTATGTATCTTCATGTCTTTGTGAGTATAAGAGAGGGAGAGGGAGAGGGAGAGGGAGATTCATCAATGTGAACCTCACACTTCCAAATACAATCATACAACATACATGCTCATAATTACAATTTTCAAGGAAAGGGTTTCATGCTGCCAATGCAGCGTCGAGTACAATCTTAAGAAACATTGGTAAACGACCAAACAAAAAATTTGATGATCATACAACAGGCAACAAATCACACACACTCAATTACTGTTTGGCAGATTCGACTCCAGATAGTTCTTTTTTGCGCTTTAGGATGTCGGTCGTGATGCCTCAAAATTAGTACTCCCTCAGTCCCTAAATGAATGTCCAAAATTCATTTTTAAGGGATATTATGAAATTCTCTATACTTTTTATATAAATTTGTGGCAAAGATCCATATATTTTCTTGTAAATCATCTTTCCAAACATTTAATTTTGCAAGTATAAAGAGACCGGTGATTTTTTTTTTTTGGTATGAAACATTTAGGGACAAAGTTATTTTCAAAACAGATACTCATTTTGGGACAAAAATTTCTTGAAAACGGACATTCATTTAGGGACGGGGGGAGTATCTATTTGCTTACAAAGTAGTACAGGCTAACAAATGTGAACCCCTCAAAATTAGTACTCCCTCAGTCCCTAAATGAATGTCCAAAATTCATTTTTAAGGGATATTATGAACTTCTCTATACTTTTTATATAAATTTGTGGCAAAGATTCATATATTTTCTTGTAAATCATCATTCCAAACATTTAATTTTGCAAGTATAAAGAGACCGGTGAATTTTTTTTGGTATGAAACATTTAGGGACAAAGTTATTTTCAAAACAGATATTCATTTTGGACAAAAATTTCTTGAAAATGGACATTCATTTAGGGACAGGGGGAGTATCTATTTGCTTACAAAGTAGTACAGGCTAACAAATGTGAACCCCACTTCGTATAACTCAAGGTTTCCCCTTTCAGAGAGAGGTGTTTGTGAGGATTTCTCGCTCTCGCCTCCCAAAAATTATGTGCAGTCTGGATTATGGTTCTGAGACGCGAGCTTTAGAGAACCTTGCTTGTCCAAATACTGGTTTAAAGCTTCGTCCTTGTGTTTCCATGAAGATGATTCACATTTTATGGTAAGTTTTAGGAAATTCCATTCAAGGGTATGCAATGCTTTCTAAATGTCGCTGCTGCTGAAATGCTCAGATTTAGATGGAAAAAGGAACTAGCCCGTTTTGATAATCTCTTGAGCTTATAAACCGCATCTGTCAGACCTTTTCAATCACATTTCTGGCTAAGCAATTCATACTTGGAAACCAATATTTTTGTCACATTGAAAGCCAACGCTACCCTCTCTATATTACACGGGTCAAGTATATGAGGTCCATCTCTCCCTCTACTCTCCTGTTCAGAAAGGACAATGAATCAAATTGAAACTTCTTCTTATTCTCAAACTGAATCACTGTGGATGATCTATAGCAGATGGCTTCGGATGGTTGGGATTTTAGAAGGTCTTCTCACTCTCTTATTCCGACCTTTCTCTTATGCTATGAGAAAGAAACAAATAATGTATGTCATATTCCCGCATCAAGCTGACAATTTCTCTTTCTATTGATAGTTTATGTAATGAAGCTCTTCATCTTTCTATAATGTTTCATCCTCAGAACTATCCAAGGCTTCCCATTATTCGAGCTGGCTAATCAACCCTAGGAAATTTGTGTTTGTACTTTCGAGAATGTGTTGTGCCTATATACATTTTATATACTACCTCCGTCCCAAAATTTAACAAAAATAAAAAATTGCTCTTGATCAAGAGCAATTTTGAATTTTTTTTGGACATTCATTTTGTATCGGAGGTAGTATAATTTTTCCTATATGCAAAATTTAACAACTTAACAAGGAAAAATACACAATCAAATTCACAACAAACAGTCATTCATTCACAAATTTCAACACATGAACAGTAAAAAATCACACCTTTAACCCCCCCCCCCCCCCCCCCCCCCCCAAAAAAAAATTAGAGTTACCTGCGACTCCTAACGAGCTCAATCACATGATTCCAAACAGAGAACCGAAGCTCTTTTGGATCAGTAACCCTAAACTTAGGACAACTACCGAGCACAACAGCATGATGATCCAACACCGGCGGCACAATCAAAGTCCGATTCAGTATCGCCGCCATCAACAACCCATTTCTGAACGCCGACAGCTGATTACTATATCCACTATGCGGAGCGTACCATAGAAATTTCTCTCCCCCATCTAGGGTTCGTAATTTGGCACATTGGGGAGATTCGAAGGTTGTGGAAACGGGAAGAAGAATGGAATTGGAGATGGGTTTGTATGAGAGGAAGAAGAGGAGAGAGAGAATGAGAGTGAGGAGAGAGATGGAGAGGATTGGAGATCTGGATTGGGGTTTTTTCTTCCATCTTGTAATGGGTCTGTTCAAATTTGGAGCTTCCATTGTTGGCATAAACGGATCCCGAAGATGGTTCACCTGTATTGGCTTCTTTCTTTCACTTAAATTGAAGGATTGAACACTCAAGTCCCTTTTAGTCGAGTACTAGTAAAGTTTTTAATTTCCTTTTTAGTTTATCACATACTCCTTCCATCCAGAAAATATAGTCTCATTTCAATTTTTTATGATCAACAAAAATAAAATTTGACCAAACATTGATGTCAATTTAATGATTGCAATGAAATCCTAAAAATTGTTATTAATAAATCAAGTAATGATTTATCAATTACAAATTTTAGGATTTCACTAGAATGATTAGATCGTCACCAATGATTGATCAAAGTTCATTTTTGTTGACCATAAAAAGTTAAAATGAGACTATCTTTTTGGGACAGAGGGAGTATTAAAGTTTTTAGTTGCTTTATCGCCTAAAATAGATCATGAGACCCAGTGTTCTAAAAATCGTTAGGCGGCGGAGCTGGGCCTAGCGGGGCCGAGAATTTAGAGCATTTTTTATTTTATTTTCATAAAAATATGCATATATTTATATATCCTAAAAATAGTGTCCCTTATTTTTATTATTTATCAAAATTAATAATTTATTTTAATTAAAAAATAAATCATAACTAGAAAAAATATTTTAAAATGTTTTCAAAGTGAAGGCCAGACATTAACTCAAGCTCATTCACACATTTTCACTCAAACCCAAATAATTTTCCCCCCACACTAAAATAATGAGGCCCAACTCATTTAAAGTCTTTTTAAACTTTTAGGAAACCCTAACCCTAAAACAAAATCTCATCTCAGCGCCTCCTCTTCACAATTCTCATTACCGTCTTCTCTTTCTTTCTCTCTCTCTCTCTCTCTCTTAGTCTTCTCTAAAATGGCTGCTCCACTTTCAAAAATCAAAACCACCCGGCTGCTCCACCTCCGGACGGTTCCACAACCCTTTTCTCGCGTACGTCACCTCCTCCGACCACCCCAACCGTCATCTCCTTCTCCTCCGGTCAACTCCGGCCAATTCCAGATTTAAAAAAAAAAAAAAAAAAAAGACAGTCGCTTGCGCCGCCCAGACATCGCCAAACCGGCCTGGACCGCCTAGCTCCGCCCAGCGCCGCCTAGTCTGTCTACCGCCGAATTCCACCGGTTTGAAGGAAATCGCGGTGGTAAGACATCTTCTAGCGCCTAGGCGCCGCCTAGACCGATTTTTAGAACACTGATGAGACCCACTTATCATTCTCACAACAAAAACTTTCTACACACTTTTTGTCTCCTAGTTTCTCCTACTTTACTTTTCATACTCACAATATTTACTTTTTCTTAATCTCCATATAAAGTCAAACTAAGAAGTTTAGTTTAGTCTGGGACGGAAGGAGTATCAATTTTCCTTTAAAATAAAAAAACCAAATCATTATACTCCATCCGGCCCATTTATATTGACTACGTTGTTTTTTTTTGTTTTTTGTTTTTTGTTTTTTGTTTTTTGTTTTTTGTTTTTTGTTTTTTGTTTTTTGTTTTTTGTTTTTTGTTTTTTGTTTTATGTTTTATGTTTTTTGTTTTTTTGTTTTTTTTGTTAAGGCAAGTGAGCTTTAAACAAATATTAAGGTTAATCTATAAGCATCCTAGTGAAAATTTAGAAAATACTAATGATAAATCACTAAATAATTTATCAATAACAATTTTTAAAATTTAAATAAGATGATTAGAATGAGTTTAATAATCGGTCATTTGAAGCAAACGTGCACGAAAAATACGAGAATAGTTAACTATTCTAAACTCGTACAACCTTTTGTCAAAAAAAAAAAAAAAAAATACGTACTCCGTATAAAGTAAAATAGAATCTTTATTTGATTTCTTTCAACTCAGTTAAATTTGGATTATAATTTTGGAAGTTTTCCCCTAGGGCCCCCAGTCCCAGATTTAATTACAAAAAAAGAAATGCCCAGATGAAATGCCTAGTAAGGAGCTCAGCCGAGATTGTATTTCCCCCCACACCCCTAGCCCCCCTTTGACCAGTCAACAATAGCTCCTAAATACCTAAACTACCCCCAGCCCTCAAACAAAACCTTCCCCTCCCCTCCCCATTTTCAACTCACGATTTCTCTCTCTTAAACACGCACACAAAATTTTCTCTGTTTTCGCTCTAAACCCTAGATCCTCCTTCCTCCTTCGTCGCCGACGTCCAGACCTGGTTACCATAACCGGCATCGTTCAAACTATCTCCGGCGACCGACGTCGTTCAAGCTATCTCCGGCGTTCGGCGTCATTCAAGCTATCTTCGGCGACCGGCGCATAAGCGCCCCCACACCCGTCGGCATCCTGCTTTCTTGCCGCCTTAGATTTGCGCTCAGATCTGAGCCCTAACAAAAAAAACTCACTTTTTCCGGCGGCGTCTTAATCTGGGCTCGCTCACCTTCGATCTGGTCAGGTTTCTCTCTCTGTCCTTCATCTCTCTCTCTCTCTTCTTCGATTCAAGCATCTTCCTTGTGCCGGTGCCGGCTATGTTCTCCGTTTCCGGCGCCACTCCTTTCTCCACCTTCTTCTACTTTGACTCATCTATGTCCGTATTCTCTGTTCTGATATGCTGGTTCGTGTGCCGTCTCAAAGGTTGTTAATTCAATTTGGATTCTTTTGTTGGTTCATTTACAGATAGATTATTGATTTATGGGTTTAATTTGTGTGCACAGTATGTGTTACTCCGTATGAGTTTTGGTTTATTTGATGCTTTCAAGATTGTGTTCAAGCATTGGTTTATTTGATAGGATGCAAATCTTAAACCTAACCTTAGCATTGGTTTTTTTTTCAATTTTTTTCCTAAAAAATTGGAAAAAAAAATAAAGATAAAAAAACAAAAGAGATGTGTTGTAATTAAATGAAGGGAACCAATTGGATTCACAATAGCGTTTGGGTATGAATATTCAAATGGTGGAACCAATTAGTGGATTGAAAGAAACCAATTCAATGAACATGATGGCATTTGACCCGACAAATCTCCAGATTCTTGGTTCTTAAGCATTTTTATTCAATGAGACTTTTAGTTTAGGAACATGTTTAATAAGACTTTATCTTATGAACATGTTAAATGAGACTTTAGTCTTATGAACATGTAAATGAGATTTTAGTTTATGATGTTTAATGAGACTTTAGTCTTATGATGTTCAATGAAGGCTTTAGTCTTATGAACAACTTCAATAAGACTTTAGTCTTATGAACACATGTTCAAATGAAATATGTTTCAATGAGAATGAATAAAAGTCTTATAATACACATTATTATTCATAAGAGCAAAGTCTTATGAACATGTTTAATAAGACTTTAGTCTTCTGAACAACTTAAAATAAGACTTTAGTCTTATGAACATGTTCATAAGACTTTTGACACTTATATATTAAATGTGTTAGTTATAAGAGTTTGATTACTGTTTGACCAGGTTTGACCAAATTTGACAAAAAAAAAACTATTGTTTTTTTGTAAAAAAATGAAAAAAATAATTTTTGTAACTCTTATATGATAATTATGTGTAACTAATAATAAGAGTTTGCCAAGTTTGACCAATTTTTTTTTATTTTTTTGTAAAAAATGGGAAAATGTGAATTTTTTTACTCTTATGTGTTAGTTATAAGAGTTTGACTGCTGTTTGATCAAGTTTGACCAAATTTGACCAAAAAAATTTATTATTTTTTTGTAAAAAAAAAGGAAAAAGGTAATTTTTGTAACTCTTATGTGTTAGTTATAAGAGTTTGACTGCTGTTTGACCAAGTTTGACAAAAAAAAAATTATTATTTTTTTGTAAAAAAATAAAAAAAATATTTTTTGTAACTCTTATATGATAATTATGTGTAAGTAATATGAGTTTGACTGCTGTTTGACCAAGTTTGACCAAAAAAATTGTAATTTTTTTTGTAAAAAAAATGGAAAAAGTGTTTTTTTTTTTAATTTTTTTTACTCTTATGTGTTAGTTATAAGAGTTTGGCTGTTGTTTGACCAAGTTTGACCAAAAAAATTATTATTTTTTTAAAAAAATTATTATTTTTTTGTAAAAAAATGAAAAAATTAATTTTTGGTAACTCTTATATGATAATTATGTGTAAGTTATAAGAGTTTGACTGCTGTTTGATCAAGTTTGACCAAAAAATTTATTATTTTTTTTGTAAAAAAATGGAAAAAATGATTTTTTTTTACTCTTATGTGTTAGTTATAAGAGTTTAACTGCTGTTTGACCAAATTTGACCAAAAATAATTATTATTTTTTTGTAAAAAAATGAAAAAAAATAATTTTTAAAACTCTTATATGATAATTATGTGTAAGTTATAAGAGTTGACTAAAATTTGACCAAAAAAGTAAAGTTGGGAAAAATATGAGGGTATTTTAGTCTTCTTACATCATTTTGCTAGTGAGGGGTGTATGAGGAATTTTCCATCTGGATTTTCCTTATTTGGGTTTAAATCTGGGCTCAGGGGCCCTAGGGTCCAAGGCCCTTATAATTTTATCAATATTTTATTATCTTAGTAAAACTTTATTTTGAAAAATTTTGATATTGATAGTATTTCTAAGAATGCATCGCTAATACGTTCTATATTATGAAAATCATTTATACCAATGATGGAAGGTAAATAGAAACTCAATTTTCTCCCTCGGTTAAAATATAAATTAAAACAAATTAAAAAAGAGTTAAGGTATAACTCAGATATGTCTCATAAATATAGAATATATATGAAGCTTTACATTTTATATAGCTTTAAACTAATTACTACAATCTATATCAACATGTTCAGATAAATCCCATACATAAAACTTGCATCACGAGGCATAAAGATAAAAGTACATAACATTTCCATATCAATATACCAGAGCCTGGGAAGCAGAATCATTTTAAGTGATGTGCAGGCATATCCGCATAACCAATCCCTCGCCGCGTTGTTGGGAAAATAACGAACAAAAAGCTCGCCAAAATCCCAGCTCCCAATGGCAAATTCATGATCAGCGCGTCCACATTGGGTCCCGCCATCGGAGCGTAGCAGTTCTGCACATCAGTATCGCTTAGAGCAAAAACCAAGAACACGAAAAGAGATATAAATGCGTGTATAAAATCCATCCAACATATCTTAAACTTGGCCAATTTCTTTAGTTCCTCCTCTTCCTCCAGCTCCTCCTCCTCGTCCTGGTTAAAAATGTACAAACCTTTAAAGGTGGCGATACCATAGTACAGCTTTCCACTGGATGCAACATACGTGTCTGTAAAGGAGGTGAAGGAGCATACTACAGCACAAATCCCGATGAGAAAAGCGGTGAGGTAATGGTTGGAGGGAAGGCAAGAACCCTTGTTGGTGAAAGAGGGTGTCAGGGCACGGAATGCTAGCACAGTGCCGGTTGGGAGAAGGTTTGCTAGACTGGCGGCGCTTGCTAGGGTTTTGTGTACGGGGTGCACCTGGTTCTGATGGATCTGGCGCTGTCGATGAGTAATCTTACTATCCAGTTCCGGTGACGCTGGTCCCGACAGTGATGGTGGTGGTGAAATTTCAGATTTTTGTGGTTGTAAAGAGGGTTCATCCATGGATGGATAGAGAGATTTTGAAATTAAATTGGCTATTTTGGATATGGACTAGAGATGATATTTGTCATGTTTAGTTAGGGTTTGTTGAGTAATGATGTAAAAAGGGGGTGGGGTGGTTTTTATAAAGTGTAGAGGGAGTGTTTGGGTGGGAATAAAAACAAGGGCATGCATGCGTATGAGTGTGCACATTAAACATGTGAAAAGGGGCTTTTTATAAAGGAATAGGGTTGGGGAATTGTACAAGCCAAAGCTTATTTTGCATGCCATAATGTTTTTTGGTGTTTAGGATATACTCACCCCGTCCCGTACTTTTCGTCAAACCTATTTGAACTTTGACTAACATTTTATGCTAAATAATTTATCTCCATAAAAATTTAAAAATAGTTATTGATAATGTTTCTATCAATAATTTAGTTTTTTTCTTTAAATTTTTAATGAAAATTAATAATTTAACATAAATGTTAGTCAAAGTTTAAGTTAGTTTGACTAAAAGTACCCATTGGTATGGACAGAGGGAGTACGTCATCAAAGAAGGTCTTTCTTTTAGGCTGGGCGCAAAATGTGTGCCTGAATTTCAATACTTTTACACCGGACCCGGAACCGCTGCACCGAAATTAGCTGCACCGCTGCACCGGATGAAAGTTACATATGTTATGTAAAACGTTTTCTACATAACGTTTTTATTTCACTACACAATGTAAAAACGTCCGAAATCGAGAGCTATCTGAGTACACGTTTTACATTTGCAGTACACGTTTTACATTTGCAGAAGCTAACTCACAAACGTTGTGTAACTTTCACGCGGTGCACGGGTGCAGCTAACTGCTCGGTCCCTTTTACACCAAGTAGAATTAACGATGGGAGCTAAGATTAGAAACACAAAATTTTGATCACAAAATAAATGAGTTATTAAATGTAGACGTGATCACAAAATAAAATGAGTTATTAAATGTAGACTGAACGTTTAAATAATACTCCTTTTGTCTCAAAATGATTCTAAAATGTGACTATTCAAATATTTTAATGATATGAACACTTGTTTCACTAATCATATTATGTTTATGTATTTTTAAACTTAAATTGTAAAAATGAGGGAAAAGATTTGGAACAATAAAAATGAGAAATGAGAAAATTATTTTATGACAAAATATACTAAATAGGATCGACAAACACAACATCTAATCAGTGATCGACAGCTCGTTCAATTTTTTTTTTGAATTTTTCATGTGACTGTAGTATTACTCTTATAAAAATAAAGATTGAAGGCAATTGGGTTTTTATATCGTTGATATCAATTTGAAACTTCACAAGGATTTTAATTATGTATGATTTACCTACAAAGTATTTTAATAAGTATTGTAAAATTCCAATTAAATAAACTAAAAACTATCATACTTTCTCTGTGTCCCAGAAAATTGTCTTTTTTAATTATTAATTTAAGCAATAATTTAACTTGCTTTTAATTAGCTTAATGAACGTCTAAAACTTGTTACTGATGCATCATAACAAATTGTATCAATAATAGATTTTATATTTTTAATTAGAGTGTGGTGGGTTCATTATCGATGCAACCAATAAAATATCGCCATCTCATTTTATGAGCAAGATTTTGTAATTTTATTTTGTACCCCTAGCATTGCTCATTATTGTTGAAGAATAATACAAGTGACACAATAACTATCCACTACGTTTTGTGATGTTACAGGTTGTGTTGAGGAACTGGAGCCCACAAAAGACGACACTGAACATGAAACAACACTAGAGAGTGCAAAACAGTCTGATGTTGCCCCTGATGTGGTCACATCGCAGACGACATCTGCAGAAAACTATCCCTATTCGGATTCAGAGGCATCCTCCAGCAGCTAAAAGAGTAAATAAGCAGGTTTGAAATGATCCAGATACAGTGCCTTCGAAATCCAAGAGGAACATCCCACTTCCCATGTTCTAGGAGATGTCTGTGAAAAGATAAGGACTAGACAAATGGAAATGGTGAACTACCTTCATGAGGAAGGGCTGACATGCATGAAAATCAAAGGTTATAAGGCACAAAGTAAGTGTTAGAGTAATAAACAAGACTTGGTGAGAAAAGTAAACAATCACAAGAACACAGATTTACGTGGTTCACCAACTTGGCTATGTCCACGGGGAGGGGAGAGAATATTATTATCAATCTGGAGAAACGATTATAAGATCACACTATTACTGGTGCACAAATTTTGATCACAAAATTCCTAATTGTGCAACTGTAGAATTAGAGATCTCTCTGAGCACTCTATAATAATCTATCTGAGGTCTTTCGGCTGAGTCTGATTTTGATATAGACTAGTAGCCTCTATTTATACCACTCAAATCCTATCTCCAAATCTTGTAGGAACTTGGAATACAAGTCCAAAACTGACTTGAAACATTCCCTTCCGCGAAACTGGAAGTGTCTGAAATCCTGCTGCTGTTTGGTCATTGGTCCGGCCGAGTCATAGGCATGGTCCGACCGGATCCTTGCTTGGTCCGGTCGCACCCCATGCTATACCCGGTCGGATCTTCTTCTTACGCCAATAGCCAATTCCGACGTTAACCTGGTCCGGCCGGGTCCTTCTCTAAGTCCGGTCGGACCCCTTCATTGCTCGTCCTGGAATTATGAAATTCTTCTGTTGTTTAATCTTTTAACTCGGCGTCCCAAATTCAAATGCATTAACCCAACAGTAAGGTTATACTGATTTTTGTGATAATTTATCTATTATTGATATCTCAAAAAATCATGTTGAATGCTCTTGTACTAAACCTTTTGACATTAAACAACATTTCATTCAGAATCTTGTTAAGCAAAAAATTGTTAGCCTTAAACCCATAAAAACAAAAAACCAATTGACCAATGTTTTCACCAAGGCCATTGATTTTGAGAGACTTTACACTCTAAGGAAGTCTCTTTATTTGTGTGTTATTTGATGGTGTTTTCCCACTTGTGGAGACACCGTCTTCACTTGTATTGTATAGTATATTAAAAAAATAAAAAATAGACATGAATATTAGGTTAATTTTCGCTATATATCTCAGTGTGCTCACTTGGTATCCTCCCTTGACTTGTCTGATCCTTGAATTGTTGGCTCTTCCTATGTATAAGTGACTAAAAGTCACATTTTTATATCTCTCAGTGGGTGCAATAATTAAGGGAAATAACTGCTCCACCATTGTATGCAATCAATCCAAATGTGATCAAACGAACTCAACCCAAAATTTTGATTCGAATTTGAGAAGACTATTTGAAAGATAAAGGGCTATCTATGGTTTTAAAGTAGAGTGAAAGATACCCACAAATATTTAGCCACAATTAAAAATGGGTGGTCGCATTCTAGAGGCTGAGCAGATTGTAAATAAGTTCATTGAAGTTCCTAGATAAGATGAGTCCCTGGGTGTGATTTCATTCTATGCCACACAAGACTGAGATATATACATCACTTGATTGTGTGTGTGTGTTTTTTTTTTTTTTTTTTTTTTTTTAGACATAAATTTAGGGCATCTTTGACCATGGTGAAAAGATGATCAATTTGTTTTTTATTTTATTCCTTCTTATGGATAAGAATTTTGTGCTTAAAAAACTTTCAGATTCAATTTTTACTAATGTTGGCATTTTTTTTTTTTATGGAGAGTATTTATCTTAGATTTTTTTCATGTTATTAATGGCAACTAATTTTTTTCAAAAGTTTGGTTATCACTTTTCTTTGTCTCCCATAATTTATTTCATTTGATAAATCTGAACTGTTGAAGACTCTCTTGTGTCTTCGAAGGCTAGATCTCTTTGTGCATGTTGGTTCATCCCTATTTTTTCAGAAATTGTTCCCTCACCAAGTCCAGCTGATGATATGTCCCATGATGTGATCACATCTGGTCTCACATCAGTCTGTCTTTCCGTTGTGACGATTTTTTTGCGAAATTGCTCATCTCACATTCTCTGGTCAAAAAGGGGGAGAGTAAGGAGAAAATCTAAAAAGTTTGGCTATTTTGGTACTAAAGTGTATCTTAGTACTTTGATATATTTTTTTTTCTGATAATTTTATGGCAGGTACAGTTCTCAAAAAGGAAAGAACTCATTGCTATTTTTTTGTCAATATTGGATTCGGGTGGAATTTCTATTTTGGTCACTTAATAATCTTAACATTTTTGTTTTGACCAGAAAGTCATAAATTAGGGGGAGATTGGAAGTGTGTGTATTTTCACACGATTATTTTTATTTTCATATTTAATTATAGGATTTATGTCTTTCTTTATTTTAGGTAGAATTGTAAATATCTTTATCTTTATATTATTGTTATTTACTAACATACTAATAATTTAGTTAGTTTTGGTGTATATCTTTTTGATATTTTGTAGATATCTCACTTGGATTAGGAAGCTACAATTTAGGAAAGGATGTAGTGTATCTTCACAAGGATTGCTCTCCAAGACTCCTTTGGATTTCATCTTTACACAGCTTTGAGAATTCACGTCTTATAAAGAGAGAAGCCATTCCATTTTATTCTTGACGATTTTTGAGAGAAAAAAAATTGATTTCTCAAGTCTTCTTGAGTATTTTAGTAAGAGAGTTCTTTTGTAACACAAGTTCTTCCATAGAACTTGTTTTTAGTATTTAGTGTTTTAATTTTTGGTAGCTTCTCTTGATTTTTTTTCTTTGTAATAATTCATAACGTTTTAATAAAGAGAAGCTTTGACGTCTACATCATATTGCTGTAGATGTGTTAATTAATTTGTTTTTAATTTTTATTCCGTTGCATTTCTGTTTTGTGTGGACTCTGGTGTAACTACATTAGAACTTATACTGCGTCTTCTGACTATCCTAGCTATTAAATCTTTAATGCTTTTAATTAGTGTGTACTGGGTCACAACCGATACAACCAATAAAATATCGTCACCTCATTTCATATCCATCATTTTGTACCCTTATTTTGTGCCCCATAGCATTGCCTTTCTTCAAATTGAAAACTGTGCTTTTATGTACAAAAAAAAAAAAAAAAAAAAAACTGTGCTTTTTGCTGGGTTTGAGCCTTTGAGGTCAATGGCTTCTCGCGGTGGCCAATGCCTTTTTTTTTTTTTTTTTTTTTTTTGTCTCAGTGAGTTGGGCTTTACTTCGGTGGGCTAAGTTCGGTTTTGGGCCTCAACCCTTATGGCCATATCTAGTCACTTAGGATGACAAATTGCTCGAACTGAATTGCAATTTTCATAACCCGAATGGGTCGAGCTCTAAATGATTGGTTACCGGTTGTGATCCAATATACTTCCTCCGTGCCATAATCATGTGGAAAATTTTATTTTTTAAGTGTCCCATTGATAAGTTATATTTTCCTAAAATGACAAAGAATCTTTACTATTCATTACCGAAATTGGAATGGTAAAAATACGTTAATTATTAATGGGCCAAGGTAATGATATTCTTTCATGTTGTTGTTGTGCAAGTATATTCTTTGTTAAGAAATTACTTATTTAATATAAAACCAGATTATCTCTAATCTCATTATAATGTTTTTACTTTTTACTTCATTTCTCCAAGAAATAGTATTAGATGATTATTCTTGCCAAATTCAGTTTACAGCCCTAGACTAACAACTTAGTCCTCTGGTATAAATAAATAACGTGAAACTGGAATGACGGGAACTGTGAAACATGAGAATCCTAAATTCATTAAAGGCCATATGACTTTAAGCCTAGACTAATTTAAGAATGGATGAATAGCGGAAGCTTACCTGTTGAATCCATTGTAGTCGTTATTTGAGGAAGAAGAAATGAGGGAGATGAAAACTTCTAAATGATGAATGCATTCTCTTTAATCTCAAAATATGGAGTATACGAGTTTTGTGTGTGTGTGTTTCTTAGGCTGATGGAAGTCTTTATATAGAAAACAAATAGGCACTTCATTTAAGGACACACCCTTTCATATGAAGTAGTGTAAAATTACAGTTTTTGCTCATCATAAATTGGAAATATATATTTCAGGAATTTTATACATTAATTAATCTTCTACACTTTAAATAAATATGTTTATGATTTATACACGTACGTCAAAATGCTTATCAAGTATACACATTTTGCAATCAATGTTCTAACAATCTCCCACTTGGATTGCCTGAATATGTGCTTATACTTAATAAATCTTTCTAATCATATTTATAATGTATAATGTAAATGACAATCCATGTGTGCACCTTGTTGTCATTCAAAACAATCTCGTCCATTAGTTTTGATCAGTATAAGGATTAAAAGAGCAGTTGTTGTAATTGATTCACAACTAAACTCACAATGATCACATATATTAATCCAACTAAATGACATAGATTAAGTGTAAATGTGTAGCATAGAAATAATTAAGTTATGTATTTATTTCCAACTGGTCCTACTTAACCAAATGAGATCAAGACTTTAAAAAAAACTATGAAATGAAATAGTTTTATCATATATTAAAAAAAAAAAAAAAAAGATACAACACAAATGTTTAATTTCTAAGGATTTATTAAATTTATTTGCACTGTAAGTTTCATCCCTTATGCTTCTTCTTGTAATTTTACTTCCAATTTTGCTGTCATTTTTATTCATTATGTTTAGACTTTATATTCATATGAACATCAATGTTTAATTTCTAAGGATTTATTAAATTTATTTGCACTGTAACTTAAGATGACAGTCCTTGCTAGTGCTAAGTGGTATATTATGGTGTAAGAGTAGTAGTTCAAACCGCGGTTTAAGTCACAGTTTAAACCGTAAAATCAGACCGTGGTTCAAACCGAGCCGAGCCGAACCGTGATGGTTTAGCTCAGCTCGGCTTGGACAATTTTGTGGTTCAGCTCGGTTTAAGATTTCTCCAAACCGATGTATAGCGGTTTGGCTTCTAAATTACCCCAAACCGAGCTAAACCGAACCATTTTCACCCCTAATGTGTGCACCTTATTGTCATTCAAAACAATCTTGTCCATCAATTTTGATCAATATAAGGATTAAAGGAGCAATTGTTGTTATTGATTCACAATTAAACTCACAATGATCACATATATTAATTCAACTAAATGACATAGATTAAGTGTAGATGTGTAGCATAGAAATAATGAATTTATGTATTTATTTCCAACTTGTCCTACTTAACCAAATGAGATCAAGAAAACTATATAATGAAATAGTTTTATCATATATATATATATATATATATATATATATATATATATATATATATATATATATAAGAAGATACAACACAAACTCCCACTAATTATCAAAAGTTGTAACACCCATATGAGAAACATGCCTGTGAACACAATGTAGGAGATAACGCTTTAGCAAGCAGATCCGCAAGCATGAAATTTATTAATATAAGTTGTACTAGTGGGTAACCCGTGCTTTGCACGGAAAACTAATATACTATTTTTTTCGTATTTTGTTTTTTAATGTTTGTATTTAATAAAGTAACATAGTTTTTTATAATATAACTATAATGTATAAGAATTAAAACGTTTGCTTACAAATTTAAGAAAATTTTGTTATTTTTTTATTTTTTGTTATAAATAATTTGTATTTATTATGATAATTGAAATATGAATATAAAGATTAATTATTATTGTTATGAATTAACTTTTATTTTATAGATAATTGACTTAATAATATTAGCTATTGTTCATTGAATGATTTTATATTATATATACACATTATGAATAGTAAATATAAAAGTTTATAATGTACATTAATGTGTTAGTAGAATAATAATTTTATTATGCCTTAAATAAATAATCTTTCTAGTTATAGTAACTAATAGAGTATCAATCATCTTAACTAATACTATTATTAGTAATGATTAAAATAACTAGTATAATTAACTAATATTATTAATTATATTTATTAACATATATAATACTATTATTTTGGGGAAGAAGGGGGTGAGGATATTTTAAAATTGACATCTTTACCCTTAAAATTTAGTCACATGTATGGCACATGACTAACTTAACGGAAAAAAGTGGATGTCGTTAGTGGTAGGTATGACGGATACAGTAAAAATTAGAGTTTGGGTATGATGGGTGCAAAAAATGAGAGTCCAGATACCAAATCCAAAATAACCCCAATAGTTCAGGTACTATATTTGCAGTTTTTCCTAATACTATTAATAATAATAGTTAATATATATAGTAACTATTATGATTAACTAATACTATTAATAGTAATTTTTAATTTATATAATAGTTAATTATAATTATTAAATATAAATATTAATTATAATGATAGTTAACAATTAATAGTCAACTATTATTTTTAACAGTATTAGCTAATAATATTAGTTATTATATAAAGTAACTATTATAGTAATTGTTACTAATAATAGTAATAGTTAACTATAAGTAGTTAACTATTATAGTAACTATTACTAATAATAGTAATAGTTAACTATATTACTTAACTGCTATAGTTAACTATTACTATTATTAGTAATAGTTAACTATAGCAGTTAAGTAATATAGTTAACTATTACTATTATTAGTAATAGTTACTATAATAGTTAACTATAATAGTTACCCTATATAGTAACTAATATTATTAACTAATACTATTAGCTAATAGAAAAAAAATGAAAAGTCACTTATTTATGAGGATAGTGTTGATGTGGCATCACTAAATTCAAGTTTTTTCATGACTTATCCAAATGGAAACACCTTAGCCCTCCTCACCAACTTTAATATATATATATATAGATTTCTAACTGACCATTTTGTATCATTTCCTTTACAACAAGAACTTAATATCTATATGCTTAGATTTAGATGAACTCTTGTTGTTGATAGAGTACAAGACTGTTATCCGATTGTCACAATATAACTTGAGTGGTCTTTCGACACCAATGATAACTCGCAGTCCATCAATGAATTTTCGCATCCATATAGCTTGCTTGGATGCTTCGTAACAAGCAATAAACTCGGCTTCCATTGTAGAGGAAGTTACAAGTGTTTGCTTGGCACTCCTCCAAGATATTGCTCCACAAGCGAATATGAAGATGTAATCGGATATCAATTTTCAACTATATTTCCATCCAGCAAAGTCAGAATCGGAATACTCGATGATCTTAAGATGAACTGACTTTGAATATATAAGCATGTAGTCCTTAGTGTTTTGTAGGTATCTCATCACTCTTTTGGCTGCAACCCAATGTTCTCTCCCGAGATTGCTTTTGTATTGCTCAAGCATCCCAATAATGAATGCAAGGTATGGATGAGTACAGATTTGTGCATACATTAAGCTTCCTACTGCTGACGCATAAGGGATATTTTCTATAAACTTTGATTCTATATTGTTTTGGGACATTGTATGAGATTGAACTTGTCTCCTTTAGAGACATGGGTGTCATATGGTTTTACAATTTTGCATGCTAAACCTTTGTAATATCATCTCTATATACCCCTTTTGTGATAATCCTAAAGTTCCTCGTGAGTGATCACGGATAATTTGGATTCCTAATACAAAAGAGGCTTCACTAAAATCTTTCATTTCAAATTTGTTTGAAAGAAATTCTTAGTCTCCTTAAGAAGACTAATGTCATTACTTGCAAATAAAATATCATCCACATATAAGATCAAAAATTATAGATCCACTTCCACTGAACTTATGGCATACACAAACTTTAGCAAGATTCATTTTAAAATCAAATGAAAGAATAATCTGATTAAACTTTAAGTACCATTGAAAAGAAGTCTGCTTGAGACCTTAAATGGATTTCTTAAGTTTACAAACTAATTGTTTTGTTTGATCTGAATTAGCCACAATTTCTGGTTGCTTCGTATAGACAATTTTCTCAATGTCTCTGTTGAGAAACGTTGTCTTAACATCCATTTGATGAAGCTTAAAGTCATAATATGCTAAAAGTGTCATAATGATCCTAAAAGAGTTTTTAGATGAAACCAGAGAAAATGTTTCTTCATAATTAATGCCTTCCTTTTGAGTAAAACCCTTAGCAATAAGATGAGCCTTATATATTTCTACATTACCTTGTGAATCCATTTTGATCTTAAAGACCCATTTGCACCCAATGGGTTTCAAATTTTTAGGTAATAGAATAAGATCTCAAACGTCATTGTCCTTCATAGATTTTAACTCTTCATTCATTGCATTGATCCATTTATGAGACTTAGAACAATTAATAGCTTCATGAGAGGTGAGGTTCATCTTCCACTGAGTCTAGATTTTCTTAATTCTCCACAAGAAACACAACATAATCATCTAAATAGGAATCCTTCTTACCCTATTAGATCTTTTTTAAGGGCATTGGTTCTTTTTTATTTTGATATTGTTGAATTTGATCCCTATTAACAGTATTTTCATGTCGTTCAATATGTGAAGGAGATTTTATAATGTTTTGAATTGGTTGTTCTTGTTAAATAATATCAGGTACAAGTACTTGATTATTAACCGAAACCATAGTAAAAAGTATGGTGATGGATTCCTTTTCAAATTCAAAAACATTATTCCTAATTTCCCTTTCAAATTCAATATCTTCAAATAACCGGGCAATTTGCAATTTGGTTTCTGACATTTACAAACTTTTAAATTGAAGCTAATATTTAAATCTACAACATATATTTTTTTTGGAAATTTATTGGGTAGTTGAATTATTTTTACATTTAATCTTAATTTTAAATATTAAAAAAATAGAAAACACGTAAAATATAATATAAAAAAGATATTAACCCAAATATGTTTCATATGAAGTAAATTCTATATGTAGATTATCAGTTTGTAAAAATGTTTGATAGAAAAAAAAAGGAGAAGAAAATGACGATGAATCGAGGGAAGAGTGTATGTGGAATGGGTGTTGCGGGAAAGTGGCAGAGGGGTGGAGAAAATAAACTTTAGGAAAGATACATATAGAAATTACTTCATATGAAACATACTTGGGCTAATATCTTTTTTAGATTATATTTCACGTGTTTTTATTTTTTTAATATTTAAAATTAAGATTAAATGTAAAAATAATTTAGGTACCCAATAAATTTCCAAAAAAAAAAAAATTATGTTGTAGATTTAAATAGTAGTTTCAATATAAAAAAAGAATCATATCAATCGGATATGTATAGCTTTACGAATATTTTAAAACGTTATGTGATAGTCACATGACATAAAATCTGTTAGAAAACTAAGGCCCATTTAATTTTATAGCCACATTGCAAAAAAAATGTAAATGTTGGGAACCAATTGGAGAAAAATAACTGTTGGGAGCAACATTGCAAAAGTTTGTAAATATCAGAATCAAATTGCAAATTGCCTCAAATAACCTAGCATTTTTTATCTCAAAAAAATGTCTAGCCCTAGGGTCGTAGACTTTAAATCCCCTAAATCTCTTAGAATATCCTACAAACTATCTACTATTAAGTCTTATAGAAAAAGAGAGAATTCAAGTGATATATAGCTCTTCAAAAATAATTCATAAAGTGTCGTAATCAGAAAAGGCATTTCATATAATTCGTCACATACCACTATAAACTATAATTCGTCACACAATACTATAATACGTCACATACTCCCTCCGTCCCAAAACCATCTTTTCATTTGCCATTTCTCGTTGTTCCAAAAAGTTATTTACCTTTCTACAATTTAGGACCCAGAACCGCTCCACCCAAAAACGCTGCACCCCTCCACCCAATGGCTCAGATCGATGCCACATAGGCGAGTTCATCATCTGTGCGGTTAAGATGATTTCAATTTCTTGTGGCCCCACCGAGCTCGGATGTTGGGAATTGTGGTATATTTGTGCAGTTCATGCCCATACAATTCTGATAATGGTGAGACACAACAACCATGCATACGGATAATATGAAAGTAATCAATAAGAAAAGAACACAATATTTGTTAACCCAGTTCGTCAAAACAATGACTACATCTGGGGGTACTGTCAAGCCAGGATATTTCACTAATATCATAATTTGTGTCTGTTTACAATAAAGCCTACCGCTCTATATAGCAAGGAGATAACCTCTCCATGTAAACACTCCCATCACATATCTCACCCTAGACATGCTTCAACCCATCCATGGAATGCCCCTAAGGGCACCCCAAGGGCTAGCACTCACTTGGCTCTCTTTGTGACTCACAGATTATCTCTGGCTATTTTTCTCGTGTACAAAATATTATGGTAGCTATCACAATATATTTATAGGAATACCAAAACCTAATTTACCCGGAGTCCCTAAGACGGAAAGAGTATTATCATTGGTTGGATAATGAACACGTCATTATTATTCTCCTTTTAGTCAAAGGAGATCAATTCTTCCTAGGCTTCCACTAGGCTGATTCCTTTTCCAAAAAAGCTTTGCACACCAATTTGGCCAGAGTACTCCACGTAAAACATAGGGTCCGGTCGGGTGACTCTCTTGGTCCGGCCGGATCTTCTCATCTTCACTCCATCCCGGTTTTTACTCCTATGTGGCTTTGACCCTTTCTTCTCGGTTTTGTCTCTATTCCTAACATCGGACACATCTGAACTGTTGGGTGGAGCTAAAATGAGGTGGCTTCAATCGGAACCATTTGGTGGAGCTAACTGCTCGGTGCAGCAGTTCGAAATCCTATGATTTAGGCTTAAAAGTGCATAAACTAAACATGGCTAGCAAAACAAGTGTTCATATCCTTAAAAAGTTTGAATAATCAAACGCGAAGATCATTTTGGGGCGAAGGGAGTAATAAAATGGGTTGACTTGGCATGTACCTGGGTTTTAAAAAAAATATTTTATTTTTTTATTTTTTCGTTTGCAAAAAACAATACTCCATCCATCCGTCTCATAATTATCGCTATTTTTTCGTTGACCATATTTAAACTTTGACCATATTTAAACTTTTGACTAACAATATTTTTCTTGGTGAATGACGCAGTGAGTTGAAATTTATGTTTTTATTATATTATGGGTGTTGGTTTTGTTTTGGGGATTGTTTTGAAGCGGCCATTCTAAAAATTTGTCTGAAAAAATATACTCCTTCTGGCCCCGAAAGATAATCCTTTTTTTTCGTTGTTATTACGAAGGAACTTTTAGCAATAATTAAAACAATTAAGGCTAATTTTAGTTATCTTAATGTGAATCTAAAAATAGTATCAATAGTATTTATGATGGTGTATCAATAACAATTTTTAAATTTTCATTAGAATAATTAAAAGTAGCTTTAGTTATTGCTCAAAGTTCATTCGTAGTAATAACGAAAAAAAAGGGACTATCTTCCTGGAATAGAGGGAGTATTAAATCAAATGCATTACTATTAACTGTATTTACATCAAGTGGTGACGATTAGCATCAACAGTGGCGAAGCCAGGAATTTTCATTAATGGGGGCAAAAGTTACACAATAAAAAAAAATTAACTGTATTTCATCAATTGGGGCAAAAAAAAAAAAAATCTAATGCATTATTACTTTTATTTTAAAGTGGACAAGTTTCAATAAATTGCACTAAACTCCCAAATTTTAAAAAAATTGCACTAATAAATTTTTTATTTTTTAAAAATCAATGGGGCAATTGCCCCCTTTGACATGGGGTAGCTCAGCCACTGAGCAGCAATAAGAGGAAACTGGCTGATGCATGCACCACTTCCATACGTAATGAGTAATGATGCCTTCTTACTCCAGTGGAGCAATGCAAAATCCTTCTTGGTACAGACTATGAGGTCATGAAACCTAAAGTCTAAAAATGGAAATTGTAATATATTTGGTGTATCCTAGCTGTAAATCCTACTAGTTCCATTTCAAAATGATATTCACATTTTTTTTTTGTCATTACTACAAAAGAACTTTGAACAATAATTTCAGGTTGATTCTATTATACAAATGAAAATCTAAAACTAGTTATTGATATACCATCAACAATATTATCGATAACAACTTTTAGATTTTCATTAAAATAATTAAAGTAACCTAAAATTATTGCTCAAAGTTGATTCGCGATAATGACGAAAAAAATGTTAAGATCATATTCTGGGACGGAGAAAGTATTACATTGGAGGCTATATATGGGGGAAATGGAGAAAAACACATTTTGAGCAATTGAGACTTAAATTTATTAGTGATAAATTGATTTCTCAAATGTTAAAAGGTTATATGACATCACACAATTATGAAACCACATAATCATGAAATCGATATATTTATGTTAGTTATACGATTCTATGACATCAAATTTTTCGTCACCTTAAAGACATGAAAAATTGATTTCTCATTTATTTAAACAGTACGTGACAACACACATTTTAAAATTAAATATATGAGAAATCGATTTCACATTTGTTCAAATGATATTCGACAACAAATTCATCTTTTAAATTTAAACATAAATTGAGTATCAATTGAGAAAAATTGAGTGAATTTATCAGTTTTTATACTCAACTATAAATAAATAAGAAATGAATTTTTGAGTATAAAATTTAAATATTTGAGAATTGAGTATCAATTGTAAAAAATTGAGAGATGAATTCATCATTTTTTTTACTCAATTGTGAACAAATGAGAAACAAATATCTTATTTTTAGATTTAAATATTTGGGAATTTGAGTATCAATTGTGATAATTTGATTTCTCAACTGTTTAAAATGCATATAACATCACACAACCGCAAATTCAATTAACTATGTTATTTTTAAGGTTGTGTGACACACATTCATTGATACAATTAAAAAACTGAGAAATTATCGTTTTTTATACTCACCTATAAACAAATGAGAAATTAATATCTTATTTTTTTTATTTAAACATCTAAGGAATTGATTATCAATTTTACTGAATTGATTTCTCAACTATTTAAAGGACATATAGCATCACATAATTGTAAAATCACACAACTGTGAAATTAGTCGAGAAATAATTTTATAAGTGAAAAATAACACAACTGTGAAATCAAACAAGTGTGTAATCATACAAGTGTGAAATCACACAACTCTGAAATCAATTGAGAAATAAACAATGATTTTCTCAACTTTTTACAAGTGAAAATGAATTTTTTATTTTTAAAATTTGAATCATATCATGCATATACTTGTTTAATTTTTCTTGGCGATACGATTAAAACGATGGTTTCAGATTATTTTTTCACTTTATAGATTTTGAGATATTGCATTTTAAAATTTTGAGGGAAAAAAGAAAAAAAAAATAGAGAGAAAAGAGAGAGAGGAAGATGGAGAGATGAGGAGAGTAGAAAGCGCTCAAAAGAAATGCGCTTAGCGGTAGGTTTTCTTCGTTAACTATGCGTGCACGATTGAGGGGAGAAGAGGGCATTTTGGTCTGGCGAAAATTCAAAAACTTTTTGGCGAGTTTAAAAAATGTACGTCCATATTAGTCGTTTTTATTTGGTTGATGGACTTATTGGTCAAAGTCTCTTTTCTAAACACGGTTATATATGAATAACACATTTGTTACATTTAATTATTAATTGTTGTAAATATTATTTTTGGCAAACAAAAAGACCCAAAAAAATAATTTATTTTATTTTTTTATACTCCGGGTCATGGGTTAGTTTTTAGTTTTAAAGTGTAAAAAAGTTGAATTATTACTTATCTATACATATGTATTATATTTATGTATAAACACGGTTGCATATAAGTAACACGTTTGTTACATTTAGTTATAATAAGTATTCCCTCCGTCCCATACTTATCGCTACTTTTGTTGACCCTATTCCTATTTGAACTTTGACTAACATTTTATGCAAAACTATTACTCTCCATAAAAAAAAAAAAAAAAATTATTAAATCACCAATAGAAACATTATCAATAGCCATCTTTAAATTTTTATAGAGATTAATAGTTAAGCATATAATGTTAGTCAAAGTTTAAATATGATAAAAAAAATAGCGATAATTATGAGACGGATGGAGTATTGTTTTTTGCAAACGAAAAAATAAAAAAATAAAATGGTTTTTTTAAAACCCCGGTACATGCCAAGTCAACGCATTTTATTGATCATTTCGTCTCAAAATGATTTTCGCGTTTGACTATTCAAATTTTTTAAGGATATGAACACTTGCTTTGCTAACCATGTTTAGTTTATGCACTTTTAAGCCTAAATTGTAGAAAGGTGAATAACTTTTTGGGACAACGAGAAATGACAAATGAGAAGATAATTTTGAGACGGATGCCGATTTTGGGACGGAGGGCGACAAATTATAGTGTTCTCAAATTATAGTGTTCTCAATAGACGGGGAAAGTAGTGACGCAGAGATTTAGTACAATAGACAGTGAAATTGGAACCGAGGAGTTCATATTAATGACAGCCAGGGGTATTTTGGTCACTAAAGACCAAATAGTATCAAAACGACAGATAAATTGGAACTTTTTCTTAAAGTCTAAAACGCCAATAGACAGTGAAAGTAGTGACGCAGAGTTATAGTAATAGACAGGCAGAGACGCAAACCCCAGGAAATTCCCTCCCCAACAAATAAAATAGATCAAATCCCAGGAAATTCCCATATATATATATATATATATGGGGAAGTCACAAGTAATAGGCATATCTCTCCCCTGCTGTTCTTCTCTCCACTGTTTCTGTCACTGTAAATCATAAAAACTCAATTCAATGGCCTCCTTATACGGTGTTTGGACGATCATCTCTGACAAATTCAACCCCGTCTTCAGCTCTTTCAGAAGCTATATTTCACGAGACCAACGTATCCCCACTTCACGCAATGCGAATCTCATCTTCGTCGTATTTTCCATTCTTAGCTTCCTCCAAATCAAGTGTCAAGGAAACCCTAACGATTCTCCTTTCCTAACGAACCCCAAATCGTGCAATCTCGCTATTATTATGTTACTGTTCTATGGCTTGGCATATGATATTGAACAGAGATTTTCTAGTACTCATCCCAGTTATGCAAATGCAGCTCGTCGTGCCATGGGCTTGTTTGGTTCAATGCTAATGGCGTCCTTAGCGTCAACTCTGTTTCCCATTTGGTTGCAACCCGTTTTATATGTTGTGTACATCCTTTTTTACGCGGGAGAATTGATAGATTGGCTACAAATGAGATTTGTTAACGAGACTCAAGAAACGGATACTGAACTTCCAGTATAAATATGTTTATATACGTACTACCTCTGTCTTAAAATAAATGATCAAAATTATTTTATAATAGAGAAATTTTGATTATTTATTTTGAGGGGGAGGGTTGGGGGAGGAGAAATGTTTTAAGCAAATGTGTTGCCAACAGGTGTCCACAAATAAAAAAAGTGCATCTTCTTCTTCTTTTCGCTTGTATCTATGAAAAATGATTTTAATTTTTAAATTATGCTTCCTCCCTCCGTTCCTTAAAATGAAGGTTCAGAAATTTAGTTGTTTTAGGGATTGAAAGTGTTGCAATCCAGTGAAACTGATGTAATAATTAATAAAAAAGTGTTAATATTTTTTTATTTTTTTTTACTGAATTGCACTTAAATACTCCAAAAGTAAATCAAATACATGAGACACAATTTCATGACCATGAAAAAAGTACTACTAAAAAGGCTAAAAATTAACCAAAGACTTCTTGGCCTAGCGGGCTAGTGGTAGCCGAGTGTGTGCCATGTTCTGCAATAGATTATATAGGGCTTTGTAATAGATAGAGAAATTGATCTGTATTAATTCACCGTAGGGTTGTAATAGAGTGAACTTTAAATGCAAAAAATGAAGCTCTATTATTCCATTATAGTTTCCACCAAGCCGCTTCTATATTTTCCACCAAGCCGCTTCTATTATCCCCTTCATCTCCCTTGTTTTGACTTCCTTTTTGTATTTTTTTTCTTTTCTTTTTGGGTTAATTGCAATTTAGACCTTGAAGTACCATACCACCCTTCCAAGCGAACCCCAATTTATTATTTTTGTCAAATCGGGTCTTAATGTTTTTAAACTCGCCAGTTAAGGCCTTTTTGACGGATTTCGTTAGAAACTCAGTTAAAAAGCATGTGCCAAGCACATGACTAACCGAATTGGGTAGTTTGAAGTTGATATATCTTTAAAGGGGGTCAAATGACATATTTTAAAACTGAGGTGAGAGCTAGACAAAAAAACTCAAATACATTATTTTTCAAAAATAATATTTTTTTAAAAAAATAAGTTCATTATCTTCAAAAATTTAACTTTTTTTCTAAATAAAGAAATTCAATAAAAAAAAAATTTTTAGTTCACCAATTTTGTGCAACAAGAAAAACTGAAGAAGTTGGATACATAGTTTGTTTTATAATTTACGATTTTTCCATTTAACTTTATTTTATTTTTACAAATTTTAATGAATGAATTTGTAACGACCCCAAAACCTCCCTAATTTTCTTACCTTAAAATGGAACTTTTATGTGCATTTTATGTGTTAGAAAATATTTTTATGACTTGCATATATTATTTGGGCATATGAGTTAGTTAAAGTGTTAGTAGAAACTTTGTTAAAAGGAATAAATGAGTTAGTTGAAACTTTAGGATCCAAAGTGTAACTTTAAAGTTCAGGGGCTTAATTGTTGAAAATGAAAGTGGAAGGACCAAAGTTCTAAAGTAGAAAATATCAAAAGATCTTCTTATCTTTTCCATCTCTCCCTGCGTCACTCATGCACACACACACCAAAATCTCTACTTTACTAACTCTCTCTCAGTATCAATGGAAGAAGGTAAGGATTTACCTATTTTAATTTCTATCATTTTATTTACTCCTCCGTTCTAAAATATAATTATATAAAAATAATCAGGGCGTTGAGTAGGTCATTTCTAGCCGAACAAAACTTATTTCAGCGATACTTTTTTCAGAAATAGGTAAGTTACTAATCCCCCCTTTAAGTGTTAAAATGGTCATAATCATGCTATATATGCTTAATATGTGGTGAAATGATGTTTTGGTATACTTTTATATATACTTGTAAATTTGGGACGGAAGGAATAGTAATAACTTTTATATATACTTGTAAATTTGGGACGGAGGGAGTAGTAATAACTTTTATTATACTTGTAAATTTGGGACGGAGGGAGTAGTAATAACTTTTATTATTATGGGTATATATACTTGTAAAATATCCAATTATGTTAGTCACGTGCATGACACATACTTTTTAACTGAGTTTCTAACGAAATCCGTCAAAAAGGCCTTAACTGGCGAGTTTTAAAAACATCAAGACCCGATTTGATAAAAATAACACATCGTGGTTCGCTTGGAAGGGTGGTATGGTACTTCAGGGTCTAAATTGCAATTAACCCTTTCTTTTTTTGTAAAAACACAGACCGCACCATCGATTCAGAATCCACTCCCATTAAATATTGAGTTTGGGATGTTGGTGATATTTTATCGGTTGTATTGATAGTGGATCTGCTACACGCTAATTAATAAATACCAATTAAAGCATTCCACTTAAAAATTTATGAGTAAAATTTTATGAATATTTTGTTCCCCTAATATTATTCTTAAAGAGCTAGTCTCTTGTACACCCGCCGCATGGCATGCGGCGGGCCAGGCGACTTTTCCAATTATTTTTTTTTTTTCCAACCCCAACTTTTTTTCCTCCCAACAAAAGTAACACTTATTATAACGAAATGTAACACTTTTTTCTTTTCAAATGTAACACTTTTTTTTCCAAAATGTACCACAATTTTGCTGCAATAGATAACATAAAGATTAACAACTAAACCAATGTCACACTTTTTATAAAGGAATGTAATACTCTTTTTTTCAAATGTAACACTCTTTTTTTCAAAATTAATATAAGATTGACAAACTAAACTAGTGTTACATTTTATAAAAAAATGAATGTAACATTTTTTTACTCAATTGTAACATTTTATATTCTTAAATGTAACATTATATCTGAAATGTAACAATTTTTATTGAGAAATGAACAATTGAAATGCAAACCCAATTTTTTTTGTAAAATTGCTGTTACATTTGACTGTAAAAAGTGTTACTTTTTGAATATGAAACTGCTACTTTTATTAGAACAGAGTGTTACATCTCAGCTGACAAGCAACTCAAACTTTTTGTGTGTAAAAAAATATTTAAAAAAAAAAACCATATCATGACATATGTAGTTTTATTCGTCTCGTCGAGACGAACACAACGGTATTTTTAATTTTTTTTTGAGTTATAAATCTCAAGATATAGCATTTTAAAGTTAATGGGTTTTTTTTTTTAACGGTGGACACGTGGCAGCGATCTGGGAAGAGGGAGGGCTGGATCTGGCCGTCGGCTGTAGCGGAGCAGTCAGGCGCGCGAAGCAGCGGATCATCCCTTGGGTTGCCGCACCGTGCAACGGTTGTAGGCAAGAATTTGTCATTCTTAAAACATCCCCTAAAACCGCTTCAAAAATGTAACCAAAAAAGTATTTTTGGCCTCATCTCTTTCCGGAGCTATATTTCACGGGAACATTATAGTTTAACACAAAAAAAACTTTGACGGAACATTAAGGTATCTTCCCAAAAAAAAAAAAAAAAATCATTGTCAATAAAGCATTAAATGATGTATCGATAATAATTTTTAGAATTTTATTTGCGATGATTAAATTGATATTAATGTGTGGTCAACATTCGTTAGATCATAAAAAGTCAAATGAGAGTGCATTTATAATAAGACGGAAGGAGTATGTTTCTATCAGTATGCTTCTCTTTTATGGCTTAGCTTATGATCCTTAGCCTCTATTCTATTTCCGGGTTGGATGCTGCCGTTTTGTACGTCTTCTTTTCGGAAAAATTCCATTAGGCCCCATCCCTCAGATCCTTTTTCCATAAAAACGTACAAAACGGACCGGACCAATAGAAACCCAAAAACACACCCTCCGACCCACGACCAACCCGCCTCACCAGCTACGGCTGTGCAAAAAAAAGTAGGAACCGGACCGGACCAATAGAACCGGACCGAACCAATAAAAACCGGACCGAACCAATAGCGTTGGTTCGGTTCTGGTTCCAAAATCCTCTAGAACCGGTTAATTGGTCCGGTCCTGGTTTTTTAAAAAATATACACAGTTCTAGACCGGACCGGACCAATCATTCATATATAGTATAATATATATTCATAATATATATAAAAGTATATGTATATATATATATATATATATATATATATATATATATATATATATATGTATTACAGTAGTACTTGTTTCTATCTTTGATATCTATAGTATTATATATACACAGTTGTTTTTTTGAAAGTGTTTCATTAATTTTATAATTTAAGCAAAAAAAAATGTTTGTTTTTTCCTCATATAATTAATTTCATGCGTTGCAGTTGCACCTAATATTTCATGTGGTTTGACTTTGAATTGTTGAGAGCTGAGACCACTATGTTCAATTATTTTAGTTTTTGGCTTACGGATGTATTGTTTTGAGTGGAAAAATTTGTATATAGGTAGAACCGTAGAACAGGACCGGAACCGGATTAATAGAACCGGACCAATGACATCGGTTCTGAAAAGTATTGGTCCGGTCCTGGTTCTAAATTTTTACAGAACGGCACTATTGGTCTGGTCCCGGTTTTGTGAAATTTAGACAAAAACCGGACCGGACCGGACCGTGAACACCCCTGTCACCAGCCGCTGACATGCCCGATTCCACAGCCCGCCCACCCAATCCGGATCTAACAGACCTTATATTTGAAAACAAACAGCCACACCACTATGCCAATGAACTATTTGTTGATTATTTTACAATATCTAGTACTAGTATCTTGCTGGACGAAATCAATGAGAATTTAAGATAAAACAATCAATTAATGCAATTCTAAAATATTCACAAAACTCAAATTTTGTTTTAAAAAAAATAAATAAATAAATAACATGTTTTAAAAAATATAACAAATCTCAATCTTTTATTTAAAAAATATGAAAGACTTAAAAATAAATTAAATTGTAATTATATAATCTTGTATTTGATAATCTTATTTTTTTTATTATTAAATTTTTACTCTTATACCCTTATACCTAAGTATACGAGCATATTAGTTAATAAAATATAAGGCATTTTAATGATTTTTTTTTAAGAAAACATCAAAATCTGTTAATAACATGTAAGACTTTTTATATGAGTAATTTTTATCTTATACCTAACTATGCAGACTACTTAATAAAATATGAGATTTTTTATTTATAATTTTTTTAAATGTGAACAGTTATGAAAAAAATAATTCCTATACTTCAACTAGTCTTATACCTAATATAAGAGCGGAACGGGTAATAACATGTAAGAATTTTTATTTATGATTTTTATTTTCTAAGATATGTGAAAATTAAGAAAAAATAACTCTTATAACTTAGGTATAAGAGTAAATCTAGTCTTATACCATAAGAATGAGAGCAGAACGGTAATAATATATGAGATTTTCTTATGATTTTTATTTTTATGAAACTTTGAAAAATATGAAGAAAAAAAAATCGAGGAAAAAATATATGAAAAATTTGATGATTTTTTTGTAGACTTAATAAAAAATGCACTTATGAGACCTAACGTATAAGACCTGCCCTACTCTTATAATTAGAGTATAAGAGTCAAAAAAAAATTCACTTTTTTCAACTTTTAATTAAAAAAAAAAAAATTGCTCGTCAAATGTGGTCAAACTCTTATAACTAACGTATAAGACATGCTCTACTCTTATAATTAGAGTATAAAATTCATTTTATTTTTTTTTACTTTTTCCAACTTTTAATAAAAAAATAAATAATATTTTTTGATCAAATATGGTCAAACTCTTATAACTTACGTATAAGACCTGCTCTACTCTTATCATTAGAGTATAAGAGTCAAGTTTTTCACTTTTTCCAACTTTTATACATAAGGTATAAGACTACAGTTACTCTTATACCTAAGGTATAAGACTAATATTGCTCTTATACCTAAGGTATAAGAGTAATAAAATCACATTTTTCAAATTTTCTGAAAAAAACATTAAAAAAACGTCTCATATTTTATTTTTATTCCGCTCATTTACTTATGTATAAGACAAGAATTAATCTTATACCTAAGGTATAAGAGTTATTTAATTATTTTTTAATAATTTAATAATTTTTCACATTTTAAAAAAGAATTCTCATATATTTTTAATATTAACTCTTATACCGAAAGTATAAGACTAGTTCTTCTCTTATACTTTAGATATGAGAGTAATTATTTTCACATTAAATCCCCCTTTTTTAAAAAAATTATATACCTAAAATATAAGACTAGAATTACTCTTATATTTAAGGTACAAGAGTTATTTAGTTTATTTTCTTATAATTCTCATATTTTCAAGATTTTACTTTTTTTTTACAAAAAGTTGATGTTTTGGGAATAATCAAGAATTTTATTAATTGGTTTAAAATCTTGTTTTTTCTTCACTTAGTTTCATTTAGGCACAATAGTAATAGAATATATTGCAATATTTGTATCAACAGTGTGTTGGTGTAGTGGTTAAGTCATTAGTTTCCACGGTATGCGCATGGGTTCAAGTCAGGCATAGTGCAAATCACTTTTTTATTAGTCAAATGGATGGATCAGGGCACGGGTTAGGTGGGCTGGGCGGCGGGTCGGGCCCAAGGGGGATGGGGTGGGTGGGGTGGGCAGCGGGTAGGCCTTGAGGATTAGGGGCTGGGCTGTGCGCTGGAGCAAAACGTGGGGTTAGGTGGAATTTTGATCTGGCCATGGATTTTTATGGGATAATGATCTGGCCCAGGGGGCCTAGGGTCCAAACCTCCTTTTCTGCGGATGAATTAATAGATTGGCTGGAGAATAAACTCATCAATGTCTTGTGTGAGACGGTCTCACACATGAGACGGGTCTTGAGAGAGGAGGAAATAGGCTTGCCTGGGCCAGGGGGCAAAGCATTTACTCTCTCAACAAGACCCGTCTCGTGTGAGACCGTCTCAACAAGTTTTTATCATACTTGGCTTCTAGGTGCACCCTAAAACCTGTAATGTCGCTATTGTCACCCACCGTTTTTGTCTCACCATATGACACACACGGAACAAAGACTAATCAAGTAGAAACATAATGCAGTGGACATAACAATCAATAAGAACGAACTTAACCAAAAAAACAAATGTCACAAAAATTTTAAATAATCTTTAAGAAAGTCAACACATCCTAAAGGGTAAGGGCAAGGACTGACAAATTTTTAAGTTAATGATTTCTAAAACCCCCTAAACTTATTTAGTTTCTCCAACAAATAACACCAACTAAAACCCAAACCAGATTTCACATTATTATCTTGTAATCAACACAAAATCCCCTAAAATGCTCACAAACCCACATACCTAACCTTACTCAAAAGTCAAAACAAACATTCCATCGTACCTTTGACTTTTAGACCGCATGAATCGGACTGTTGCTAGGGTTCATGCTCGAGCTCCTCGGTGCAGGATTAGCATGAAAAGCCGATTGTCGACCGGGCCCACCACCAAGTTTCAATGACAGATTACTGTTTTGCCCTTGGTTCGGGCTTGGGCTTGATGCAGTATTTGCATGGAAAGCGGACTGTCTACCAGAAGTACCATCGAGCTTCAATGAGAGCGAAGTGGGCCCGGAAGTGCTACCAATAGAATCGCCTAAGCTCAGCTTTGACATACCAACTAGCTCGTCTACATTGATTGGGTTCTTGGAATGAACTGGTGTAGGCTTGAGGACTTCATGAGACTCTGTTTTAGGTGGCACAGACCAAAATGGGATGGTAAAAGGTACCATTGGAGAGATGTAAGCGGGGAATATTACTGGGTAAATGCATTGTGAGTTATCTGGGTTTGGAGGCATAGGGTCAATTACGTCATTTGAGTTGGCTGATTCCATTGATTCACATTCTTCTTCCAAGGTGAAAACAGGTACCGGGTTAGTGCTTTGTGCCTCGTCAGCTGTTGAAGGATTGACTACGAATGCATCGTTCGACATCATTTGATTCTCAGCTGACTAAAAGAAATCAAAAAACAGTAAAAACAGCAATTAGATCAGAAGAAATAATGCCCAAAAATGATACTCTCTCCGTCTCATAATAAATGTCACACTTTCTTTTTCTGTCAGTCCCAAAATAAATTTCTCATTATAGCTTTGGTGCAATTTTACCATTGTACAAGTAATGCACAAACAAGAAGCACATTCCTTAAAAACGTTGACAAGTCAAATGCAATATTTATAATGGGATGAAAGGAGTATTACAAATGGGGGAATGAACACATCATTTCTATGCAATCATCTTATTAGAAGCAGGGAACAACATGTGCAAAAATAAATAGATGAATTTCATCATGAGCATTTCCTTTTCGGTAAGAGTGATGAGAAACCATAGGACAACATTATCCACACCCAGATAACATTATCCACACCCACTGAAAGAAAGTTCCATTTTTTACTACTACCTATTCCCAAATTGAATGACCTTTTGTCCCAAATTGAATGACCTTTTTATCTCAAAATGTGTCCCTAACTGATTTTTTACCATTTTTTTCATATTTCATTTTATACTCGCAAAACTAACATTTTGAGAGCGTATAAGAAGAAGATTTATGAATTTTTACAATTAAAAGTCAATTTTTTCAGTGTCCCTCAAATCAAGAAAGGTCATTCATTTCGGGATGGAGAGAGTAAGTTGTTTGGTAAAGCATGTATTCAAATGACTATCAAGTACACACAAGGAAATGTACCAAAAACAAAAAAAAGAAAGCACTTACATCGTCAGCAACAATATCAAAGAGACTGGACCGCCTTTTTCTCCTCGACATATTGGTTTGTCTAATGAAGTATTTCTGGGCATGGCTGGCTACTTGAGTGGGCGTTCTTGTAATTACATAGTTTCTTGCTATTCCACGCCAATCACCCTTTCCAAGCTTTTGCAAACCAAGTAGAAACATCCTATGTTCGTCTTCAGTCCATGGAACACCTGCAAATCAAATGACAATGTGTCACATTCCAATTTCAAGGTTGAACAGAATTTCAAGCATACATTATGAACAAGTAAATATGTCAAAAAGAGAAAGGTACAATAAAAATCCACTCTTTCGCAATAATGCAATGAGATATGAAATCAAATCACAAAAAATTCAGTCTATAAGTACAGATTAATCAGCAGCCTGATTCAAATTGATAAGAAAATCTTGGACGGGACTGGACCTGGGTCAGTGATCAGGAACATTCAAAGATCTTCACTTACGGTACAATATGTTAGAATTGTAATGCATCCCACCCAAAATGATCACAAAAAATAAACAACATTTTGGGAAGGAGGTAGTACAAAAACTTGAATGCTTTATATCTGTCCCAAACTTATGGATACTTATTCCGTTTTAGGTGTCTCATACTTATGGTTACTTACCCAAAATGTTCACTAACAACAACTATCCACTATCTCATTTCTTTCTTTTTCCCACTCACAACACCTACTTTTTTCCTAATCTCCGCTCATTCAATTTTAGTAACCATAAGGGAGTATCCAAAAAGAAACCATGTGTTTCAACATAACTTTATTCCCCTGCCAAGTGTATGAGAACAATACAATCGACCACCATACTATGTTCCTATAAACCATTCCAACATCATAATCCTCAAAAACCACAAAATTACATACCAATGTACTACCTCCCAGAATGACCAAATGCATAAAAGAATCTAAAATACTCACAAGCATTTCCTTAAAATCTTAAGGACTCCAATAATCAATCAAATCAACAAAATTCTGGCTTTCTTTATTTTCCTTTTTACATGTAACTGATCAAATCCATAAACCTGGAAGGAAAAAAAATTGAAATTTGGAAGATAATTTCAATCACTTCAAACATCCATTTAATTTTCCATCTAAAATCTCTCTCTCTCACACACACACACACACAAACAAGCACACATAAAATAGAAAAAATCAACTCTATCTAAAACCAAGCAAAAAAGAGAGAGGCATAATTTATCAACAAAGGAGAAAGTATATACATGCTCAAAATCAATTCTTTCATTTAAAACAAATCAAAACACAATTGAATTATTAATAACAAAACGAAAATGAAAATGAAAATGAAAAAAAAAAAAAAGTAACCTTTCTTTCTCTCCCGGCTAGATGAAGACCCAGCAACAAAATCCTCCGACCCATACCCATCACCACCATGATCAGGAGTATCACCAGGCGAATCATGTTCTGGACCAGCAAGACTGCTCAAACCCGTACCGCTACTGGATCCGGTGTAATGGGTCAAGTTACCCATACTAGCACTCTTCCGGATCAACCCATCAGTAATCCGAACCCCAAATAGCTTCACCCCACGATTCGGGCAGGTCCGAGAGTTGTGCCCATTGTGACTGCAATGGGAACAACGCCTAGTCATGGCCGCTTGATTTTCCCCCAATTCAAAAACACAGATCGTACCGAAAACAAGGTAAAGAAAGCAGGCGAATTTCGACGATTCGGAGGAGAAATTATCTGGGTGTTATTCGAAAATCAATGATTTATTTGGGGTTTCGATTTCTTGAAGGAAAAAGTAAAATCAGAAAGAGAGAGAGAGAGAGAGAGAGAGAGCCGTCGAAGAAGATATAGGTGTAGATATATAGAAATGTAGAGAGAGAAGGGACATGGATCACAATCTGATCCGTTTGTTATAGTATGCTAGGTTTTGGGAAATAATCCACTGTGACGCGAATCATTATGTTTAGTGATCTGAGATTTTTTTTTCTTTTAACAAAAAATAGAAGGACCTCCACACAAACTGGAAATATTTCTTCAGATATTTCAGTAAATATTACTCCCCCGTCTCAGTCTCAGAAAGATAGTTCACATTTTTTCATTGTTACTACGAGAAAATTTTGAGCAGTTATAAATACTATTTATAATTAAGTTAATGTGAATCTAAAAATTGATATTAATAGTATTTATAATGGTGTATCAAGAACAATTTCAAAAATTTCATTAGAATAATTAAAAGTAGCCTTAATTATTACTCAAAGTTCCTTCGTAAAACCCATAAAAATAGGGGGACTATCATTCTGGGACAGAGGGAGTATTTTATTTTGAGCACTCGATATACTAGAGAAGCTGTGTTGACTATGAAACGCCCACCAAACACTTCAAAATTTACGAAACATACTTGTGCAGTTAAAAAATCGCAGTCTATTCATTGTAATATAATGAGAGATTTGTTGCAATTGTAAGATTTAAAAAAAATAAAAAAATAAACAACAACCGTATGCTTTCAAAAAAAAAAAAAATCAACAACTCTTTACGAAGGAGATAAATTTATTATATAATAAAGAAAATTAAAAAGTTTTGCAAGATCATGAAATTACAAACTTATGTAATCATAAACAACAACACAATTATTTGTGATTTCAATAGACTGTAATTACAAAATATTATGTTATTGGAGAATTAGTAAAGGATGAGGAAATCAGTTTATTTAGAAGACAAATCTGTAAACATCTATTTAAATTTTTAACATAAAAATAAAAGGATAATATTAGAAGCACCAAATATGATCGCAAAAAATTAGGCACAAAATAATTTGTCATGATTATATTGGTAAATTTAATTAGAGTGGCGGGTCCATTATCGATATAACCAATAAATATCGTTACTACATTTTGTGTCCAACTTTTTATGACTATATTTTGTACTTGAGCATAGCCCTATATAAAGACATATTTTTTTGGAAATCATTCTTTTTCTTACTAGCGGGTAACCCGTGCTCTGCACGGGAAACCAATACTATATCTTAAAAATAATATTTTAACTATAGTTAACTAATATAGTAATTATCATTTTAACTAAAAATATTAATAATAATAATTAATCTATATAATTACTATTATTATAATTAAATAATATTATTGATAGTAATAGCAATGATTAATTTATATAATAATTATTATAATTATTATAATAAACTAATACTATTAATAGTAATAGTTAATAGATATATTAACTATTATGATTAATTAATAATTTAACTTATATAATAACTATTATAATTAACTAATACTAATAATAGTAATAGTTAATGTATATAGCCTATTTATAGTTAACTAATACTATTAATAGTAAAAACTAACTAATAAAGTAACTATTATAGTTAACTAATACTATTAATAGTAACAATTAACTTATATAGAAACTATTATAGTTAACTAATACTATTAATAGTAATAGTTAACTAATATATTAACTATTATAGTTAACTAATACTATTAATAGTAATATTTAATAGTAATACTTAACCTATACTATTAATAGTAATATATTAACATACATATTAACTATAATAGTTAAGTAATACTATTAATAGTAATAGTTAACTTGTATAGTAACTATTATAGTTAACTAATACTATTAATAGTAATAGTTAACTTACTATTAATAGTAATAGTTAACTTGTATAGTAACTATTATAGTTAAGTGATACTATTAATAGTAATAGTTAACTTGTATAGTTAACTAATACTATTAATAGTAATAGTTAACTTGTATATTAACTATTATAGTTAAGTAATACTATTAATAGTAATAGTTAACTTGTATAGTAACTATTATAGTTAACTATTACTATTAATAGTAATAGTTAACTCATATCATAACTATTATTATGAGCTAATAGTATTAGCTAATAATGAGAATATCAAAAGTCACACACTTTTAGGATAGTGATGATGTGGCATCACGAAATGCAAGATTCTTCCATAATTTGTCCACGTGGCATCACCACATCTCTCTTCACCAACTTTAATATATATATATATATATAGGCATAATTCCACAAGAACCCTATTCCCAGATCAAAAAGTTATAAAAACCCAACCCATATGCTTAAGCCCACCTACACCCTAAGCCCAGATCAAAATTCCATCAAAACCCAACCTCTCATTGACTCAGTGAAATTTAATTTCTAAATGCCAATTTTACCCGTACCTCAAATAAAACCCCCCTTCTTCCTCTCTCTCTCCTCATTTTTGAACTCTTCTCTCTCTCTCTCTCTCTCTCTACACAAACACAGCCCCCCACACTCTCTCTCCCCATCCATATCCGGCGATCCCCGTCAATTTCTCCCGCGATCCTCCGGACATCACCTCCAGCGCCTCTCTCTACACACACAGATCTCTCTCGGAGCCGTCTTCGGCGACGGTTCTTACCCTCACTCACCACTCCGAGCTCCGCTCTCTCCAGCAGTCCTTCGCCAAGCTCTCAGTCTCTCCGGCTCCCTCGTTTTCCGGCAAATGTAGATTCAAGTCAACAGCTCCGGCGTCGTACCTAGTTAACAGCTTTGTATAGATCCCCGGGAGCTGAAGCATCGATCACCAGATCTGAGTAGATCTCCCCTCTTATTCCCCTCTTGCCTCCCCCATACCTTTCACAGTCATTTTTCGTCAATCACGTTCCAGATCTGCGCTCTCTTCGCCGTTATTTCCGTTTAGGTCATCTCATCTCCGGCGATTGACCGGCGCCGCCTCAGATCCTGAAGGATAGACCAAGGCGAGGTATGGTAGTTGAGTCTTCTGAAGGAGTGTAGTTGAATATGGTGCTTGGTGTTGTTGCTGCTCCATTTTTGGCACTACTAGTACATGATTTTTTTTTTATTTTTGTGTTGTTAATTTTTGTGTTTTTTCTTTATCTAACATGTTTGTGTACTGTGAAATATAGAGATATGAAGTTAGATGATCTGGTACAAACGTGGACATGAATCATTAAGAGGTGTTTTGTACAAAAAAGAAAAATTTCTGAAGTTGTAGCAAGTTGTTGTCTTTTCATTCCAGAAAATGTTTGTTGCTAAACAGCTCAAAAACCTTGTTTAGGTGGAATTAGCTTGAATTGAGTTATGCCAAACAAACAAGGCAGTTTGAATTGTGGTAATTTTGGTTGTTAGAGTAACTTGTACTTTGGAAGTATATCCAGTAAAATGACGAGGGAATTTTATTAGGTGTTTAGATGAACTAAATTGTTAATTTTTGTGTTTTTTCTTTATCGAACATGTTTGTGTACTGTGAAATGGACAATTGTAACCTAACTTTCTTGCAATTTTTTTTTTATTGTTAAAATTGATCTTATAGTTAAGAGTCAAATATTAATAAAATATGAGACTTTTTTTAATGATTTTTTTTAAAAAAAAAATGTGAAAATAATGACTCTTTAGACCTAAGGTAGAAGAGATGAACTAGTCTTATACTTCCAATATAAGAGTTAATATTAATAAAATATGAGACTTTAATAGTTTGAGCGGGATTTGACCAAAAATATTACATTTTTTTTATTTATGGAAAATGGTGAAAAATATATGATTCTTATACTTTAATTATAAGAGGCGAACATGTCTTATGTGTTAGTTATAAGAGTTTGACCCGGATTTAACCAAATAATATTAGATTTTTTTATTTTTTTTAATAATGGAAAAAAGTGAAAAAAAAAAAAACATGACTCTTATAATTTAATTATGAGAGGCGAACATGTCTTATATGACAGTTATAAGAGGGGAATGGTCTTATACACCAACTATAGGAGTTTGACTGAATATGAGAGTCAACATTAATAAAACATATTTTTTTTTTTATTTTTTATTAAAAGTTGGAAAAAGTGAAAAGATGACTCTTATACTCTAATTATAAGAGTAGATCTGGTCTTATATGTTAGTTATAAGAGTTTGACTGTGTCGCGACCCCGAACCCCGCGGGCCCGAGACCGCGATCTGGACGTCGACTCTAAAACCAAAACTGTGAAACACCGAAGTTAAAAATTCCATTTGATACCAAAAGGTGATGATCCAAAGTTTTACAAAAACCAAGTTTGATAAAAAAAAAAAACCAATTACAACTATCATAAACTTCCACAAGTTTATGCCCAACGAAATACAAATATACAATTCTTAGTGACGTCATTGTTTGGTACAACTATCCCAAAATGGTTACACATTTACATAATGTAAACCAACCTATGACAACCTTCCCCAAAAGAATGTATCCACACTCGACGTCCTCTTTCTCGTGATCAGCGAGACTATTCCTTAGCACCTGGGGGGGTTAAGGAAAAAACAAAGATAAAAGGAAATGGGGTGAGATAAATCTCAATAAGTTACTAATGCAACTACATGACATGCTATGATGCAAGAAGCAATAAGCAATAATAAATATCACATAGCACATAGCATTTATCACTTAACAGATAGCAGCGGAAATAAACACATAACAAAGGATATAGCCAAGGTTTTCCAAACCGGAACATCCAAATAAAGGATCGCTGCGCAGCTTCAATAATTAACAATCATCATCTTCATCATAGCATGAAAGCCGAAGAGAAAACCCCGGTACCGGAACCAATAACCATAAAAGTGTCACAAAGGACAAGAGCCATGACACAAAGTCATGCCCGGTGCTAGATACATTCCCAAGGGAAGCTAACTTATCCTTTCCAATGCCAATCTGGAAAAGGGGTAAAGAAGGGGGCAAAACAATGGTCGACATTATAATGGACTTGGCTTTGCCATTATAATCTTTCCCATCGCCCGATGCAACAAATATGCCAGCTGGGCTTCCAAATAAATGCTAAGTAATAATAATTTAGCATGAATAAACAACTTAAGGTTCCAAAGTAGGGAACCAATCCAATTAAATCACCACAAAGGTAAACCAATGCAAACCGCACATCAAAGATGAACCACATTCCCAAAATGATACTTAATCAAATTCCATATCGTATTTATTCACAAAAGAATCAAACCCAATCAATAAAGTGTTCCAACAATCTCAATTAACACTTAATTAATTTCCAACACAAACTTAATCACAAAGGACCCAATTCTATCACTAGTGTGCACTACAATGTTCACTAAGGTCAACTAGAAGGACACCCAAGATTTGGATCAAAACGCGTTCTTCATTCACACAAATTAACAAATGTAAATTTTTCAGAGGTTTGTGCGGTCGCCCAAACGGGTCTGTGCGGTCGCCCAAACCAGCCCTCAAACAAGAACAAAAGCTTTCAGATAGATGTGCGGCCGCCCAGACATTTTTGTGCGGCCGCCCAACCTTCTGGACTGCCGGAATTCGGGAAAAACAAACCGGGTTCTTCCATTTTCATACCAAAACACATTTCCAACCAAAATCCAACCTTCTAACTAGCATACTAATGTACCAACACAACTAATAAGTCTAAAAAGACTCATACAACAACACTTAACAACCAATAACAAGATCAAAACCCAACATTCATAAAATCTCCATTTTTAACCAAAAACCCCAAATAAACTCCAAACAAATTCAAAACCCAACCAAACTTCAAATATAACACATCAAACATCAAATAAACATGATATGGACATTTTAGCATCAAAATGGGGGAAAAGTAACTTACTTGAATTTTCTCAAAGTTGACGGAATTCAATTCTTTTTGGTTCTACGCGATCCTATCGACGATCTAAACACATTTCACGTTTTAAGAAATGAGAAATAACTAGAAGAAGATGAAGAAAATGAAGAGAGAAGTAAAGAAAGAAAACTTACCCCAAGCTAGAGAGAGAGGGAGAGAGATGGCTGGGAAAATGATGAGGGAGGTGGAGTGTATGAGGGAGAAGGAGGTGTAGGGAGAGGGTAGGAGTATGATTTAAAAACTTACACAAAGACCCCCTCCTCTAATACTACCCAACTCAATACTCCCCACTAACAACTAAGACCCAATATTTCTACACTAGCACTAATGACCCAAATAAAATGCTAAGCATAAATATTATGACACATAAATTGCACACATAATTATTTAAATAAATAATAATTTAAATAAATAAACAAGCAAATAAATAAATAATAATTATTTATTACTAATAAAATAGAGCCTAGATTTCGGGTCGTGACAGACTGGATTTGACCAAATAATATTATTTGTTTTTTTTATTAAAAGTTGGAAAAAGTGAAAAAAAAATTGACTCTTATACTCTATTTATAAGAGTGGAGCAGGTCTTATACGTTAGTTATAAGAGTTTGACTGAATTTGACCAAAAAATATTATTTTTTTTTATTAAAAGTTTGAAAAAGTGAAAAAAAATTGACTCTCATACTCTAATTATAAGAGTAGCGAGGGTCTTATATGTGAGTTATAAGAGTTTGACCGGATTTGATCAAAAAATATTATTTATTTTTTTATTAAAAGTTGGAAAAAGTGAAAAAAATTGACTCTCATACTCTAATTATAAGAGTAGAGCGGGTCTTATACGTCGATTATAAGAGTTTGACCACATTTGACCAAAAAATATTATTTATTTTTTTATTAAAGTTGGAAAAAGTGAAAAAATTGACTCTTATAATCTAATTATAAGAGTAGAGCATGTCTTATACGTGAGTTATAAGAGTTTGACTGGATTTGACCAAAAAATATTAATTATTTTTTTATTAAAAGTTGGAAAAAGTGAAAAAAAAATTGACTCTCATACTCTAATTATAAGAGTAGTGAGGGTCTTATATGTGATTTATAAGAGTTTGACCGGATTTGACCAAAAAATATTATTTATTTTTTTATTAAAAGTTGGAAAAAGTGAAAAACATGACACTTATAGTCTAATTATAAGAGTAGAGAGGGTCTTATACGTGAGTTATAAGAGTTTGACCGGATTTGACCAAAAAATATTGTTTATTTTTTTTATTAAAAGTTGGAATACGTGAAAAAATTGACTCTTATACTTTAATTATAAGAGTAGAGCAGGAGTGGGCTGGGATGTGGGCTTGGGCAGTAAGGGTATTTTTGTCCTTTAACTAGCTCTGGGTTTATATGGAATTTTCATCTCAGCTTGGGTTTTTATGGGTTTATGATCTAGTTCAGGGGGCCGAGGGTCCAAAGCTCATATATATATAGATTTTGTGTGTAATATTTTCTCTCGTTCAAAATACCGGTTTTTTTTCTCTCACAAAATTTGAGCAACAAAATTATTCCTAAGCTTAATGAATTTATTTATTGCCCGACATCAGTACTTCAATTCAATTAATACTATGCAACGTAAAAGAGAAATAATTTATGATGCAGGGTAATTTTGGTCTTGAAAGTCATAGTTTCAGAACGGTACGAAATTTGGCATGGACGTGCGAAACGTCATTTTACAGTTTTTAGACCTTTTAATTTCGTATTTTTAGTTTCTTTTAATTTTATTTTGTTAGTGGGCAGTTTTCTAGATCATGGGTTAGTTTTGTTTATATTATATAGGAGTCATGGGATGATGGTCAGTTTTTACTTTGGTTGAATTGGAATTTGTTTCTTTCTTGAAACAACAAAATCCTTGAATTTCTTATTTGGTTCGGTCATTCTCACTTGCATGTCGGCATCAATTTTGACAAATGTGATAATTGTTTGGATCAAAAGTTTCATCCAAAATTAACATATTTTTTATGGGAGGGAGTACATGTTAAATATACTCAATGTTCATCTATTTTAGGCTATAATACTTACTAGTAGGTAACCCGTGCTCTGCACGGGAATCTATTCCGTTAATGTTTTTTGTATTTTCCTTTTTTGATATTTTTAATTGATAAATTAACATAATAATTTTATTTGAAAATATATGTATATTTTAAATTAATCAAAACATTTTCATAGCTTTGGTTGTACATAGTTGTAATAAATATATTTTTTAATTAATTTAGAAATACATTTAAGTCTGTTGTATGAATATTTCAAAAAACCTAATGGTATTAATAGTAGTAGTTAACATATATAGTAACTATTATGATTAAATAATATAATTAATAGTAATAGTGAATATATATTGTAAAAATTATGATTAACTAATACTATTAATAATAATAATTAACTTATATAGTAACTATTATAGTTAACAATTATATTTAACTATTACAATTAAATAATACTATTAATAGTATTAGTTAGTTAGTTATAATAGTTAAATATTACTCCCTCCGTCCCAAAGTAAGAGTCCTATCTCCTATTTGCACGAAAATTAAGAAATGATGGAAGTAAAGTAAATGTTGTGAGTGTAAAAATAAATTAGGAGAGAGAATGAGTGGGAGTGAATAATAAGTTGATTGATTTTGTGAGTATAAAAGTAAAGTAGGAGAGAGAATGACTGAGATGAATATTAAAGATTCTTTATCATTTTAAGAAAAAGACTTTTACTCTGTGACGTATCAAATTATAAAGTAGGACTCTTACTGTCACGCCCCGAAAAATCCAAAAATCCATAAATATAAAATTCACATACTACACATCTCCGAAACGCTAAATATCAAACCGGGCGCGTGAATTCAACCATAACACCAATATCCACAAACAACTCCTCAACGAGGAGATAACTCGGGGATTAAATACAAATTGCGGAAGCAAGACTTAACTAATTATACATTTACTCAAAAGACCACAGTCTTTGCAAAACACTAAGCAACCACTACCTCTCAAAAATACATAAAGGCGCCGGAGAGCAACTAGTCCAAAGGAGATCAATCTGCTCAGAAGTTTCCCGCTACAATTAACCTCAAAACGCTACCACATGCTTTCCTGGGGGGGGGGGGGTTTGAGAAAAACAATTTGAAACAAGAAAACGGGGTGAGAAAAATCTCAGTAAGTTACTAAATGCAACTAGGTGTCATGCTATCATGATAATCACAAAGGAACAATATCAAAAAGCATTCACAATTCATATAACATGAAAGGTATGGTCCACTCATCATATAACACATAATGCGGAAATAAACACTCATAAGTGGATACTGAGCCAAGGTTCTAGAAACGGAGCACAATCCCTCGAGAAGAGTCCGTTGAGCAGCATGAAAGAGCTGAAGCCGATTCCGGAACCAAGTAACAACAACAACCAGTAATGGGGGAAATAACACAAAGTCATACCCCCCAAGCCAATAGCTAGAATACTCACCATAGGAGCTAGCTCATCCCAACCACGATCACGGGAAGGGGCATCCCACTCAAGGCCACTGAACATGGGGAAACTGGGTTACCAGTGAAGTACATTATACTGGACTTGGCTCGTGCCATTATAATATACATCACTGCCCAAAACAAATACAACAATGCCAGCTGGACTCCATACAAGCACACAGTAATAAATACTCGCTTGAAACAACAACGGGGCAATGATTCCAAAGTAGGAAACCAAGCCAAAATCATCACAAAGGATGCAAACCATTTCTCATAAAGAGATCAACAACATCATCAACACATGAAGCTACTCAAAAAGAGTTAAACGGTTATCCACATTCATACATTGCAAACATGGTCACAAACGGACCCAACCCAACATTCTCAAACCATACTTAGTCAAATACCATAACACGCTTGTTCACAAAGGGACCATACCCAATAATTACCATACGGATGCAACTATTACTCAAGAAGAGTCAACAACAACGACAACGGGAAGTCTTTCATAAAAGTGTTCAACCACGATAAACAGAATTTCTCATAAGGAGCCCAACAACATTGATCATTAAAACAAATGATTCCAAGACAAGGTTTCATACCAAACACATCCTACAGATGATACCCATAAGTTACTCATTAAGACCACAACCCAAACGGTCACTCACAAATAGTACCACGACCATTACCAAGATGACCCTAAAAGCCTACTCATAGAGGGTAATTATGGTCAAGCACTCAACCATATCCTTATACCTGGAATTCCCAATAGGAACTCCGAATAATTACTCCATAAGGCTGATCACACCGTAGGTACCCAATCACTATTTCACATCTTACATCCGTTCATAGACGGACCAATTCTTAACACTCAACCGAACTAAAAAGGTAACACATTTCCATACATGATCCCAAATGTACCAATTCAACACTTTGGTGTCCCATAACAACCCTCTAGGTACTATAGGATATCACTTAAAACCTAGAGCAAGTCTTATCCTAAAATCAATTCGATTGGAACCAACATGAACACATCATAAGATTACCAAACATTCACTAATAATACTTAGTTACATTCCACCACACATTTGTTCACAAAGGAACCATTTCCACACACTAGAGTGGTCCTTGACCCACACAATCAGATAACCCAAATTTGATCACAACGGACCGGTCATAACGTTTTGTGTCATAGAACACTTACTGAAAACTCAACACAATCTAAACCAGAAAACCCACTAAATAAACCCACTCATCTCGTAGCACTTGAGAAGAGCTTTAAAACGATAGTTTACACATCTAAAACGGAGTACGGACGAAGAAGTTATGGCCTCCGGAAGAATGAGCGTAAAACGGACAATAAGGGGAAAGAGAAGGGGGGTACGCACGCCTCCCCTAGAGGGGTGCGCGCGCCTCCTATGATCAGAAGGGAAAAGCGCCAAAGGTTTACAGAGGGTGCGCGCGCCTCCCATAAACAGGGTGCGCGCGCCTCCCATAAACAGGGTGCGCGCGCCTCCTATGACCAGAAGGAATTGCGCCACAAAGAAGATGAGGGGTGCGCGTGCCTCCTCCCCTAGGGTGCGCGCGCCTCCAACGCCGGCCAGGAAATTTGCAGGACTTCTTCCTGGGTTTACGGATTTTATACCCAAAAATCACCATTTTCAACTCAATTCAAATCCCAAACTTTTAACAAGTGTGCAAGGGTGTCCACAACACTTATAACACAACAAGGGTACTCAAACAACCTTTAAACAACCCCAAAACAAGGTGTGACTCAAATACCCAATTTTCACCATTTCAACTAAAATCAAATCCAACACTTCCTACAAGTTCACCCAAGTGCCAAAACAACTTCTAAGCCTAAAATGACTCATCTCGCAACATTTAAACAACACAACCAATGGATGATTCAATTACCCAAATTTGCACAAAAATATGAATAAATTGTAAATAGGTTCCAAAACAACCAAGAAAGCCATATAAATCAACTAGAACATTAATAGACTTAAAGATGACCATTTTTAGCATAAATGGGGGAAAAGCAACATACCCGGATTTTATCAACGGTGATGGAACTCGAAATTTCTTTGATCCCTACGATCCTATCGACGATCTAAACATTTATCATGTTATGAGAAATAAGAAATAATGGGAGGAAGATGACTCAAATGAAGAGAGAAGGAGGAGAGAACTTACCTTTCAATGGCTATGGAGAGAGAGAGAAATGACTGGGAATGGAGAGGATGAAAGTGAGGGAGGTGAGGGGAAAAGAGGGAGTAAGTAGGATGATTAAGAAATTTACACATTGACCCCCTCCCCTACACACTAACTCAATCATCTTATATTCCTCACTAACATTTAAGACCCAACACTCTACACTAGCACAATTAACCAATTAAATGCTAGGCACGACCACATCACGAAACCCAAAAAGCACACATAAATATTTGAATAAATAAATAATTTAAATAAATAAATAAGCAAATAAATAAATAATAATTATTTATTACTAATAAAATAGAGCCTAGTTTTCGGGTCGTGACAATCTACCCTCCTTAAAAAGAATTCGCCCGCGAATTCTCTCATCAAATCATGACACGCAGTCATAACGAGGCTACAAAATATCGGTCCCCAAATAGCACTCATAACCCCAAACAAGTACATATTAGATAATTCAAACATAGTCTCCACGACTCAATAACCCAACATATATTACACACACATATCTCAAGTATACTCGTATTAAACATTCTAAAGTCAACTTCCTCTTTCATCCGGAATTTCAGATTCCCAAAACTATCACTTGATCACCGATCCTGAAACATAACTGATTTGATCCCGATTAGCATTATGTCCTCAATCAACCCTTAATTCACCAATATTCATAAGTTTTACTTTTCCGGTTCTTCCGTACGTATTGACGATCTATACATCAACCCATAACATACTACTACCCGAACAAATAAGAGAAGGAATAGAGCTAACAATTTCTGTCACCCAATGACTCAATGATATACTCAAAATTTTACCGTTATCAACTATCCGGTTAAATATGATCCCACCACTATACTCGCTTTCCTTATAAGATGGAACATCATACAGTCATACTCTTTGAATTCCTCGAATCTACTTGCATTATTTCATACTTAGTTTTCTAAGGAAATATATCCGTCCACTTTTGATAGTCCATTAACATAACATTTCAACTTGGTCCCAAAATAAAATAGAATAAACAATCTGCTAAGGAAATGCCAATAAAATCACAATCCATCCCAAGTCATAGATAGTTCTATTTATCAAGAGTTAATCCTCGAAACACACATAAATACTTCATCACTTCTAATCGTTACTTACCTCAGTCCCTATTTGGAAGCATCATTATCGATAACAAGCTGATCAGCTTTCCCTAAAATGGAAAACCTGACTTATCTCCAAGAAAACATAACACCGGTTATACCTTGCAAGATAACAGTGATACTAGCTAAATCCACAAAACCATATCAATACTTAAATTATCATCAATCTTTATTTTAATAATCGAAAGTTGATTTCACATTCATCGGTTCTTACTAAAGTCAAGAAATCCCAAAATATGCGTATCTCATTTTACATATTTGTCTACACTTGCAGAGATCAATTAATACCTCAAGAACCCCATTACAAAACAATAAATCCTCTAGCTCATGTTAAAACTTGCGAACCCTTGCTCCTCCAAGCAATTTTAAATAAAATCCCAAATGGGTAATAATTCTCAGCCTACAACTTGGTGTGTATCAGTATAACATTAAGTCATTCACTCCCAAAATCAAATTACAATTTAAAATAACAATCTTCGATAACACTATGTCATTTATCCTTCCCAATGATATAACCAAGAATTCAAAATAAACGAACCCCATAATAGAAATTGCCTTCGTTATTTCCTCATTTTCGACCTTTGACTAACAATAGCCCCTTATCAATCAAACTCTGACTAAACCACTGATCAACTGCAGGAATTTACTAATTCACCAATATAAGATAACAAACACTAATTCGCCATGGTGACCTAATTGAATTTTCTGAAAATATCTCATTTAGAACCAAAATCACTCAACTCGAAGATCGACGAATTAGATAAGAATCTATTAAAACTCAATCCACACTATTCAATCAAGCTTCCCAACCACTCAGAGACCGGTCGGAATTATTTACGAATTTAGTGACCAAAATGAAATATCCGCTCATACTCATCTTTAAGCATTCTTTCAAATCTCTACTATACCTTTCTCCCATGAAGATTAATATAACTTCTCACCAAAGATGCACCCACTTATAACCCATTATGCCTCTAAGCAAGGTCACACAATCAGTATAGAAATACTCACCACAAATCAATGACAACCAAGAGATTCGGACCGCATAAAAAGCTAAACCATACTACTTAACTTGTCAACACTCTATATAAGCGGCATGACCAAATCAACTTACCCGGATTTTATCAACGGTGATGGAACTCGAAATTTCTTTGATCCCTACGATCCTATCGACGATCTAAACATTTATCATGTTATGAGAAATAAGAAATAATGGGAGGAAGATGACTCAAATGAAGAGAGAAGGAGGAGAGAACTTACCTTTCAATGGCTATGGAGAGAGAGAGAAATGACTGGGAATGGAGAGGATGAAAGTGAGGGAGGTGAGGGGAAAAGAGGGAGTAAGTAGGATGATTAAGAAATTTACACATTGACCCCCTCCCCTACACACTAACTCAATCATCTTATATTCCTCACTAACATTTAAGACCTGACACTCTACACTAGCACAATTAACCAATTAAATGCTAGGCACGACCACATCACGAAACCCAAAATGCACACATAAATATTTAAATAACTAAATAATTTAAATAAATAAATAAGCAAATAAATAAATAATAATTATTTATTACTAATAAAATAAAGCATAGTTTTCGGGTCGTGACAGTTACTCTGGGACGTAGGTAGTAATAGTTAACTATAATATTTAACTATTACTATTATAAGTATTAGTTACTATAGTAGTTACCTATTATAGTACCTATTACTATTATAAGTATTAGTTAGTATAGTAGTTAACTATAATAGTTACTTATTATAGTAACTATTACTATTATAAGTATATAGTTAACTATTATTATAGTTACTTATTATAGTAACTATTACTATTATAAGTATTAGTTATTATAGTAGTTAACTATATTAGTTACCTATTATAGTAACTATTACTATTATATATATTAGTTACTATAGTAGGTAACTATAATAGTTACCTATTATAGTAACTATTATTATTATAAGTATTAGTTACTATAGTAGTTAACTATATTAGTTACCTATTATAGTAACTATTACTATTATAAGTATTAGTTAACTATAGTATTTAACTATAATAGTTACCCTATATAGTAACTAATACTATTAGCTAATACTATTAGCTAAGAAAAAGAATTTGAAAAGTCTCTTATTTATAAGAGTGGTAATGATGTGGCAACACCAAATGCAACCTTTCTCTAAGACTTGTCTATGTGGCAACACCATGACCCTCCTCACCAACTTTAATATATATATATATATATATATAGATTTGTAAACTAGAATTCTCAAAAATCTATACTTCCTTCAAAAATTAATAAAATTATGTACTTCGTATACTTTTTTGTCTCATTTCCAATTTTTTTTTTTTAAAAAATAATGTACATGAAAATTAAAAAGAATATATAATGGGATGGAAGTAGTTTGGAATAATTTTGAGGGATAAAAACATCGTTTGTGTAATGCCCATCCTTAATTTCGTTAAATATTTAACTTATTTGTTAAATTTTTGACTTGCTTGTTAAATTCTTGACTAGCATATTTATATGCTATTTTATTTGAGTTAATTATTTAACTACTTTAGAAAATTAAGGTGGTTAAATGTCAAAGTTGAAAGTTTAGGGGCCTTTTTGTCAAAGTTAGAACTTGAGGGGCCTAATTGCAATTTCTTTAAACTTGAAAGTATAAAAGCTGGGTGCTTTCTCTGAGAAAGGAGAATTCTCCATTTCTCTCGATCCTTCTTACTCTGTCTCAAAAAGAAAGTTGGGGTTACCCTATTCTCAACTCCTCGCGATTAATTATCCCTCTGTTCGTGATTCTGGTCCCGGATAAATATTCGTGGCGCTGAATAGAGCGTTTCCGACCGATCAGAAATTAATTTGGGTCAACTTGATTTTTGACTAGGTAAGTTATTGACTCCCCCTTACTTGTAATAACATGCATATATGTTATTCCCGCTACTTGTTCATGTTAAAATTGTGTTTTGGGTAATTTTTGTGATACTTGTAAAATTGGGACGACGGGAGTATAACCCTCTGTGTATAAAATGTTGAAAGAACTTGAAATAGTTTAAATAGGAAAGTGCATCCTGGGAAAGTTAAAAGTATTGAAATTTACACTCTTATTCGTGAGACGGTAAAATAATAACTTGATTTAAATATTATTAGAAAAATTGTACCATTATTTGTGGTACGGGGAAATGAATGGAAGTATCCCTAAATATTTATAGTAGTATAATATAAAATTGTACTTATACTTTTGGGGACGGTGAAATATTAAATTGGAATAGTAGGAAATTGTCCTATTATTTATGGGACGGTAAAAGAAATGAATTGAGCCTGAAATAATGTTTTGGGTATTGCCTAAGAGTTAATAAAAGTTACTCCTACGCTCGGGACGGAAAATTATTTAACCTGGGAAAGAATTCGGATTTTGGCATTTTTGGGCCTTGGGCGACCGCCCATTTTGGGCTGGGCGACCGCCCATCTATCTGAAGTATTTTGTTCTTGGGAAGCCTGATTTTGGGCGACCGCCCACACCATTTTGTGCGGCCGCCCATATGTCCTGAAAAATTGTAAAACTTGTTTAATGATTGTATAAGTTGGAAATAACCCTTGTTAAGGCATATAGCCTTAGGATAAGATGTCCTAGTAAGTATTGTGATACCTTAGGGGTATCAGAAGTGAGTCTTGAACATGAATACTCATTTAATTAAAATGAGAACTTAGTCTTGTACATGGACACTTATAGAACTCAAATGAGAACTTAAGTATAAGAGTAACAACTCTTTTATATGTCTTGAAAGTTCTATGAACAAGCACTTATGTGTTATACTTGTCTTGAAGCCAATGATTGTGCACCTTAGGGGCATTAAAACAATGACTTGAGATTGAATATCCTATGTAGGGGATTAAGAACTCGTAAGTATGAGTTGTCTAACTCATTTACTTAATTTGAACTCGAATTATTCTTGGTCTAGGTTTAGGGTACTACCCTAGATGGCCTAGATAAGTGTTGTAGAACACTCTAGTATTGAAAAATAGTCCCTTTGTGAATAAATGAAAGGTGGACTTGAATCATAATTAAATGATAACTTGAGTATAAGAGTAATAACTCTTTTATGTGTCTTGAAGTCAATGTTTGTGTACCTTAGGGACACCAACTAAGGTCTAGAGCTTGAATGTCCTAAGAAAATGATTTGGAAAATAGTACGTGAAAGATGTATAATTCATCTACCTAGCTTGAACTCGAAGTATAAGATGTTTAACTCTTGTACATGTTTAACCATCCAAAGAAATGGATTGAGAACTTGGATATAAGATGATAAAATCTTGTATATGTCTTGAATGTCTTGAATGTCTTAAGTTGAGACAATAACTTGAAGTATAAGACAATAAAATCTTGTACATGACTTGAACATCCAAATAATTGGATTAAGATTTGAATATAAGATTATAAAATCTTGTACGTACCTTGACACCAATATAGGTGTATGGTAACAAACTTGAAAGAGTCGTGATGTGTATATGCAAATCTTGCATATATTTTCTTGATATAATGTGGCTTCTTGATTGATTGGTACATGACATGAATAACCAAATAATTGGGTTATGGAACTAGATAGAGAATGATTAACTCTACTACATAGTTGAACTTGATACGTGTATATTGGAAGTGCTATAAATAAGCACTAAAGTGTAAATGATTTAGTTTTTAATCGTGTATATACTCAACGAAGTATATAAAATATAAAGAAGATATCTTGTCTTGAAATGGTTCCTAAAGAAAATAGGGACTAGTGTAATATGAAGATCATTCATATAATCGTGAATACTACAATTTAAATTAATAAGAATGATTACAAAACACAATATGTGTTAGAAAATGTATTCGATTACTAACGATACATATACGTGAAGTATGACTGTGTCTAGGTACAATGTGACCTATTATACTACGTGTTTAGAGTCTAAGGTATTGGGCTCTATTTGATAGTAAGGGTATCGTGATAGACACTTTAATGTGTTAAACGTGATATAAATATGTACGTGCAAACTTGGCATGTGACAAAGTGAAATACCCTACTACTTGACTGAAGTCTGTTATAAATGGACTCTTACTTGGATTGATCGTGTTACATGGACACTTACGTGCCATAGTTGAACTTGATTGGTATTCGCAATAATTGCGTACGTGTACTTATATTGAGCACATGATACATAATTACATGGTGCATATTCTTGTGAGCACATGATACATTACATGGTGCATATTCTTGTGAGCACATGATACATAATTACATGGTGCATAAAGAATAGTCCACTAATAAGGGACTGAGTTCTGTTTCCGTAGTTCAAGTAAATATCTACTTGTACATTCTTGTGTGAGTCCAGCTGGTTCTCCTTGCTTGTTCGAAAATATATAGGTTCACGCTTGTCGCGAGAGCTGGGGTTTAAGTGACAATCGGGTCCCTATGTATTTCCGCCCGACCCCTTACTACTGGCCATAGTAAGGGCATAGCTTCCTTGGTTGGAGCAATAAGCCTGACCTAAGTGAATGCTAACTCCCGTCCCGAACACCATGTGGATCTTGTTATTGTGGATGACACTGAATACCAGGTCTCCTTATATACTGTTCTCCCGTCCCGAACACCACGTGGATCTTGTTATTGTGGATGACACTGGTTACCAGGTCTTCTTATATACTGCACAGCAGTCTCTTGTTCCTGTTCTTGGTTGTCCTCAGCTAGAAAAGCATCGACAACAAATGGTATTATTGGGAGGAATAAGGAAGGATTCAGGTACAATGCGTGATAGGCCTATGTGCATCTTGTGAGCTGGTTTAGCCTCTCGCACTACTTGACTACTTGTTACCTGATCATATCTTGAGCGTGATTACTTGTTGAGTTGGCTTAGCCTCTCCTATACGTGTTACTAGATGATACTTGATATATGATTACTTGAGTATCTACTTGTATTGAATGATAACATGACATATAGTTGCATGTTAATAGCTTACTGAGATTTATCTCACCCTTTATTTGTTTAATTGTTTCCCCCCCCAGGAAAGCAGGGGATAGTACGCAGTGAGGCTCGACTTAGCTGGGAACTTACTCAGCAGGATATTCTTGTTCGAAGTTAGTGTCCTTTTATACTTTGGTAAGGACGATCTTGTATGAGTTAATAAACTCTGGGCTTGTATTGGGGTAGTATTTGTTGTCCCTAGACAGTTCTTGATGCCAGCTTATTTGCTAGGCATGTCTTCCGCTGTATGTAACCATTTTGGTTTTAATTTTCTTGGTCTAGAACTGGTGTGAGCTATCTTAGCTCCCTACTCTTGAGTATATATATCATGTCAGTTTTGTTTTTAACAGGTATTATTCCTGTTTTCCGTTAGTTTCTTGTTTCTTGTTAGTTACGCGCACCAGGTTCGAGGTTCTATTAGGGAATCCCGGGACTTGGGGCGTGGCAGGGTGGTATCAGAGCTATGGTTTAGCTCTTAGCCTGGATAGGGTCTATGGCCTAGGTTGGGTTAGTCTTGGGTGTGTTTTCGACGCCGAGTGCTTCGTTACTTGTTGTTATACCAGGCATAGGACTGGTATTAATAGTGTTGATCCAATTGGATTAGATGGTTTGAGAATCGAGAGCGCGAGTCTTCAAAGACTTAGGCGTATCTATCTTGTCTTGTGGACATTGTTTCGTGCTATATATGCATGTTTGTCCTTATCTCGTGAATTATGTGAAAGTGTATTCTCTAGTAAGAGACTACGTGTTGATAGTGTTATGAATAAGAGCTTGATAGAAGTGTGGGTGATAACACCCTATACGTTCTATGTTAACTTGGTCATGTTACCTAGATGGAACATTGATGTGATACGTGTTATGGCTTGGCTCTTACGTGTTATGATTTGGCTTTCTATGTGTTAGGCCAATCTTGTTTACCATAATAGATGGTAATTAATTTTCTGCTAGTATGCTTGACTATATATGTGAGCATGATAGATTTATGCATAACCTTTATGTTCTGCATTGAAAGTCTAGAAAGGGTTCTTGAGATTGTACTGAGTATTAACCTATGTGATTGATAGTGGAATTTCTATACCAAATCAGATGGATACACCATTCTTGATGAGAAACTTGGATTATCTTGAGTTGTTACAGTGCGAATACAGTGCTGACATCTGGATTAATGTTCTTGACCTCGATTGAGTTAAACCAGTTGAAGATTCAACTTGAGAATTTCTTGATAGAGGATATATCTACCTTGTAGTGGATGTCTGAATTGAGTATCTGTGTTGACCTATTAGTGGAAACAACCAAGGTACGTGTGTTCTTGAGATTTCTTGGTCTTGTTAGAGATTCATGAATGAATTTCGAAGGCAGCTTCATTGTTAACTATTTGACACCGAGAGCTACATCTTTTGATGGATTGTCTTGATGGATTGATATACGTAAAGTCAGTTCTGAATATTGAAACGATGGATGACCACGACTCAGTATTTGAGATTGCCTAGTGGATTTGACCAGTATTACAGTGATCTGGCGGATATGACCAGTTCTATTATTTTAGTGGATATGTCAAGTTTCACCAATATAGTGGATTGACTAATCGAGTCTGTTTGACTTTATGTGTTTTGATGTTATAATTTATACATCTTGATTGCATGAAATATTTGTGAGTATATGTGTAATACTTAATTATGAGTATATGTGTATATTCTTGATGTGATCGAGTCCTACTTGTTGATTATATATGTTATAATCTTAATCTAGTAAAAATTCGAGGACGAATTTTCTTTAAGGTGGGGAGGATGTAATGCCCATCCTTAATTTCGTTAAATATTTAACTTATTTGTTAAATTTTTGACTTGCTTGTTAAATTCTTGACTAGCATATTTATATGCTATTTTATTTGAGTTAATTATTTAACTACTTTAGAAAATTAAGGTGGTTAAATGTCAAAGTTGAAAGTTTAGGGGCCTTTTTGTCAAAGTTAGAACTTGAGGGGCCTAATTGCAATTTCTTTAAACTTGAAAGTATAAAAGCTGGGTGCTTTCTCTGAGAAAGGAGAATTCTCCATTTCTCTCGATCCTTCTTACTCTGTCTCAAAAAGAAAGTTGGGGTTACCCTATTCTCAACTCCTCGCGATTAATTATCCCTCTGTTCGTGATTCTGGTCCCGGATAAATATTCGTGGCGCTGAATAGAGCGTTTCCGACCGATCAGAAATTAATTTGGGTCAACTTGATTTTTGACTAGGTAAGTTATTGACTCCCCCTTACTTGTAATAACATGCATATATGTTATTCCCGCTACTTGTTCATGTTAAAATTGTGTTTTGGGTAATTTTTGTGATACTTGTAAAATTGGGACGACGGGAGTATAACCCTCTGTGTATAAAATGTTGAAAGAACTTGAAATAGGAAAGTGCATCCTGGGAAAGTTAAAAGTATTGAAATTTACACTCCTATTCGTGAGACGGTAAAATAGTAACTTGATTTAAATATTATTAGAAAAATTGTACCATTATTTGTGGTACGGGGAAATGAATGGAAGTATCCCTAAATATTTATAGTAGTATAATATAAAATTGTACTTATACTTTTGGGGACGGTGAAATATTAAATTGGAATAGTAGGAAATTGTCCTATTATTTATGGGACGGTAAAAAAAATGAATTGAGCCTGAAATAATGTTTTGGGTATTGCCTAAGAGTTAATAAAAGTTACTCCTACGCTCGGGACGGAAAATTATTTAACCTGGGAAAGAATTCGGATTTTGGCATTTTTGGGCCTTGGGCGACCGCCCATTTTGGGCTGGGCGACCGCCCATCTATCTGAAGTATTTTGTTCTTGGGAAGCCTGATTTTGGGCGACCGCCCACACCATTTTGTGCGGCCGCCCATATGTCCTGAAAAATTGTAAAACTTGTTTAATGATTGTATAAGTTGGAAATAACCCTTGTTAAGGCATATAGCCTTAGGATAAGATGTCCTAGTAAGTATTGTGATACCTTAGGGGTATCAGAAGTGAGTCTTGAACATGAATACTCATTTAATTAAAATGAGAACTTAGTCTTGTACATGGACACTTATAGAACTCAAATGAGAACTTAAGTATAAGAGTAACAACTCTTTTATATGTCTTGAAAGTGCTATGAACAAGCACTTATGTGTTATACTTGTCTTGAAGCCAATGATTGTGCACCTTAGGGGCATTAAAACAATGACTTGAGATTGAATATCCTATGTAGGGGATTAAGAACTCGTAAGTATGAGTTGTCTAGCTCATTTACTTAATTTGAACTCGAATTATTCTTGGTCTAGGTTTAGGGTACTACCCTAGATGGCCTAGATAAGTGTTGTAGAACACTCTAGTATTGAAAAATAGTCCATTTGTAAATAAATGAAAGGTGGACTTGAATCATAATTAAATGATAACTTGAGTATAAGAGTAATAACTCTTTTATGTGTCTTGAAGTCAATGTTTGTGTACCTTAGGGACACCAACTAAGGTCTAGAGCTTGAATGTCCTAAGAAAAGGATTTGGAAAATAGTACGTGAAAGATGTATAATTCATCTACCTAGCTTGAACTCGAAGTATAAGATGTTTAACTCTTGTACATGTTTAACCATCCAAAGAAATGGATTGAGAACTTGGATATAAGATGATAAAATCTTGTATATGTCTTGAATGTCTTGAATGTCTTAAGTTGAGACAATAACTTGAAGTATAAGACAATAAAATCTTGTACATGACTTGAACATCCAAATAATTGGATTAAGATTTGAATATAAGATTATAAAATCTTGTACGTACCTTGACACCAATATAGGTGTATGGTAACAAACTTGAAAGAGTCGTGATGTGTATATGCAAATCTTGCATATATTTTCTTGATATAATGTGGCTTCTTGATTGATTGGTACATGACATGAATAACCAAATAATTGGGTTATGGAACTAGATAGAGAATGATTAACTCTACTACATAGTTGAACTTGATACGTGTATATTGGAAGTGCTATAAATAAGCACTAAAGTGTAAATGATTTAGTTTTTAATCGTGTATATACTCAACGAAGTATATAAAATATAAAGAAGATATCTTGTCTTGAAATGGTTCCTAAAGAAAATAGGGACTAGTGTAATATGAAGATCATTCATATAATCGTGAATACTACAATTTAAATTAATAAGAATGATTACAAAACACAATATGTGTTAGAAAATGTATTCGATTACTAACGATACATATACGTGAAGTATGACTGTGTCTAGGTACAATGTGACCTATTATACTACGTGTTTAGAGTCTAAGGTATTGGGCTCTATTTGATAGTAAGGGTATCGTGATAGACACTTTAATGTGTTAAACGTGATATAAATATGTACGTGCAAACTTGGCATGTGACAAAGTGAAATACCCTACTACTTGACTGAAGTCTGTTATAAATGGACTCTTACTTGGATTGATCGTGTTACATGGACACTTACGTGCCATAGTTGAACTTGATTGGTATTCGCAATAATTGCGTACGTGTACTTATATTGAGCACATGATACATAATTACATGGTGCATATTCTTGTGAGCACATGATACATTACATGGTGCATATTCTTGTGAGCACATGATACATAATTACATGGTGCATAAAGAATAGTCCACTAATAAGGGACTGAGTTCTGTTTCCGTAGTTCAAGTAAATATCTACTTGTACATTCTTGTGTGAGTCCAGCTGGTTCTCCTTGCTTGTTCGAAAATATATAGGTTCACGCTTGTCGCGAGAGCTGGGGTTTAAGTGACAATCGGGTCCCTATGTATTTCCGCCCGACCCCTTACTACTGGCCATAGTAAGGGCATAGCTTCCTTGGTTGGAGCAATAAGCCTGACCTAAGTGAATGCTAACTCCCGTCCCGAACACCATGTGGATCTTGTTATTGTGGATGACACTGAATACCAGGTCTCCTTATATACTGTTCTCCCGTCCCGAACACCACGTGGATCTTGTTATTGTGGATGACACTGGTTACCAGGTCTTCTTATATACTGCACAGCAGTCTCTTGTTCCTGTTCTTGGTTGTCCTCAGCTAGAAAAGCATCGACAACAAATGGTATTATTGGGAGGAATAAGGAAGGATTCAGGTACAATGCGTGATAGGCCTATGTGCATCTTGTGAGCTGGTTTAGCCTCTCGCACTACTTGACTACTTGTTACCTGATCATATCTTGAGCGTGATTACTTGTTGAGTTGGCTTAGCCTCTCCTATACGTGTTACTAGATGATACTTGATATATGATTACTTGAGTATCTACTTGTATTGAATGATAACATGACATATAGTTGCATGTTAATAGCTTACTGAGATTTATCTCACCCTTTATTTGTTTAATTGTTTCCCCCCCCCCCAGGAAAGCAGGGGATAGTACGCAGTGAGGCTCGACTTAGCTGGGAACTTACTCAGCAGGATATTCTTGTTCGAAGTTAGTGTCCTTTTATACTTTGGTAAGGACGATCTTGTATGAGTTAATAAACTCTGGGCTTGTATTGGGGTAGTATTTGTTGTCCCTAGACAGTTCTTGATGCCAGCTTATTTGCTAGGCATGTCTTCCGCTGTATGTAACCATTTTGGTTTTAATTTTCTTGGTCTAGAACTGGTGTGAGCTATCTTAGCTCCCTACTCTTGAGTATATATATCATGTCAGTTTTGTTTTTAACAGGTATTATTCCTGTTTTCCGTTAGTTTCTTGTTTCTTGTTAGTTACGCGCACCAGGTTCGAGGTTCTATTAGGGAATCCCGGGACTTGGGGCGTGGCAGTTTGGGTATAAAAGAAAAAATATATCTCAGATATTAAATTGGTATTTAGGCCCTCATACATGAATAAATATGTGTATGGATTTATTTAAAACTATTTAAATTTTACAAAAACTCATGCGCGACTGTCTCACGTTGTAAGACAGATCGTCTATGGGCCGACCCGATCCACCCGTCCAAACGCGCCCACCAAGCTCTAACGTGCGTCCTCTCATCGCTTGCCACGTGTCTTTCTTAAAAAAGCTCGAATAACTTTAAAATGCTATATCTTGAGATTTTGAAGTCGAACAAAAAAAATATGGTTATGTTTGTCTCGACGAGACAAATCAAACTAGATATGTCATGATATGGTTTGAGATTTTTTTTTTCAAACATATTTTTTTAACAAACAAAAAATTGAACTATCGCCTAAAAGTGTACCACTTTTTATAAAAAATGTACTAGTGTAGTCTTGAAAAAATAACTATTTCATTGCAAAATTTAACAGTAGTTTTGCAGGAAAAATTAAAAAGTTTCATGGTTTTTTTTGTTAGAGAATGTGATCATTTAAATGTAACAGAATACTCCCTCCGTCCCACCTCACTTGACACCCAAAAAGTGGGCACAATAACTAAGGAAAAAATATTAAAATAAAAAAATGTGTGGTAGAAAATGAAGAGAGAGAATGGGTGGGTAAATAGTAGTGGTGGTTGAATAAATTGAGTGGTGGAGAATGAAGAGAGAGAATGAGTGATGGGGTAGAGTGAATATAAAATTATAAAATGTAAGCTATTTTGGGAATTGTCAAGTGAGCTGAGATGGAGGGAGTATATATATAATATAATTTGCTATAGATGAATGTAGCAGTTTTTATAGTGTAAATATTACTTTTTTTCTTTAAAAAATAGTAAGAATTCATGTATATAATGGGTTGCATTTCAATCGTTACTTTAAAAAAAAAAATCAAACTATATCATTTTTTTTAGCAAAACTAATACTATCTCTGTCCCCTTGAACTAGAATTTTTGGGTTGGGCACGTGGATTAAGGAAAAAGTGTTAGTGGTGTAGGTGTTGTGAGTATGAAAAGTAAAGTAAGAGAGAGAAAGTGGGGTAGAGAATAATGAGTGAAAAGTTGTTGTGAGTGTGAATATGGGTCTCATTAAATAAAACACTTCCATTTTTGGGTTGTCCTAGTTCGAACGGGACATTCAAAATGAAAATTTATCCTAATTCGAGTGGGACGGAAGGAGTGTTATGTTAAAGAATTACAATTGTTACATTCAACCTTTGTAATTGATAAATCATTAAGTGTCTTACCAATAAAAAATTTCCATGAATATAACAATTTTAATAATAAAATGTAACAATAGTTTTTTTGCAATGAAACTTATGTTATCAAAAATTCCTTTTGTGCAAACGTATGGTTATATTTCAGAATAAAAATTGTTACATTTCAAAAAAGAAAGATTAATTTTCAGAATAGAAAATGTTACAATTGAGTAAAAAAAATTGTTAAATTCATTCATTATAAAATGTAACATTAGTTTTGCTATCAATCTTATGTTATCCTTAATCATTTTTTTGCAAAATTATGGTTAATTTATAATTAAAAAAGTGTTGCATTTAAAAAAATACATATATATTAAAAATATTACATTTATTAGCGAGCAAAAAATGGTAAAAAATGTTAGAAGCAAAAAAAAAAAAAAAAAAAAGTTAAAGCGGCAAGTTGGCCTATAAAGAAAGGATCCATCTCACCCTGCGAGACGGTCTTGAAGACAACCCCCTTTAAATTTTATTTTTGTACCAAAAACTATTTAATTGAAGAGTAGCCTCTAAGGCTCCGTTTGTTTGGAGGAAAATATTTTTCCAATTTTCCGGTGTTTCCGGTGTTTGTTAACACCGGAAAATGGGGAAAATGTTTTCCAGTAAATGGTTTTCCTCCATTCCTAAGGAAAACGTTTTCCTTACCTCCGCCTAAGGAAAACGTGTTCCGGAAAATGCTAACACTTCAATTGTTGTTTTAAATCCAATTTTTATTTTACGAAAATTATTTTTTAAATATACTCAGTTAATTAAAAAATGTCTAAAAATATTTTATTTTTATGAATATTTTGCAATATGTTAAATTATTAATTTTAGTCCATTATAATTATAAAACTACATTTCCATTACTTTATAATTGAAATTGGAGATAATGACTAATTTATTGATTATTTCTTTTTAATATATACTCTAGGTGATCAAATTAATGTATCTAAAAAAGTTTTTCGGAAAGCATTTTCTTAAAATTCACCAAACAGTGGAAATTACATTTTCCGGTAAACATTTTCCAAGAAATCGTTTTCCGAAAAACATTTTTCAAGAAATCATTTTTCGGAAGTTATTTTCCGCGAAAGAGCCTAAAAGTGAAGACAAAGCCTTATATGCGGCAGCCTTGTTTCGTGCGGCGGCCCCCTTTTTTTTTCGGTTTTTTTTGCCACCCCAAACTTTTTTTCCTCCCAACAAAAGTAACACTTATTATAACGAAATGTAACATTTTTTTTATTCAAATGTAACACTTTTTTTAAAAAAAAATATACCACAATTTTGCTGCAATAGATAAAGATAACATAAAGATTGGCAACTAAACTAATGTAACACTTTTTAAAAAGTAATGTAACACTCATTTTTTCAAATGTAACACTTTTTTTTCTCCCAAAATTAACATAGGATTGACAAACTAAACTAATGTTACATTTTATAAAAAATGAATGTAACATTTTTTTTTCTCAATTTGTAACAGTTTATATTCCTAAATGTAACATTATATATGAAATGTAACAATTTTATATTGAGAAAGTAACAATTGAAATGCAAACACTTTTTTTTTTTTTTTTATAAATGCTGTCACATTTGACTGTAAAAAGTGTTACTTTTTGAAGATGAAAGTGTTACTTTTATCAGAACAGAGTGTTACATCTGACAAGCAACTAAAACTTTTTGTGTGTAAAAAAATGTTTTAAAAAAAAAAAATCAAACCATATCATGACCTATGTAGTTTTATTCGTCTCGTCGAGACGAACAAAACGGTATTTTTTTTTTCTTCTGAGTTATACATCTCAAGATATAGCATTTTAAAGTTATTGAGTTTTTTTAAAAAAAATTGACACGTGGCAGAGATCTGTAAGAAGGAGGGGTAGATCTGGCCATCAGCTGTAGCGGAAGAGGCAGGCTCGCGAAGCAGCGGAGCGGACTACCTCTTGCCGCACCGTGCATCCGGTGTACAGGAGACTACCTCAAAAGTGAAAAGGGTGGTCAACATAGGGTGTTACGCGGACGATTTTGCTTTGTCAAACGTGGTTGACACGGGACAAGGAAAAATTGACTTTTATTTGAAGCGTTTTATTGGGTTCTGGGCCAATATAAGGTGTTGGATGAGGACACGTGTAAAAGTTAGTGTTTATTACAACTGGCAAAGTAAAATGTGATCCTCCCAGGTTTTAGATTACTATTTTTTTTTTGTTTAGACGATACTGTATCAGGGAGTCAGACTCCAGATCTAGTACGTTAGTTTATGGATGACATCATTATGACATCACCCTTTAGTAATTGTGAGTCATTAGATCACATTTGGCACAGAAAATAACACACAAGGTGATACTTGAGATTTGGACTCGATAATAAGAATAAAAAAAGTTTTAAAAAGGCTGGATATAAATAAAATAAAATAACGATATTTTATTGATTGCATCAACTGTAGACCCATTATAGCCTAATTAAAATTACCATTAAATTTATAACATATCATTTTATAACCAATACTTTGTGATTTTTTTATAACTTTATTATTACTCTTTTTCTTTTTAACCACCCATGTTTTAAGTTTGATACCTGAAAATGCATTTATGTTAAACCTATTAAGCATAATTTATATTTATGTGTTTCCCGATTCAGTGGGAAAAATACGCTTCATAATTTGTCTTCACAATCTATAAAGTTTAAAGTTCGATCTCTCCTTGCCTCCGAGTTTTTTGCAAAAGTGACATGCGTACTTTGTGCAATATATCAATTTGACTCGCGTACTTAATAAACATCAAATGTGACATGCGTACTTATGATTGGAAATATTTTTAGACTAATTTTTAACCCCCGTTAAAAACTTAACAGGTCTGTTAATAACTTAACGAAAAGTTAGATTAACATTTTTAAAATGACCCTAAAGTTTAAAATAAACCCCCTTATCATCATCAACTTTCTCCCTTCCATCTTCATAGCCCCAATCTTACCAGCCATGTGCCGCCCCACCTCCACCCATCCACCACCGGCCAAATCCACCCACCACCACCATAAAACAATTGATACTAATCCAGAAAATAACAAGTAAAATTTCTATCTATTCAACTTTCTCTCTATAAGTTTATTTATAGTTATTTATCGTTATGTATGCATTGATTCAAGTTTATTTCAATAATATTGGACTGCTAATTCTCCATTTATTGTTACAGTTCATGTGACTGGATTTGCACCGATTCCGGGTTATGCATAGGAAAGGAAAGGAAAGGAGAGATGGTGGTGGACTCGAGTTGCAGCGGGTTGGAACCCAGGAAACTTAGGCCTAAAAGATTTTTGGGAAATAACAACTCTCATTGGGCTCGGATTTTCTCTAGACAATAGCTGAATGGCTTATTCTGGTGACTCCCCGTCTGGATCATAAATTAGAAAGAGAAAGGAGAGAGGGAGAGGGAGTTTAGAGAGAGAGAGAGAGAGTTGGGTGTGATTTGGGAGGTTGGGGTGTTCTTATTACAATTTAAAGTGGAGGGATTATATGGATAGATAAAATAATTCGTTGGACTGGGACGTAAATTCAAAATGTCCCCGTCCTAAAACGTTAATCTGATATTACAATAAAAGTCATAATTTTTGTTAAGTTATTAGCATCCCCGTTAACTTTTTAACGGGAGTTAAAAATTAGTCTAAAAATATTGCCAATCATAAGTACGCATGTCACATTTGATGTTTATTAAGTACGCGAGTCAAATTGATATATTGCACAAAGTACGCATGTCACTTTTGCAAAAAACTCCCTTGCCTCCCAACTAAAAAATAATAAAAAACGAATACTTTATATGGATATTTAGTACTCCTTCCGCATGTCTCACTTTAATTTTTATAGTTAGTTCAACAGAACTTCGACTTTAATTGTATTTTAAATGATGTTATTGTCTTAATAATGAATTAATAAGAAAATTTAAAATTTTATCAAGATAAAAAAATTGCATGAATTATCGTTAAATTTTAATTGAGCTTACTATAAAATTTAAAATAAAAATATTTTTCCAGGGTATAAGGAGTATTACCTTCATCCTCAAAAAATTGTCACAATTTTCCTTCGGTGAGTTTTATTACACTTTGAGCAAGAATTTAACATTAGTTTAGTCATATAAATTTAGAAATTTTCATTAAAAATACTTGCAATAATCATCAATAATAAATTTTCAAATATTAATTATTTTTAAATTTATAATTAAAATATAATAATGAATAATTAGAGAAAGTGGATAGTCACATTGGGAGAGAGATCTCATTGGAGCTCCATGGTGGGTGGGATCAACAGATTTAGATTTTCTGTTTTATATAAGTGGGACCAGCGTACAAACCAATGAAGTACAATCATTACTATAACTAAAATGTGAAATCCATAAAAATAAAAATCTTAAAACAAATAAAAATCAAATGCATTTAGAAAACCTTATCATCATCTTATCCTATCCAATTTAGCAGCCATTTTATCTCCTAATCCATGTTTATTACAGGTCACGTTCACACTGGACTTCTTGGATTGAAAAACAATTCATAAATATTTGTGTATACCTTACCGTGAGGGATTTTTATCAACGGGACAAAGATTACATAATAATAAAAAAAAGGAAAAAATGCACCAAAAGTACCTGTATTTTTATTAATGAGGGTAAAAAAAGGTTGAATGCATTATTACTTTTATGTTAAAGGGGGCAAATTTCAACAAATTGCACTAAACTCCTTGAATTTTTGTAATTTTGCACTAGTAAAATTTTGTTTTTAAAAAATCAATGGGGGTCATTGCCCCATTTGTCATGGGGTAGCTCTGCCACTGATACCTTACACAATTGGTCAAACAATATATGTTTTAAATTACTTTAGCGCGGGGTGGGGCTGTTATACGAACCGAGCTGGCTCGAGCTCGGCTCGTGAAAGCTCGAGCTCGAGTGAGCTCGAGCTCGAGTGAACTCGAGTCGAGCTCGAACCGATTGTCAAGCTCGTTTTTTGTTATTGAGCCGACCGTGTTCGGCTCGTTTAGCCCGTTAAAAGCTCGAGTTCGGCTCGATAAGCTCATTAAAATTGAATTTTTTGTTTTCGAACGGCTCGATAAGCTCGAATTCGGCTCGATAAGCTCGTTAAGACAATATTTTTCTTAAAAAAATGTCTAAGCTCGAGCTCGGCTCGTTAAAACTCGAGTTCGAAATCGACTCGAGTTGTTCGCGAGCAGCTCACGAGATCGATTCGACTCGAGTTCGAACAAGCAAGTGGGCTCGAGCTCGAGCTCGATAAAAGCTCGAGCTCGATAAGTTTTAAACGAGTTCGAACTCGACACCCCAAAGCTCGACTCGGCTCGGCTCGTTTACAGCCCTAGCGCGGGGTGAGTCTTAATAATTGTAAGTCATTAAACTACTAATAATACATAGTTCGTACATAAAATGGTTCATAAAATTTGCTCAATGAAAAGGCTTATCAATTTTATGCAGAAGTTTTTATTTAGCGTATAGAGCTTGTCTTTATATTTCTATCATTTTCACTAAACTAAATATAGTGTTGATATCAAGATGCTAATGCAAAATGACTAGATCGACGCCAGATATTGTTCTGCGAGGCATAATATTGTGTGAGCCTCACAAAAATATCAATACATTCCACCATTTTTTATAATTCTTTTTAGAGATTTTATGATCATATCTTCACTGCAATCAATATACTGTAGAAATAGAGAAAATGATAGAACAGAAGTTTTAATCCTTATTACACAACTAATCATTTGGTTTGTGTTTTTTTGTTTGGATTCGTTTATGGAAGTGTCAAATCCATCGAAACCCACTGTTCATAGTTTGTCCTGGTTTAAGGTTCATATTTTAACTTTGCACGCTTATTAAGAAATCAAGACTAACTTGAGTCAAGAATAGTAATAGGTGGAGGATATAATTGTTCATTCATAAAGCAAGTGGTTGAAAAGTAGATGGGTAAGTGATGGGCATTTTGTAATATATGAACTTTATGAGGACAAGAATGTTCAAAACACTATTCATCGTTTGCCATTTAAAAAATAAAACAACTAAGAACCTTAAGCTGAGATTTATCAAAAACAAAAGTAAGAATCTTAAATTAGAACGGAGTGAGGAGTGAGTACATAATGATGCAGTGAATGTTATCTAACTTGCATGTGATGGTCTTAAATATCTAACGACCATTTATATGCAGGTAAAAAGAATGTTTATCGTTTCCCAAATTTAGCTTCTATATTTATTTTTATTTTGAAAAGTATGGAATAAGATATTAAGACTTTTTACTTGGCACCACATTCCTTAATTATCTATCAATTTTGAAGCATTTGTTAAAGATACTCTCCGTATCAAAACAAATTTCTCATAAAATTTTAGAAATGAGAATTAGAAAAAATGTTGAAAAAGTAGAGAGTGTGAGCGGGATGGAAAAAGAAGGTGGGGGTAAAAAAAGTGGATAGTTGTTGTGAGTGAGAAGGAGAGAGGAAGCAGAGAGAATATTTCCCTTTTAGAGAAAATGAGAGTCTCCAATGAGACGCCCAAAATAACAAAATGTGAAGTTATTTAGACAGAGAGGAAGTGAATCTCAAAAATTGGTGTCATTTTATTTTTTTGACCTAACTTGACACAATTTTGAAGAAAGACATCGGAAAGTTTGATTATGTGATTTAAATTTTAAAATTTGTAATTTATGCATTTTAAGATATCATCAATATAATTTCTATACCATTATTAGAAAATTTTAAAATGAATAAACTCAATTGAATTATTAGATAATTAAATAACACGAAAGAAGTGCTAAATGTAAATTTTTGGACAAAAAAATGTTATTTAGACAAAGAGAAAATATGTTAAATTTTTTAGCCCAAATTATCTACCACTTGCATACCAACCACATTTTTCCTTTCCTAGTCCTATCAGGCTACCAACATCCAAATTAATTACTAATAATGATGATATTGATAATGCTAAATAACAAAAGATTTTCTTTAAAAGAATAAATCAGCCACTCTTTATCATGGCCAAGGTTTATGATTATTTTTTGTGATATGTGGTTAAGGATCATCTTTAGCCTCTAAAGTGGCACTCTTAAATCATGACAAAAGTCTATCACTGCTCGCTTCGGAGTCGCTCGGGAACTGAGATTTGACCCGAATTCACATGTCTTTAGATTTAAGCGGGGGTTCATAGATCCTAAAATTATGGGGGCGGAAGCACCGACACCTAAGTGATCAAAAAAAAAAAAAACCATGGTCTACTCCTCGCATTAAAAATATTAGTACTATGAATAATCTTTATAAGGGGAGGGACACATAAAACTTTTGAAAGGACTCCCATTAAATTTTTAACCGTTGAGAATTATCCCACATCGGAAATTAACTAGCCAAACATTGACTATATAAAGATCCTGGGCTACTCCTCGCATTGCCAATTGGTTTTGGGATGGAACCTCAAACTTTATCATGGTATCAGAGCTGGCCCGTTACACATGCAGGCCCAACGGCCCACGATGTTGCTCCGCACCACCCAACGGCCCACGATGTTGCTCCGCACCACCCGTAACAAGTCCATGTTGTAAGCCCTGGAAAATCCCGGATACACGTGAGGGAGCGTGTTAAAGACAATTATCCCACATCAGGAATTAACTAGCCAAGCATTGACTATATAAGATTCTGAGCTACTCCTCCATTGCCAATTGGTTTTGGCATGAAACCTCAGACTTTATCACTAACATCTAAATTAAAATCAAAATGAACCTAGATCATTACTTTTCCTCTCTCGCAAAATGGTTTCATACTTTTTTCGTTGCTATTGCGAATGAACTTTGAACAATATTTTTAAATTGATTTAATTGTGTAATGAAAATCTAAAACATGTTATTGATACATCATCACTCTAAAATTATTGCTCAAGGTTCTTTCGCAATACATGATAATAAAAAAAAGTATGAATAGGTACGGAGAGAGTACTCCCTCCGTCCCATTTAAGAGTCAAAAAATGGGTGTGTGCAAGAATTAAGGAAAATGTGATGTGTTGTGAGTGTTGATAGTTGGATATGAGAGATAAAGTAGGGTAGAGAAGAGTTAGTGGATAATTGTTGTAAGTATGATATGTAAGACCCACTTTCCATTTTAAGATTTTGAATCTTCAAATGAGACGTCCTTTAAAAAAAAATTGACTCTTAAAATAGGATCGAGGGAGTATTTGTTTTCATTGGCATGGATCCCTACCTAGCATGTTAGGTGGGTACAATCAATTTTAATCCATCAATCCAAGATAATCAAAAATCTTTCCGGGTCCCACTTGGTCAAAAATGGCATAAAAAGTTTTATCCACAAAGATCACAAATTAACGACTGATATTATTGATACCAGAATGCACATAGCAAAATAAAAAACAATTAGAATATCTTAAGACAATGAAGCAATAAATTGGATATTGTACATAAATGTATGTTGTAAAAGCTTGTCTTTAGGGTCTTACCCTATTTAGCATTTCCCCCCCCCCCTCCCTCCCCCCCCCCACCCACCCCCCCATCTCCACCCCCCCACCACCACCATGTGATTATTGACAAATTTAGATAGTTAAAGCTAAGGTGCTATTTCATGAAATCATGACAAATGGTTTCACCAACTTAATGTGTAACCCCCCCATCTCCACCACCCCACCCCACCCCACCCCCCCCCCCCCCCCCCACCACCATGTGATTATTGACAAATTTAGATAGTTAAAGCTAAGGTGCTATTTCATGAAATCATGACAAATGGTTTCACCAACTTAATGTGTAAAAACGTGTGTTTTTTTATTCTAGACTTTTTACTTTTGTCAGTTTGTCTATTGTATAATTCTTTTGTTTTAAAATAAATATTTATATACTCTTTCTGCCCAAAAAGATAGTCTGATTTTGATTTTGTATGGTCAACAAAATTGAATTTTGACTAAACATTGGTGTCAATCTAATAATCACAACAAAGTTGTAAAATGTGTTATTGATAAATCACTTAATGATTAATCGATTACAACTTTTAGAATTTTACTAAAATGATTAGATTGACACTAGTGTTTAGTCAAAGTTCATTTTTGTTGACCATAAAAAGTCAAAATGAAACTATTTTTCTATGACAGAATGAGTATTTTCAAATTTACTTTTATTAAAAATAAATTTATTTTTTAATATTTTCTTTTGAAAGGGAACTAATAGATGATATATGGCCTCATCAGATTGTAGACAGTTCATTTCGTGTTTTGGGCTAGCCTTTAAACCCTTATCGCATGCATTAGCTAAGATTTATTTAAAAATGTAACACTTGAGGAGTGCATTCAATATATATATATATATATATATATATATATATGATGACGCCAAAATCTGATTGGATCAGCCTTCGTCTAGCGGTTCGGATAATCCCAGCGACAGTTCTTGATGGCCGGATCTGCACATACGAAACAAACGTAAACTACACCGGGGCTTCACCTGCGAAGGCCCTCCGGTGTAAGAATAAGGATAAGGGTGATTAGAAATAGAGAAATCAATTGACTAGATTAGAGCCAAAAGTTCATTACCCCTCTCCTGTTGTGAGGACTTGTTTATATAGGCGCGGGTGAATGAGTCATAGCTTGTTAGAAAAGCTAGGATGCCCGTGTTGATGTAGGACTCGCATTCCCTGGAGATAGACTCCTGATAAGGATGGACGATATCCTGTTATCTGGTATAAGAGATATCCTTGTTTAGATAAGGATTCTTCAGTGTCAGAGTTGTAACATAACTCTATAAGAGGTTTTCCAACGATAATGGGAGGTTTCTGATGTAGGTCGGCCCGTCATCTAACTCGGCTCGTCATAGAGGCCGGCTAGGGATTGGGCTTCTCGGACTCGGCCTAGGCAAGGACTGCCTGCTCGGTCTTATTGATGTCGGCCTGTAAACATGGGCTTCCCGTGAGTGGGCCTCTCGGTATAGGTCCGTTAGGTACGCTGGGCCTAGTGTCTGGGTTCCCATCTACCAAGTCGGTTTATGTCGTTCAGTGGCCCCCGAGTTTCTATCTCGGCATGCCGAATAGAAATTGTTGGGTATTTAATTTCTGGTTGATTGATGTGACAGTTGTAGCCGCCAAAATCTTCGCTTTGATTTGCTGATGCCAATAGGATTTAATGCTAATTGAATCATTGTTCTTCTTGGAATGGGGATAACTCCAGTTGGATTCCAAATATGAGTAATATTAATTACCCTTCAACTAACTCCCTCTTAAGTAATATAAATAAAGGATCCGTGTTTTGAGTTTTCACATTATCCTTACCCTCTTTTCTTCTCCCAAACTTTGTTCATGGCAAAAAGAGATTATGATAATGCTTTCCCAGAGGAATACGATTCCTCAGATGATGCGAAGAACTCGCCCGTTCCAAATGACCAAGAATCTGCTGACGGCTCCTCACTTCCCCCTGATGATCACTATCTGGATGGTGAAGACTCGGATAATAGCAATCGTGAATGGGAGGAGCCCATCGTTGAAGGTAGTGATGAAGATTCAAGTGACGATAAGGATAGCAGCTCCAGCGAGGTAGATGAAGAGGACGAAGAAGAAGAAAGAGACTTCAAAGCTTTCCAGGAAGAGATGGAGTGGTGCCGAAAGAACCAAAATAATTAGCTTCATGCTGGCCCAATGATAGTAGTAACCCTTTTTCTCTTTTTCTTTTTTCTACAGGCCAAGCCCCCGGCCTTGCAGTGGGGTCTTTTGTTGAATATATATATATATTGGGGTTTTCTCCTTTGCCCTCCTTGCTTCGTTTTTGAGTTCTCTACGTTTCGTATGACCTTGAATTTTTTCATTATCATTACCTTTTACACGATGTTGCTATAAAGTAATGCCGATCATCCGATCTTAGCCGTCATGTCGGCATGGAAAGCATTTGCACCTGTCGTTCAACCATAACTTCAATCACCGCCCGACATCGACTTGACCTTTCCTCATCTCGGTTTCGTCCTGTTCTTGGATACCATTAAGGATGTCGGTCCATCGTAGGGGTATCGGCTACACCTATGTGCTGAACCCTTCAATGTCGATCCAGGCATCCGAAAAGTGTGATTTTTGAAGCCGACTGGCATCCCTGCTGTAGGTCTCGTCTTGACACGTGTTGATCTAGCATCAGCAGTCTGCTTGTGTTTCTTAAGCGGCGGTTGAGTCACTTCAATCGTTCGTCTTCTCCTTATATTGATTGGTGCACGTGTCCTAGTGATGGGACAGTCACCTCGAAAACGCGGCCCATTAGATGTGAATCATGATGGGTTAGTGGGAGTACGTGCTACCCATGGGTCACGGACCAGGTCCGAGTTAAACCCGGACCCATAATTTTCGACCCGCCTATATATACTCCACAATAAACCCTTGAAAATATTCTTACTTTCAAATTCCTCACCTGCGTAGTGTGACTGCCGCCGCCGAATAAAACAAGAACTCTGATTTTGGAGCGATTCCCCTCAATCTGCTTCGATTAAAGTGCTTAAGGCGGCCCTTCGACTAGCTCCCTCTGATCCTTTTCTATTTTTAAGGTATTCTTCACCCTTCCTTTTGCTGATTTTCCACAGTTGGGGTTCCGAGCATTTCTTTGAGGGTTTTAATGCTTCGCCCGCCACTGTTCCTATTTAGTTGTATTTTTTGAACTTTCCACCTCTTTCTAATGTCTGGTCCTTCGATTTCGGGTGAAAATCCCTTGTACGGTTTCTATCAAAGAAACAATAGGATTTATGTTAAATCAAATGGGCATTGGAATATGCTGTCGTTATTAGCCGTGGGGGATATCCTGTATTCGAGGGGGTCACCTAGGGAAGATCTGAGGTATCCATCTGGCCTTTATGCCCCGAGGGTTAGGGATGACGACGATGCCGATGTGGTTGTCCTTGATAATAAGGATACAGTCCTTGACCATATTTATTTATTTTATGTAAAAGACAAATCCTTGATTCGGTCTCGTCTTGAGGGTGCAACCTCCTCGGTCCCAGTAGTCGATTCGGGGGGGGGGGGGGGGGGAATACGGCCTTACCAAGGCTTCTCGATGAGTCTAACCCCTCTGCTTCTTCTACAGGTATGGCCGGGGAGAGCACCTCCGATAGGATAGTGGACCGCTTTGATGCCGGTGTTTCCAGGCCAAGACGAGGTACCAGTGTTAAGACGACTAGTAGGAAAGTGGGGAATTCAGGTCCCATTGTGGATAAGCACCCCAAATCGGGTGAAGAAATGATTGAGGCCCTATTTTCTCGGTATGGAGTGGATCGAGAGGAATATCGTTTGTACTATAGCAAGTCCATTCCTTTAGATACAGATGAAAAGATCCACAACTTTTACTACGACCAGACTGTCGTCTCGTTCTTCTTTAAACAATTCCAACTAGGATTACGGCTTCCTCTTGACCCCTTCATTAACGAATTTCTGGAGTCGTGGGAACTGATGCCGGCTCATATTTGTGCTAATGCAGTCAGGTACCTGGTTAGTTTCATTGTCTTGTGTCGCAGTCTTAATTTCGAACCGTGTATGTCTGTTTTCGATCACTTCTTTAACGTGAGTTACAACAAGACTACGAGAACACTGACCATCAAGTCCGATCCCTCCAAACCCAAGATCATTACCCCCATTTCTGGCACAGTCAGCAAGGTGTCGGGGTGGAATTCCCATGTAATTAAAGTCGAGTCCCGTTTCGGTTGGGAGTTCGCCGTCCCCGAATACGCGCCATCCCGTCCTCAAAAGGTCCACAAGCCTGAATGGAGCGACAGGTTGATCGCTAAACTTGAGGAGTTTTCCAATCTGGGTACTTTGGATTGGAATGAACTGGAGAAAGATCCACACTATTATGTTCAAGCCGGGTTGATGAGGGGTCCCTTTGACGGGGTCGTCCCCAAAGTTAATGTTCTGAGGGGGAATAGGTTCCCGAATTGGATCGTCCATCCCAATTTTGTTTTCCTTCATGAATGTGTTCGTTGCCAGGAGCAAAACAACATTTGCCTTAAAACTGAAGACACTATAGGATGTAATTATCTAACCTTGCCTTTTTCCCCTGATCTTTGATGCCTCGTCTCGGTCTAATCTTTGTCTTTTGTGCAGTTTTGACTATGGAGCAAGTTGCCGAGATCGAGCTGGAGGAACTTGACCCCGTCCAGGCAGCGAGGTTGAAGAAGCAACGGTCTAAAGCTGCTGCCTTAGAAAAGCGCCATGACGACATGGAAGATAGGCAGAGGCTGCTTCAGAACAAAGATGATTCCGCGGTGCCCATGTCAGACCGCTCTGCCGGGGAAGTTGGGGATGGGGCCGACGTGGTGGCCCCCGAGACCGAAGAGGCTGCTCACGATAGTCAGTCCCAGAGTCAAGGCCAGGATACGCGCGTTGTGATTGAGTCGGATAGTGGGGGTGCTCATCACGGTCAGAAAAGATCCAGGGAGGAGGTTAGGGAGGTTCGAGCTCCGAAAAAGGCAACTCCCTCTGCTCATGATTCTGCTTTTAGCCCGGCCTTGCCTGACGATGAGGTGAAGAGTTGGGTAGAGAGGTTTGGTCGTGTCCCTATTTTGTCGGGTCTGGACGTGCGGTTCGTTCGGGCCTTGCTTTGAAGAAGGGCGGTCCGGTGATAAAGCGGGCCATGAATGTGGATACCATTGAACAGTTGGTTGCCGAGAAGCCCACGTCCCAGCAAATGTTGAACCGCAAAGGCTTACTCCTTAGCGAGGTAAAGCTCCTGGATATCCTATTCTCTTTCTGCTCTTTGTCGTTTTTTATTTCTTCTTTCTTTTTTTGTAGCTTGCATCCCTTGCCCAAACCGATTACACCATGTATCGGCACGCCTACGAGTCCTTGAAGGAGACAGAAGCCTAGGTGTCTAGGCTTAAAGGCTCCATTGACGGTCTCACCGACAAGGCAATTAGCTTAGAGAAAGAAAAATCTTTTCTTGATGCGTCGCAACGCCGATCTCAGGAAGAAGTCTCAAAGCTGAAGGAGTCTCTGCTAGCCACGAAAAGCGAGCTCGAGGATGAGAGCAAGCGTGTCGAGACGTTGGCGGGAGAAAAGGCTACCGTTGAGGAGAAGCTTGCTTTGTTGGAAGACCAGTATGCTCGTCTGGAGGAGAGCGTGGCGATCAAAGAGAAGGCGGCCGTTGAGGCTTATAAGAGTGGTCCCCAATTCAGGGCAGACCTGAGTGATAGAGTCGGCACAATATACAATGACGCCTGGTCCAATTTAACCCGTCTCCTTTACATCGATCCCGAAGTTGATGTACCATTGGAGAAGTGTGCTCGTCTTTATCATCAGGACGCCTACAGTGTTGAGGCTCGGGCCGCGCATTCTCTCATTCCATTCTCTGAAGGAAGTCTCAGGGTTATCAAGGCGATGGATCGTAAGGCCAACAGGCCCGTATGGGAACCTCCAGAGCCGGTGCCTGATAACTTTGAGAAATTGCTGGAGCGAACTGAGGATGAGGCCCGTGCTGGTGTGGATTAATCTAACACGACTTTATGTTTGTCAGGTTGTAAAGCCGGTTTGGCTTGGAACAGTTGTTTTTAGTATTTGTCTCACTCCGCCCAGCGTCATCCGGGGGAGTTTTAAACACTTTTTGTATGTCCAAAGTATTCGTGTGCCTGGACCCAGTGTTAGCTGGGGGTGTAAACACTGTCTTGTGAACCTCGGTTTGAGGCGTTTAGCCTTTGTTTAACCTGTTTAGTTAAGTACTATCTCGTTATCAATTCGTTTTATTTTATCTCAGTTTGAGATATCTCAACGATCTGAGGTGACGAGATGTGATAGCCAGTTCAGGCTACGTTTGCAGGCCGTGGTCGTTTACCGTTATGGCCGTGTCGAATATATAGGGCTCGATTTTGATACGCGAGAGCTTAGCATTCGAGATTAGCTTCAAATCGTTGGGAGTCTACTATCCAGATTTGAGTCTAACCGTTAGGATCAGCTCAAGTCGTCTTATGTGCTAGTTGTTAGGACTAGGCTTTTAGAAGTTATGCATAAGTGTGCTCGTCAACTTCGTTAGGGTGCTAGTTATTGAAACCAGGCTTTAGAAGTCATGCTTTAAGTGTGCTCATCGACTTCGTTAGGTGATCTCGGCGTTGTAAATAACGCTAAAACCGTGTTATGTACTATAATCGAAGCTTGATGTAAATAAAACAAAGGAAATTTTATTGATGAAAACAAACTAAGAAACAACTAGATATCCACTATAGAGTCTAAGACCGAAAATATGATAAAAAGAATAAATAGCTAACCGAAGTGCTACTGATAGTATTTTCTCAAGTGCTCGGAATGACATGGGTGTTTAAGCTCTTTTCCTTCCGGAGTTTTGAGCATGTAGGTCCCTTCCCGTATAATGTGGGTGATGATGTAAGGGCCTTCCCAGTTTGGCGAGAGCTTATTCTGTTGTGCCTTCAAGTGTGTCGACTCAATTTTTCTGAGCACCCAGTCATCGACTTCAAAGGTTCTCTCTTTCACTTTGCTGTCGTGATAGGCCTTGGTTCTTTGCTTGTAATTGATCATTCTGAGTTGGGCAGTTAGCCTTTTTTCGTCGACTAGGTCTAGGTCCAGTAGTCGGCTGAACTCATTAACGACCTCGTCATAGTTGGTTACTCTAAAAGTCGGCAAGGCCATCTCGGTTGGTGCCATTGCTTCTGAACCGTAAGTCATAGCAAAGGGTGTCTCCCCAGTTGGCCCCCGAGTGGTTGTACGGACGGCCCATAAAGCTAGGGGGAGTTCGTCCAGCCACTTTCCTTGACTGCCTTCTAAGTTCTTGGTGAGTGCTCTTAAGACAAGTTTGTTGGCGGCTTCGGCTTGTCCATTGCCTTGAGGATGGCTGACTGACGACTTCTTGTGTTTGACTCCCAACCTATTCATCTCCTCGGTGAAAGCATCAGAGAATTGTAGGCCATTGTCTGTCACTATAGTGTGTGGCACGCCAAACCGACACCATATGTAATCATGGATAAAGTTGATGGCGTTCTCTTCAGTGATCTTTGCTAGTGGTTTCGCCTCTACCCACTTGGTGAAGTAATCGATTGCCACAATTACATATTTGTTGCTCCCTTTGGATAATGGGAACGGTCCAATGATGTCGACTCCCCACATATCGAATGGCCATGTCGGTATGATCAAGCTTTGTTCTACGGCAGGTACTTTGGGTAAGTCAGAGTAGCGTTGACATTTGTCACATTTCTTTACAGAGGCTTGGGCATCCTCCCTCATATTTGGCCAATAGTAGCCAAGTGTGATGATCTTGTCGGCAAGAGTTCTGGCCCCCGGGTGTCCCCCACAAACTCCCCCATGTACCTCGGCGAGGAGTTTCTCGGTGCTTTTTGGCGCAACACATCTAAGGAGAGGTCTAGAGAATGACCTTCTGTACAGGATGTCATTCCAGACTATGTACCTTGCCGTCTTCTTTTTGATCGATTTGGCCTCTAACTCGTCCTCAGGAAGCTTTCCCTTCTCCAAGTAGTCCTTGTAGTCGTCGATCCATGTCCTTTCCTCATCATCTAAGAGCAAAATCTCCAGTCTTTCATAAGCAGGATGGTCGGTGTAGATGATTAAGGGATTCGTGTCTTCAGCTGTTGCCATTTTTGAAAGCAGGTCGGCCTCCAGGTTGTATTCTCTACCGACTTGCCGTATATCCCAGAACTCAAAGTTCTTGGTCAAGTTTAGGACGAGGTCTTTGTACTTGGTCAGCAAGTGGTTTTCGGTGTTGTATTCCCCTTTAACTTGATTCACCACCAGTTGGGAGTCGCTGTATGCTACCAATCTCGTTGCACCAAAGAACTTGGCTCTTTCAAGTCCCATGATTAGGGCCTCATATTCAGCTTGATTATTTGAGGCAGGGAACTTGAACCTGATAAAATCACGTGCAACATGCTCGCCGGCAGGGCTAGTCAAGTAGACCCCGGCGCCGCTTCTTCCTTGGGTAGTTGACCCGTCGGTGTATAGGACCCAACAGTTGGGCGGTAGTTCTTCCAAGGGCTCTCTATCCATAGGGAACTTCCTTTTTCGGGTGGTCGCCGTGTGTTCACTTGTAAAGGCGGTCTCGACTAAGAAGTCAGCAAGAGGTTGGGCCAGAAGAGTCTTCCTCGGCTTGTAGGTTATATCGAATTCGGTCAGTTCGATCGACCAGTTAAGTAGACGTCCTGAGCTGTCCATCTTGTGAAGTATTTTTCTAAGAGGAGCATTGGTATAGACCGTGATGGGATGAGCCGAGAAGTAGGCTCATAGTTTTCTGGCCGCAATTACCAAGGCATAAGCAATTTTCTCGGCATTGAAGTACCTGCTCTCGGTATCTGACAATGCCTTACTGACGTAGTAGACCGGCTTCTGGATACCGTTTTCTTCTCTGACTAGCACGGCTGCTACGGCTCGGTCGGTTGCTGCTAAGAAGACGTACAATGTCTCACCCATGACCGGGGTGCTAAGTAGAGGTGGAGAGCCGAGGTAGTCTTTAAGTTGCTAGAACGAGGTCGAGCACTCTGACGTCCAAGCAAAATCCTTTGTTCCCTTCAAGGCTTTGAAAAAGGGGAGGGATTTTTCCGCCGATTTGGCTATAAACCTACCGAGTGCTGCTACTCTCCCGTTCAATCTTTGAACCTCTTTGATACAAGTCGGCTCCCTCATATCAATCAAGGCTTGGATCTTTTCTGGGTTAGCCTCGATGCCTCGCTGAGAGACCATGAAACCTAGAAACTTGCCCGCGGTAACCCCGAAGACGCACTTGCTAGGGTTGAGCTTCATATCGTTAGCCTTTAAGCTGTTAATGGTTTCTTCCAGATCTGGTATATGGCTGCCGATCTTGGTCTTGATCACCATGTCATCAATGTAGGCCTCCATATTCCGGCCTATCTGAGATTTGAAGACCTTGTTCACCATCCTCTGATACGTGGCTCCTGCATTCTTTAGGCCGAAAGGCATCATGACGTAGCAGTATACGCCGCCTGCAGCTTGAAAAGCCTTCCTTTCTATGTCGTCCTCGGCCATTTTGACTTGATGATAGCCAGAGTAGGCGGCCAAGAAACTGAGGGTTTTATGGCCGGCAATGGAGTCTACGAGCTTGTCAATCCTGGGGAGGGGATAGCTATCTTTGGGACAGGCCTTGTTCAGGTCCGTGAAGTCCACGCACATCCTCCATTTGCCATTGTGCTTCTTTACCATGACGACGTTTGCAAGCCACTCGGGGTATGTTGCCTCTCTTATGATGCCGGCTTTGAGGAGTTTATCGACCTCGGTCTCAATTGATTTTTCCTTGTCGGTAGAGAAAACTCGTCTTGTCTGCTTGACCGGTTTGAAGAACTTGTCGACTTCCAGTTTGTGGAGAGCGACAGCTTCCTTTACTCCTACCATGTCATCTACTTTCCAGGCAAATACGTCCAAATTGCTTTGGAGTAGGGAAATGAGATCTTCTCGTTCTTGTTGGGAGAGTTGCTTCCCAATCTTTACTTTCTGATCTGGATAGTCTGGGTTGATGACGACCTCGTCTAACTGATCCACTGGTTTAAGTTCGGGGCCGTCTCTGAACTCTAGGGTCTCGACAATGATCTGCTTGACCTTCTCCTTGTCCTCCCCTTCCAAACTTAGGTTTTCTATGTCCAACAGTTTCTCGATCTCGGTTTCCATATCAGTCGGCTGTGTGGCCCCCGAGCTTGGGACGACGGCGAGAGCCAAGTTGTCCGAAGCTGTGTTCATCGAGATGCAGCCGAAGCCGTCTAAGCCGTAAGTAACCTCGGCCTTAGTTGGGACGTCGTTGTCAAGAATAACCCACTCTTCAGGTTCATCTTCAACAGTCGCCAATATAACACCGATATGTGGCGTCGAGGTTGTAACCGTGGTTGATTTTGAAACCGTGATTCTTTTATCAGGAGTATCAATCTCCATCTTGGCCTTTACTTTCCTGGACTTCATCACATGCTCCAAAAAATCTCTCGGCGACCCTGGGACGCACCCAATTCTAGCCGGGGTGGGGAACTTCACCCTTTGGTGGGGGAGGGAGGCAACCAGACCCAATTTTCCTTGACTGGGTGCACCTAGGATAGCATGGTAATCACTGTCTAGATCCATGACTATGAAGGTGACCGTGGCCGAGGTTTTGTAGGGATGAGTGCCGACTTCCAAGAGTAAGTCGACGGTTCCTTTGGCATCGGCCTTATGATTAGTGAACCCTTCTAGCCTTCCATTATATGGGGTCAGCATTGTATCGGGAAGTTTCATCTCTTTAAAGGTGCGGTAGTATAGCACATCCTTGGCCGCTCCGGAGTCTATGAGGAGCCTGTCCGACTTGCAATTATCAATGCGGCCTGTGATGACCAATGGTTGTTCTCTCATTGCACGGTTTCCCGCTAACTCATTCGGAGAAAAACTGATCACTTCCTCCCTCTCATGGATCCAGGGAGGGATGTGGAAGACTTTACTTAGCTCGTAAATCTGCTCCTTGAGTTTCTTGTTTAATGGAATTTCCTCTCTGATCACGCCTATCAACCTAGCCCGAGGTGGTCTGTCGACCTGGTCATTGTTTTTGTCTTCTTCCCTTGGGCGTTTATTGTCCTTGGTCATGAACTGATTGAGCTTGCCTTGGTCGGCCCATTTCTGCAGAATCTTCTTCAGGGCAAAACAGTTCTCGGTGTCGTGGCCGTTATCTCTGTGATAGGAGCAATACTTTGTGGTATCCCTCGGGTATTTCGGGTTGTCTTTTAGAGGCTTGGGGTTGGGGAGATCCACCAGATTCATGATCTCAGAGATCGGTTTATTGAATGTGGTGAATGTCTCGGTCCCCATGGTCCTGTTTTTGCCTTTGTCGTTTCCCCCGTTGGTCCCTTGGGACGAGTTCCCGTTATGCGACTTGTCATGATCTCGGTCTCGTTCCTTATGACCATATAACGTCTTTTTCTTCTCCTCGGTGATGGCCGTGGCGTAAGCAACGTGGTACAACTCGGCTTTTGTGAGGGGCTCTCTGACCGACAATTCATAAGTTAGCTGCTCTGACCTGTGACCATTCGTGAAGCATACAATTATCTCCCTGTCGGTCAGGCGTTCTTCTATTGAGTCGGCAAGGTCCCTAAACCGGTTGTAGAAGCTCAGGGTGGACTCGTTTTTGCTCTGGACCATGTTGGCTAGGTCAGACAACCTTTTCTTCCTCGCACCAGCGGTAGCAAAATATTCCAAAAATTGTGATTTCAACTTGGCAAAGAAATTGATGCTGCTTTTCTCAAGGTCCATGAACCAGGACCGAGCTGCCTTTGTTAAGGTGCTTGCAAAGGCCTTGCACAGCACGTCATCCTGATTGGACACTAGGGCCATGGTGGCCTCAAAGGCTTGGATGTGATCCAGAGCATCGGCGTTGCCGGAGTATTTGTCTAGATGTGGGAGCTTTAACTGCAGATTAGGTGGTGCATCCTTAATCCTCTGCGCGAAAGGGCGCATAGCATCGTAGTCATTATTGGGTTTCCTATGCCCCTGATTCATCATTTCAATGTTGTCGAGCCTTTCTCTAAGGTCGACGATGTCCCTTGTGCTGAATGCCGAGGTATGACTGGAACTGACTATGCTTCGATCTCGGCGTCTCCTTTCACCTTGGATTGGTTCAAGGCGATGCCTTGAAGGAGTACGGCGAGGTGGAGTGTGCCGGGGTGGATCCAGCCGGGGTGGTGTGCGCCTTGGTGGATCCAGTCTGAGAGGTGAATGACGTCGGGCGTCCCCACGACGTCTTTCCTCTGTAATTCTCACTCCAGGGGATTCATCTTCTTGTTCTTCCCGACGGCGATTAATGTGGTCTCTCAGGTCTCCATCTAGATTGGGTCTTCCTAACCGTCCGTCTTGGCGACTTACACGGCTCCTGGGAGGCACATCCCGTCTACAATTTTGTAGGGGCTCCCTTCTGCTCACTCTGTCGTCCAGATTTGTCCCCCTCGTTCCAGACGGTTGGAGTAGGTTAGCCAAGGAATTTTCGGGGTCAAGTTCTAACAGGGCCCGCTGTGCTTCGGCCAGCTGTTGGAGTGTGTGAACATTTTGTTGAAGCAATGTTCTCTTATCCAATGGCGGCGGCTGTGATGGTCCTGCTCCATTGTTTCGGGATCCTGTCCGTCGGCGGCGCCCATATTGATTAACAACATTGAGGGCTGGACCCTTTGAACGGGTATGCATTCCTCCCCCTTGTGCGGGTGCTGTAGGTGGGAGCCTTTGGTTCTGTGCAGCGGCGTTTGTGTTTTCGGGGGGCGGTGCATCCCTTGTGGTTTCTTTAGAAGGGGTGGCTTCTCGCCCGTCAACCAATTCTCCGGCCATGGTCTTGGAATTATCTGGCTAAAGAACTGACCAATCGAACTTCCCGGCAATGGAACCAAACTGATGACGCCAAAATCTGGTTGGATCAGCCTTCGTCTAGCGGTTCGGATAATCCCAGCGACAGTTCTTGATGGCCGGATCTGCACATACGAAACAAACGTAAACTACACCGGGGCTTCACCGGCGAAGGCCCTCCGGTGTAAGAATAAGGATAAGGGTGATTAGAAATAGAGAAATCAATTGACTAGATTAGAGCCAAAAGTTCATTACCCCTCTCCTGTTGTGAGGACCTGTTTATATAGGCGCGGGTGAATGAGTCATAGCTTGTTAGAAAAGCTAGGATGCCCGTGTTGATGTAGGACTCGCATTCCCTGGAGATAGACTCCTGATAAGGATGGACGATATCCTGTTATCTGGTATAAGAGATATCCTTGTTTAGATAAGGATTCTTCAGTGTCAGAGTTGTAACATAACTCTATAAGAGGTTTTCCAACGATAATGGGAGGTTTCTGATGTAGGTCGACCCGTCATCTAACTCGGCTCGTCATAGAGGCCGGCTAGGGATTGGGCTTCTCGGACTCGGCCTAGGCAAGGACTGCCTACTCGGTCTTATTGATGTCGGCCTGTAAACATGGGCTTCCCGTGAGTGGGCCTCTCGGTATAGGTCCGTTAGGTACGCTGGGCCTAGTGTCTGGGTTCCCATCTACCAAGTCGGTTTATGTCGTTCAATATATATATATATATATATATATATATATATATATATATATATATATATATATATAAAGGAAGTTATAAAACTTTACACAAATTATAATGTTGAAAAAAAATAAAAAATGATGCATAATCCTAGACCGCTAGACGGATAAATGAGGGACCCGGAACCACTCCACCAAAAACCGCTGCACTCCTCCACCCAATGGCTCAGATCGAGGCCACACATGCAAGCTCAACATCTGTGCGGCTAAGATGATTTCAATTTTTTGTGGGTCCCACCGAGCTCGGACACATCTCATCCGTCGAACAAAAAAAAATGCGGTGGCTCCAATCGGAACCATTGGGTGCAGCTAACTAATGGGTGCAGCAGTTCGAAATCCGATAAAAGAGTAACTTTCACATTTACTATTGGTTATAAAGACCAATATAGGCTATATCTCATCTTCACTCGGTTCTAGAAAATGAATTTTATTAGTGGCGAACTTGATTAAATTCTAACAAAATATTTAAGATTTATAAAATTCTTAAATTTATTATTATTGGACACCACCAAAATTAGCATTGGTAATAAATTTAAAACTTTATGAATAATAAATTATTGAACAAAATTTACTCTTGTTAATCACAAAAGTACAATCACTCCCCCTTCAGGATTCAGCAAACACAACAGGAACCTCAAATCATAGCAGCTTATCACGCCATCGGACTTTCTGTCTAGGAGTATGCGACCCTGAACCGCTCAGTCAGGTAATCTCCGCTGCGAATCGGCGGAAATCTGCACGCAAAACCCGAATAATATGTTCGATACTACTACTCCATCCCGGAAATATAGTCTCATTTGACTTTTGGATGGTCTTACGCAAGTGAACTTTGACTATAGTTAATATCAATCTAATCGATCCTGGTTAAATTCTAAAATTGTAGTAATTGATAAATCATTAAGTGATATTATCAATAAAATATTTTAGAATTTCATATTGGGATAATTAGCTTAACATTAATGTTTAGTCAAAGTTCACTTGTGTTGATAATAAAAAACCAAATGAGATTATATTTCCGGGACAAAAACACATGGAAAGTGCTCGAGAGGATTGACATGATTTAGTGAAAAATAGTTCTATCACAATCAGTGGGCCTATTTTTTTTTAGCAAAAGGGGTCAAGATTACTTGAGAAAAAACAAGTACTCCCTCTGTCCCCGTTTAAAGTTCTTACTTTGACTATGCACGGGATTAAGAAAAAGTAAATGTTGTGAGTATGAAAATTAAAGTAGAAGAGAGAATGTGGGTAGAGAGTTTTTATTGTGGGAATGACAAGTGGGTCCTATTAGTCTATTTTAGGTAATAAAGTAAGTAAGAACTTTAATTTGGGACAGACCAAAAAGAAAAACAAGAACCCTAAAGCGGGACAGAGAGTGTACTATACTATATAGAAATTTGGAATAAAAAGGGGTCAAAATGATATCATAGTGTGTAAATTTCACTAGAAATTAAGGGGGTAAAAATAGTCTAAAATAATATTTTTAGTATCATTTTCCAAGATTTAAAGGTACTAAAATGCCATTTCCTAAAAGTCAAGGGGGTCGAGTGATTGTAGGTGGCTTCGCCACTGAGTACAATGCTCGATAGGGTAAAATACCTTGGAGGAGATGACTTGCTGCAGCAACTTTTCAAGCATTCAATGACACAATCTTTGTTAGGATCCAAGAAAAAAGCCATCTGCACATTATAACTTTGTTTATCCTCATGTTTTCTTCTTCCGCGCGAAGATAATGAAACTATAGAAACAAACAAAATAAGCCATAATCAAATAATTGGAAATGAATGGGAAAAAAAAAAATCTTGATTACGGAATAGCGTTCTTGTTTAGGTGGTAACACTCTGTGTAATGTTGATCTGCCAAAATACGAAATTTGGAAACAAATAAGGACCTCTTTAATGTTAAACATAAAGAATAACAATAGCATGTGTATTTACCGAAACAAACAATTAGTCCATCTCTCCATCATGTCACCAATGTTAACAATGAAGGCCCTGCAAAAAAACATGATTCATCACATTCACATATTATCTTGAATTTAATACTCCCTCCGTCCCAAGACAAACTTCCCAGTCCGAAAACAAACTTCCCATAGAATGTTAGGAACGGGAATTAAGGAGAGATGTTGGAAGAGTTGGTGGTGTGAGTGGGAAGGAAAGAGAAAGTGGGGTAGAGAATAGTAAGTGGATAGTTGTTGTGAGTGGGAAGGAGAGAGAAAGTGGAGGGAATCTTTTCTTTTTTTGGGTAAGTGGGAGTTTCTAATGGGACGCCCAAAATGACAAAGTGGGAAGTTTGTTATGGGACGGAGGGAAAATGACAAAGTGGGAAGTTTGTTATGGAGGGAGTACATTTCTTGAAAATAACCAATGATTACAAAATGTGTAACAGCTATTTATCGAACTATTTTTTATTTTTTTTTATTTTTTTTTGCAATCACGCGCTCACCCTTTAACATGATAAACATCCTCCCAGACTTGTGGTCGCTTGGATTTTTCCCTGCAGACCTGGTAATACAGAGGGACAAACTAAAAACATCATAAAGAAGGAAAAACAATGGAGGATCACTATTTACACTTTTTCCGTCCCAAAATGAATGTCCAAAAGAATTTCAAATTCGCTCTTCATGTCCAAAAGAATTTCAAATTCGCTCTTCATAAAGAGAAAATTTGAAATTTTTTGGACATTCATTTTGAGACGGAGACAGCATTAAAGATAAAACCTTGCCTGAAGCCCCTGAACACCATCTGTGGCAAGAAGTGTGATTGCGCCATAATCTGAATGAGCAGAAGCACCATATAGTTTGTCATCATAAACTCCTGAAACACCTGTAAGTAGCAATCCAAAACAAGTTGAGCTTCACTAACATTGCTTGGACATCCATTACGCCAATGATCTATTATGCCATGAAAAAAATGCTACTCCCTCCGTCCCGGAAAGATAGTTCCCATTGTTTTTTAAGGTCAAAGTTCACTTGTGTTGACCATCAAAAACCAAATGGGACTATCATTTTGGGACGGAGGTAGTATAATAGAACACAGGCAACTTTCAGGTGGCTTATGTTAGTAAACCTTGAACAGATGTAAATAATCGAAGTTAGCCAATTATACCTGGATAATGCAACAGCCGAAGAAAAGCAGCTGGTCGATCTAAGGCTCCTACTTTCTCAAAGAAGTCCTCATCCAAATCTAAAGCCAAAGCAACCAAACGAATCACCCTTCGTCCAGCATTCCTTGTATACCATTGACACCAGATGAGAATTTAATTTAATTTAATTTAATTCAATTTAAACCAGTTCTTTCTTAACTATGACATTATTGACAAGAATCGCAAAGGGAGGATACTCACAGAACTTTATCATAGTAGTCCTCCATAACTTGTCTCCAAGATGGTAGTATTTCTGGAATTTTGAAGTAAAAGATACATCAAGTATATGTTCGAGAAAAAAACAGCCTTTTGTTTATGATATTAAATCATAAACATGACATGAAATAAGCAAGTTAATGGTTTATGCTTTCTACTATCAAGAATCTCACTAAAATTAAAGAAAAAAATCGGGCAATATGCAGATACCTTCATCGAATGCTCTCGCTGGTGATTATGATAATGTAAAATTCCACCGTAACATCAAGGAATTTTATAGAGAGGGGGGGGGGGGGGTGGTGGTCCTACTGGTACAAGAAGAGTGGACTTCTATATGACTCAAAATTGATAATCTGAAACATACTTGTGCGGGTATTTTATTCATGCCAAATGTTGATGCAAACGCATATGGGAGCCATTACTCTATCACATTGTCATCGACACAAACACTCCACTCCGATGGAAAATACACAATGTTTGGAAGAGTAAGTTGGAATGGAGATTGTCAAGAGAATGGGAAGAGATCAATTACTGCAAAATTGTCAGAGGAGCAGAGGTATAAACACAGAGGTGCAACAGAGGTATAAACTGGCTAAATAGGTACTCCCTCCAACTCAAAATGAATGACAACTTTTCATTTTGGAAAATTATAAGTAATTAGTTTGTTTTGTGAAAAAATGTTTAGGACAAACTTATTGTAAAAAATAAATTTAAAAACAATCATTTATTTTGGAACAAAATTTTCCTAAAAGTTCATTTGGGGATAAAGGGTGTATATTTTTATTTAAGAAATCAATTGTGTTGTTTGGAGGGTGCTTCTATGTCACATTATTAACAACAAGATAGTGTCATAGGAATTTAATTAGACAATCATGAGAGGCATGAACCTCTCTCCCATGTAGTTGTTATCCTCCCGGTTTGTGAACTCAATATCACATAGCTCACTCTTGAATTGGTATGTAGATTCGTTTAAATTATATTTTATTTCTCTACGTCAAATATTAAGGTTTAGTTCAGGTTGAATTATTCCCGAACATATTGAATTATGCCTAAATTTATCGAATTTTGATGATATGCCAATGTTTAAGTGGCTATTATTTCTTCATATGTCAATGGAATGGTGGATTGGTCCTATTTTTCATCTTCATTGGGCCTTACTGTCAACATGATTTTAACTAAAATGAAGATGAGTTATTTATAGTGGGGGCGAATACATGGAAGTCCTTTGATAACGAAAAGTTGAGAAAGTGAGCATTGTGCTCGGCTTTTGCCCTCACATGGCATATAAAGTCAAATGTCTGCTTTTGGTGTTATAAGCACGATGATGGTCTTTATTGGATAACATACAAGTGCCTTAAAGGCACTCTTTAGGAACATCCTTCAATAAATACGTTTCTCAATTGTATGTTGCTTTGTCTAGGGTTACTACTTGTGATGGGTTGAAAATCAGAGTGTCTGACGAGGAGGGGAACAATGTTGATGAAACAACAAATGTTGTTTACAAAGAAATATTTCAAAATTTGTAATTGTTTCTACTAATTACATTATGAATATTTTTTTATGAAATTTTTGTTAACTTTTTTTTTTATGTATGAATTGTTGTTTACAAAAGTTTTTTCCCGTGCCTTACACTAGTTTTGAAGTAAAAGATACATCAAGTATATGTTCGAGAAAAAAACAGCCTTTTGTAATTTTGTTTATGATATTAAATCATAAATATGACATGAAATAAGCAAGTTTATGTTTTCTACTATCAAGAATCTCACTAAAATAAAAGAAAAAAATCGGGCAATATGCAGATACCTTCAGATGGCCACTGATTCAGATGACTCTCCTCGCCTTCTAAAGGACCAACATAGAAAGATTCTTTTGAATCACCTGTATTTGAACGAGAAAAGAACAATTTCAATTTTTCTGATTTTATGCCTTAAATTAGACCGCAAACACAAGTATCCACTATCCGATAGTCTTGTATCTTGTTTTTTGCATTTTCTTTTAAGTCCAGCCATTCTACTTAAAAATTTCAGCAACACACTCTAAATTGTCTAAATTCCCATGAATGGGTAATAATGAAGCAGACTGCAGCTAACAACATAAAAAAATAAAACTAAAATCATATACTATTGGTAAATAACTTCTTCTAATTCGCCAAAGCTATTATATAGTAATAAATAAATAAATCAAGCAAACATCCAAACTTTGAATAAAATCTGTTTAGCGGGTTAAACGAAGTAAAACTAATAATGAAAAGAAACATACTTCTACCAATAAACGCATCATAATCAATTTTGATTCAGTTCAATATCGAAGTAAAATAAAAAAAAATGAAAAGAAATATACTTCTACGTTCTACCACTGAACGTATCAACAGGAATGGCAGACAAAGTTTATAGTAATAACAGATCTAATTAAAATTTTATTTATGAAAAGCCAATAATGCAATAGTTTTAGTTTCATGCCTGACACGAAGCTGAATCATGAAGGAATATGATAAGTACGAATAACTAGCAAAACAAAATTGTTGACACATGAAATAAGAACTTCATTAACCTTCAGAAGTAGAAGAGGGATCAAGTTTTTCGGCATAAAGTGGCGTATAACCTCTATGCTCCTTTCGAGCCAATTTCATCTTGTCTTCAAGTGGAAATGAGAAGAAGTTCCTGCTTTGATGAAATACTCTTTGTAACAACTCTTCCTCCACCCCATGATTTATAACGTAAAAGAAGCCATAATTGATGCACGCCTACGCCATCAACCCACCATTTAGCAACCGTAATAAAATTTACAACAAAGAATTTTCAGTTTTTCAATTAGGAAGAAAAAAAACATCATAGGATGCCTAAAAACTCGGATAAGAAATTATCAACCAAAAATGAAGTCATCTAAAGTAGAAGACGCGTATACACAGAAGGTTTGCAACTTTGCCTCCAAACTGATTTGCTAAGAGTTAACCTGATTTGTCAAGCCGGGAAGTGACTTGAATCCTGATTAATTTTTTATAATTACAAATCATTTGAAAGTCAAGTTAAGATATCATTCCAATACAAACTTAAACTGACAAACTTACAAACTTAAACTGAAACTAAATGTTCAGAACTCCCACTATTAAATCAAATATACTCACTCTGTCTCATTTTAAACTTCAAAAATTTCCATTTTAGTTGTCACATTTTAAACTTCAAAACCTAAAAAAGAAAGTTTTTTATACTTCTTTATTTGTGGGCCTCACATGTCATACTCACAAGTCACAAACAATTACCCACCAACTATTTTCTACCCCACTTTCTCTCTCCTACCAAACCATCTACACTCACAACACATCACATTTTTCTTAATTCTTGAACCCAATTTTTGTTTAAGTTTAAATTGGGACGGAGGGAGTATAGATTTTAAAATTTTAATTTTCATTTCAATTCTTGAATTAGGGTGTTGTAAGTAAATCAGACCCAAGAGATAGCAGATAATAATGAACGCAAATCAACAAGTAAGAACACAGATTTTACGTTGTTCACCAACAACCTATTGGCTACGTCCACGGGCAAAGGGAAACAGATATTATTATGGCGGATAAACAATTACAAGAAGATGATCAAACTAATCTATGTTTGCATGAACTTTGATCACAAAGTTCCTAGCTATGCAAATCCCTAGATCTAGAATTACTGATCTCTCTCTCTCTCTCTCTCTGTCAATTGAATCACGCGCAGAAAAATACTAGTTTATGGCTAGTATTTATAGCGCTAGAGACTTAAACCAGACAAAAGGAGTCCTTAATTAAATCCCAAAAGGATTTCATTACTTTCCTTTTTCTTCTCAAAGTTGACTTCTTTTTCAAAGTCATACTCTAACAATCTCCACCTTGACTTTGAATCTCCCCGAATAATTCAGATGCACGAACTGCTGACATAGACTCGACCTTGAGCCACATCCTTCGTACCAGAAACAGATTTTTCAACCTTGGCCTCAGTCTGTCTTTCGTCAAAGACACTATATTTGTCCTCCGGACAATCAGATTTTTCGCGCGCCATGTATCTTCAAGACACTCAGAATTTGCCTCACCAGACAAACAACTCTGTCCTCTGGACAATCAGATATTTTGCATGCACGTATCCTACGGACACCCAGACGTGCACCTACGGGCACTCAGAATCGCCCCAACGGGCAATTAACAGTCATTCAGATGTGGCCCATCCAGTTGACATTGGATCTTGCCAACCATGACCGATAAAACTGGTGTGTGTTGATCTTCTAGTCGTGGCTTGCCCAGTTCACTCCCGCCTAGAGTAAAACGCTGCTCCACCTTCTTGTCAACACCCTCACCCATCTCAGAACCTTGGAGGATACACAAGGAACATTTTCTCTCACCCTTCAGAATCACATCTGAACCTTTGTAGACATCCAGAACTCCACATTCACCTTTGAAACTGTATCCCTTCTTGTCCAATCGACTAAGTGATATCAGATTTTTTGCTACTTGTGGAACGTGTCTCACCTTGTTCAATGTGAGAGATTTATCACCCGAAGTTCTCACCTTTACGGAGCCCATGCCAACTACCTCGCAGATAGATCCATTAGCCATATAAATACGGTCTCCATCCTTTTGCTCGTACGTTGTAAACTGCTCCTTGCGCGAACACATTCGATAAAAAACTCTCGAATCTAGAATCCATGCAACTTCCTTGCACGCTTCTTCTTCAGTCACTAGGGCATAATTACCATCCTCATCCAGATTGTCACTGCTTGCCATCGCTGCAGCCGACTCGGAATTCTTCAGACGCGGAGTCAGGTGTACAACTCTGAAATCTAACCATATTATTGCCTCGGGTAATACATATTTTGTATCTATAATACATATTTTGTATCTACTTCTAGATCACTAGAATAGACTACACCAGATGTTAGATCTTCAGATTGTACCAGACAACTACGTTTTGATCACAAAACCCTAGCTTCAGATCTCCGTCTTCAGATGCAGATACCAGACACCGAAACGTTCCAGATGCGTTCTTGGATCACCAACGAACACCAGACGAACTTTCAGATTCAGATCTACCAGATTTTCTATTGCTAGCACAGATGAGCAATCACTGACTGCTCTCAGATTTATTGATTCTCGATCCTCTACAGTGAAAAGTTTCAGAATAACCAGGAAAATTCCAAACTCAAATATGTCAGAGGCAACAGAATACAATACTAGATGTGTCCAACCTAGACACCAAGATTTCCGCACGGACCCTGAACGCGGACTGCACACGTGCGCTGCACGTGCGATGCAAGAAAACTGCACGTTTTCTGCACGCGATCTGCACGTCCAATGCACAATCTTCTACCATAAAATAAATTTGTTCTTCCCGTCAGACTTGTCAATCTTCTGGTCCATCCTGGAATCAGTCTCTTTTACTGCAGCGGAATGCCCTGATCTTTCTTAACTAACCAGACTCTGGTGCCACTTGTTAGTAAATCAGACCCAAGAGATAGCAGATAATAATGAACGTAAATCAAAAAGTAAGAACACAGATTTTACGTGGTTCACCAACAACCTATTGGCTACGTCCACGGGCAAAGGGAAACAAATATTATTATGGCGGAGAAACAATTACAAGAAGATGATCACACTAATCTATATTTGCATGAACTTTGATCACAAAGTTCCTAGCTATGCAAATCCCTAGATCTAGAATTACTGATATCTCTCTCTGTCAATTGAATCACGCGCAGAAAAATACTAGTTTATGGCTAGTATTTATAGCGTTAGAGACCTAAACCAAAAGACAGAAGGAGTCCTTAATTAAATCATTTTGGGATTTAATTACTTTAATTTTTCTTCTCAAATTTGACTTCTTTTTCAAAGTCATACTCTAACAGGTGTGTTTGGCAATCCAATACCAAGCCAAATTATTGGAACTGGAAAACTATTGTTCGGATCGCAAAAATCATTTTGCTCCACCAATTTCACAACCAAGACTTGGAATTGAGGTTGCCAAATAAGTAGTGTATGAAATTCATATCTATAACTTAAGTAGTGGGTTACATTAGATTAAATTTAAGCTGAAATTTACTTCTCATTATTGAATTTCTAATAAGCAAAAAATTGAATTTGATGAGATTGTTAATGATTGAAACTGACTATAATCGTTAAAAATGAAGAAATAATTGCTGTTAAGATAGAGTGAGAAGTGGGGGGGGGGGGGGTTAAACCTGGCGGACGGAATGAGAAGTGGAGAGGGGATCAGTAGATGAGAGGTCAATGATTGGGAGTTGGATTGATTTCGCCATTTTCGTCTTCCCCCAAAACCAACACTCTCTACACTCTCCTCTGTTGAAATCACTCCCTTCTATCGAATAGAAGGCGCCGTATTTTCTACCCCTCCGTCCCAAAAAATACAAGTAGTTTTAGGATTTTCACGCAAATTAAGAAAATGAATTAAGAAAATGAATCGATGCATGTCTAATGAATTAAATTACTTTTGAAATATTTCAAGTATTAAGACAATTATAAGTTTTTACAATGACAACTACTATTATAAATAAGGGTATATTTGACAAACAATGTCAAAGATGTCTAGATAAAAGCAAAACTACAAACATTTTGAGATAAATTTTAACCCTTAAACTACATGTATTTTGGGACGGAGGGAGTATCAGGGAGTTTTTTTATTACTTTTTTACTCCCTCCATCCCATTTTAAGAGTCAAAAAAAGGTAAATATAAAGTCACAAAACTTGGCTCACAAAATTATGTGTCAAGATTTTATTGGTAATTTTAATTAGAGTGTGGCGGGTCCACAATCGATTCAACCAATAAAATATTGTCACCTCATTTTGTATCCATCATTTTGTAGACTTCTTTTGTGCCCTTAGCATTGCCCGTCAAAAAATGGGTGAGTTCAAGAATTAAGGAAAAGGTGATGTGTTTTGAGTGTTGATGGTTGGGTTGGAGAGAGAAAATGGGTAGAGAAAAGTTAGTGGATAATTGTTGTGAGTATGACATGTAGAACCCACTTTCCATTTTAAGATTTTGACTATTAAAATGGGACGCCCTTTTGACTCTTAAAATGGGACGGAGGGAGTATACTTTTCTCAAAATATTTTCTTATATTTATTTTCTACCTTTTCAGAAAATATGTTCACTATTCTTCCAAAAAAAAATATAGTTATAATTTGAATTTAAAAGTGTATAAATAAAACATGACTAATGAAAATAGTTATATTCTTAAAAAAAAAAATAGTCAAATAACAATATTGTTGTCGGACAAAGGGAGTAATAAATCACCTTTCTAACAATAATATCAGATTTAATTTGATTTTTCAATCTGTTTAATAAATATGTTTCTTTATTTACATATTTTTTTACAGTGATAAAACTGCGTGAATACACCTCTTTATTACTCCCTCTTTCCCTAAATGAGTGTCCATTTCCAAAAAATCTTTGTCCCAAAATGAGTGTCTTTTTTTTAGCATAACTTTGTCCCTAAATGTTTTTTTTCGAAATTTTTTTCACCGGTTTCTTTATACGTGCAAAACTAAATGTTTGGAAAGGAGATTACATGATTATATATGAATCTTTGCTACCAAATTGTACACAAAGTTGAGATTTTCAATGTCCCTTAAAATGAAATTTGGACACTCATTTATGGACAGAGGTAGTATTTTGTTTTGAGATAATACACTTTTCTTATTAGAGATTATTAGAGATTTATTTTTTTATTATTTTTTTTTTTTTTTGAAGCAAGATTATTAGAGATGTTATATTTAGTTTTTGAAACAAACTAAAATATAACACCGACAAGCACTAGAGATGTCCAAACTGCCAGCCCAGATGCAGCCCAACGGATTTGGCCCGACTAGTCTTTGGGCTTCACCCAATTGGGCCTCATGTGTATTTTGGGCTTAGAACGATCCTGTCTTTTTCTTTTTTGAGAAATAATAAAGTTACAAAAGATGGCTATAAAACGTGGTTTACAAAATAAAATGTCATAATTGTGTTGGTATTTTTAATTAAAGTGTGCCGGGTCTACTATCGATATAGCCAATGAAATATCGCCACCATATTTTGTATCTTTCATTTTGTAAACTTCTTTTGTAATCTTATCATTTCCCTTTCTTTTTTGAGTTTTGACCTAAGCTTGTTAAGTCTTTTTTGCTATAAATAATGTTGTAATTAAATAAATAAATATTGTGTTTGTCTACCCTATTAATTAGTACTCCCTCTATACGGAAATGAATATCTTACTTTTCATTTCTTTTTGTTTCAAAATAAATGTTGTCTGACTAAAAATAGGGTATGAAGTTTGGTGATATTCTTATACTACCCATTTTAATAGGCACAAGCGTTGCAATGCCATAGGAGGTGTCACTCTACCCATACGAATACATGATGGCAAACAAAGAAACACAACTAAAATCTTAAAAATATTGACTAGTCAACTATGGTCTATGACATTTATTCCGGGATAGAGGGAATAATTTAATACTCCCTCCCTCTGTCTCGTAAATTTTGTCTCATTTTAATTTTTTTTAGTTAACACAAATGAATTTTGACCAAATATTTATATCATCGAAGTTAACATATGTTGATAAAAAAAAAATCAAAAGTTAACATATGTTGATCTAATCATTCTAGTAAAATTTTGAAAATTATAATTGATAAACCTTTTAGTGATTTACCAATAACAACTTTTATAATTTCATTGTTATCACTAGATTGACATTAATGTATGGTCAAAATTAACACATGTTGATAAAAAAAAAAGTCAAATAGGATAAACTGTCCTATACGAGACAGATGAGTGAGTGTTCAATCAATTTTCCAAGTGTTATAAGACTGGATAATTAAAGGCAGAATCTCAATAGAGAGTATTTTATTTCTAGATTATTATATAGAGAGTATACAAGAGAGAAAAAGATAGAAGTCAGGAACTTCTTCTGAAGTGTATTGAAATGAAAACTAGCGCATATTATTTATAGGTGGAAATTGACTTCCTCTTCTATAAGTTTCAATAAAGATAAACATTATCCTTTAGTAACGCTTTTCATGTAAGTTTCACTAAAAGATATTTACAAATTCTTTTTTGTAATCTTGTCTGAAAATATTTACAAAGTTTCCCTAATAAACTTCTGGATTTAACTGCCATCAACACAATAATTTATTATACACCACCAAGGACATTTCTTTACTCCATTTAGCTACTTTTATACCAGCCGGATTGACGCGCCTTTTGGGCTGGGCTGGTTGCCCTTGGACCGTTGGACGGGCCCGTGATCCGGATGCCAAGGTTCATGGGTAGTGCCAATCTTGGAAATCTCCACCCAATACCACTCTCTCTTCCATTATACTCCCTCTTACTTTCTAAAAAGTTTGTCTTATTATTTTGATTAAAAAGTTGTCTTATTTTTTGAATTTTTATATAAATACATGTTAAGTATAACTATTCATCGGTATCGGTATCAATCTAATGATCATAATAAAATTATAAAATATTTATTAGTAAATCACTTAATGTTTTATCAATTACAATTTATAAAATTTTACTAGAATGATTAGATCGATATCAGTGTTTCATCAAAGCTCATTTGTATTGACTATAAAAGTTAAAATGAGACAAACTTTTGATTCATAAAAGAGTGTTTATTTAGAAGAAAAAAAAGACATAATAAAACGCTCACTTTGTCGAAAAAATGATCTCACGCAGATTTTAGTGGTCAACTTGCTTAAATTTTGACCCAATGTCAGTGTCAATTTAGTTATCTTAATGAATTTCTAAAACTTTTTTTTTTTTATGATGTTCTAAGTATCTACAACAATTTATAAAAATCTCATAATAAAAGAAAAAGAAACAAGGCCCTTTTTAGCTTTAGTTGCTCCCTTTCCTCTCTCAACGCTAAATTTTATATAATGGAAGTTTTCTTAAATGTCAAATGGAGGCAGTGTTCAAATTTGTTTGGAGGGAGATCCGATCCTCTCAAGATTTAGATCAAAAAGATCATTGTCGTAGTTTAAGGAATGAAACTTCTAAGGATATTTAGGATGAGCCTTCGGATTTTGTGGAGTGTCATCTCTTTTCTTATTATAAATGAAAGTGATTTTGTTGTTTGCTAAAAAAAAAAAAAAAAAAACTCATGATTGGGCCATTGGCCACCTTTCCAAAATCCACAATTAGATACGGCCCGGCCCTACCACATATACCAACCAACCATGCATAAAATAAAAATTATTATTATCATGCATTCCAGATATCTTTTCATCATTTGTAGCAAACTAAATGATTAGGTTAAGTAGCATACCCCAATAATTTTATACTTTAATCACAAATCATTAAATACAGGAATCACTTGCTAATTTTATACTTAAGTGCTACTCATTCCAAAATATTATATCACCCCAACCAACCAAACATGCTCCCCTACTATGTCGCGCAAATGTCGTTATCACTTTACTAAAATACCCTTCTCGAGATCATGTCCTAAAACCCCGGAACTTTCGTTGGAAGGTTGTGTTTGTCAATTGAGTTGATCGAGCGAATAAATAATCATGATATACACATAAGTGAAGCATAGACGCAAATATTCTCCGTACCTCTACACGTGCAAACCTAACGGACAAGTTGGTAATTAATTAACTGAAATACCTGATTGGGGATTCGTTTAACGGTTAATCACATGGTTAAGGTTGATTAAACAGCTAAGAGGGTCACATGGGCCAGATATATTAGACCCACTAATGGCTTCTTGAGAATATAATCCCAACCTAAACAAAGCTGTCCTACTTAATTAATTTTTTAATTTTGTTTTTTGAAATTAGCTGGCCTACTTAATTAATTTAGCAACTTGGTTTGAGGCTCTCTTTTTTCCTTTTTCTTGGTAAATGTTGCACATGCACGAGTGCACGTGTGGGTATCCCGGAATGAACGGCCCAAAATATATTTATATTATTTGATCAAACGACTAAGATTGTGTCTGTACTTACTTGGTTGAGACAAGTGGTCCCATCTCTGTTTATCATTGCAATTGCAAGAATATTTCAGATGATTAATCATGTTTTAATTAATTTAATTTGGAGATTTATCAATTACTCATAAAATGAGTATTACAATTTTATCATTTTATTTAATAAATATAAGCAAAATAATTTATACTAATTTCACAATAAAGTTATAACGATCTTTTTAAATTTTAAAATGCAATACTTATTCCATGTCAGTCAAAAGAAAATAAAATCGAAAGAGTAACTCTTATAAGCCAATATTATTTCTTTATAAGTAAAAGGATCATTATTTATCATATTCATACATGTCCAAAACATTTAATTTGGAAAAGAAAAAATGTCAACTATCTCACGATGGAGCTCTTTTATTATGTTAGGAGTGAGTGTTATCGTCAACAAAGTAATACCCTTATTTGTTTACTGTTTTAGATAAAGGCGGGTCCAGGGGATAGGACACTTGGCACGGGAGGACGTTCGTTTGGTAAGAGTTGGGCCTTGTTTTGTTGAAGGTTACATTATGTAAATGTAAACCCTTTGGGATAGAGTACCCGTACTTTCTTATGGTCACATCTATTTTGGTAAATGTGATGTATGTATATTTGTTTAAAAGTTGTAAGCCTTTGGGGCTAAATACTTTCATTGTGAAAGTGTTTGTAAAAGTTTGTTTCAAGTTAAGTGAAGTCTTTGAACTTCAAGTGTGTTATTGTTTAACTTTCTAAAAGTATATTTCGAAAAATTTTCTAAAAAGGTTTTATAACGTCTTCCGTTCGTGTCCCGAGCGTGGGGCCAAGTAGGACCACGGGTACGGGGCGCGACAGTTGGTATCAGAGCTAGGTTGTAGATGGTCTAGAATGACTAAATGACCTAGGAGGGTAGTAGAGTATAGAGTGAGTAACGTTGAGTGTTTGATGCAGGTATTCATCAAAAATGGGTGAAACTGACGGAGATCAGGCCGGCTCTTCGGGGCAAGGGGATGCCAGAGAAGAGGCTCGAATCATGTTTCAGGGAATGTTCGAGGCGGCAATGAAAACTATAAATGATCAGAGGCAAGAAAGGGAACAGGTACCACCAAGATATGGCCTAGAACAGTTTCTGAAAATGAACCCTATGGAGTATGATGGAGAGCCCGATGTATCTAAAACTGAAAGGTGGATTGAATCGATGGAAAAGATCTTTGATGCTTTGAGATGTTCGGAGGAAGATCAAGTCAGGTTTGCTACCTATAAATTGAATGGAGCGGCTGAGCATTGGTGGAAAGCTTTGAAAACAAAATGGGATGAGACTCATGTACCTTATACTTGGGAGAATTTTCTGGGAAAGTTCAAAGAACACTTCATTCCTCGAGTAGATCAAGACAGGAAGGAGATGGAATTTCTTAACTTGGAGCAAGGTTCTATGTCAATTGCTCAATATTCAGCTAAATTTTCAGAGTTGTCCAGGTATTGTACTCACCTAGTGGCAACTGAGGAGAGGAAGGCTACAAGGTTTGTGAAAGGTTTGAAAACCGTGATTAGAACTCAGCTAGTATCCCATAAGTTGCAAGATTTTCAGGATGCAGTTGATCGAGCTTACCAGGTGGAGCATGACATTGAGGAACATAAAAGGAAAATGGAATTGTTAGGCGCTGGGAAGCAAGTTAGGCAACCACAACGTGGTGAGAGTAGAGGAAATCAAGGTGGATCTTCACAATTTAAAGGGTTTTCTCAAAGACAGGCAGGTAACAGAAATCAAAATAATACTTCAGGGAGTCAGAGTAGAGGAGTTTGTAATTATTGTCAGAAAGAAGGGCATTCAGAAGAGAGATGTTGGAAGAAGAAGGGCAAGTGTTTGAACTGTGGTCAGTTAGGACATTTTCAGAGGGATTGCCCTAAGTATAGGATGCAAGCATCGGGAAGTGTGGTTGGGTCCTCTCAGGGTCAGAAAAGGGATTCCTCAGGCAAGCCTAAGGTTCAGGGTCGTGTCTTTGCTATTTCTCAGCAACAGGCTTCGGAGTCCTCTAATGTGATAGGAGGTATTATTTCTGTGTCTAGTTTGAGGGCACGTACACTTATAGACCCTGGCTCATCGCATTCTTATGTGTCTGTGCATTTTGCTTCTCGATTGCATATGTCTTCTGAATCTCTACCTTATGTGTTAGAGGTGTCAACTCCTATAGGGGAGTGTTTGGTGACCAATGAGGTGTTGCATTCTTGTGATGTGCATATACGTGAGCATGTTTTACCTGCTGATTTAGTTATCTTACCATTACAAGACTTTGATGTTATCTTGGGTATGGATTGGTTGGGTAAATATCATGCGTCTGTTGATTGTGCTAATAAAGTGGTCACATTTTCTATCCCAAATGTTCCTAAATTTTCTTTTGAAACTGTTCCCTGAGGTAGAGAGATTCGAATTATTTCTTATATGAAGGCTAGAAAGTTGTTGAACCGTGGTTGTGCGGGGTATTTGGCTAGTGTTCTTGATACTACTAAAAGGGTTCCTGATATTGGGGATGTGCCTATTGTTAAAGAATTTTCAGATGTATTTTCTTCTGAGTATGCTATGCCTCCTGACCGGGAAATAGAGTTCTGTATTGACTTACTTCCAGGTACGGCTCCTATATCTGAGGCACCTTACAGAATGGCCCCAGCTGAATTGAAAGAGTTGAAGGTTCAGTTGCAAGAGTTACTTGACCGAGGATTCATTCGTCCTAGTGTATCTCCGTGGGGAGCTCCAGTATTGTTTGTTAAAAAGAAAGATGGGTCCTTGAGGCTGTGTATTGACTACAGAAAGCTGAATCAGGTAACTATAAAGAATAAATATCCGCTTCCTCATATTGATGATTTATTTGATCAACTTCAAGGGTCAGTTGTCTTTTCAAAACTTGACTTGAGGAGTGGGTACCATCAGTTGAAAATCCGTTCTGAAGACATTTCTAAAACTGCTTTTCGTAGTAGATATGGCCATTATGAGTTTCTTGTTATGCCTTTCGGGTTGACTAATGCTCCGGCTGTTTTTATGGATATGATGAATAGGGTCTTTAAACCTTATCTTGATACCTTTGTGGTTGTATTTATTGATGATATTCTGGTTTATTCCAAGTCCCGGGAGGAGCATGAACAGCATTTGCGAATGGTTTTATCTATTCTTCGTGAGAAGCAGTTGTTTGCTAAATTCAGTAAATGTGCTTTTTGGCTCAATGAAGTATCTTTTCTTGGGCATGTGATCTCCAATAAAGGTATATCAGTTGATCCATCCAAAGTTGAGGCTATTGTGAATTGGAGGAGGCCAGAATCAGTTACAGAAATTCGAAGTTTCTTGGGGTTAGCTGGGTATTACAGAAGGTTCATTGAGGGGTTTTCTAAGATTGCAACTCCCTTGACTCATTTGACTCGAAAGAATATTCCTTATGTGTGGGATGAAAAATGTCAAGCTAGTTTTGAAGAATTGAAGAAGAGATTGACTAAAGCTCCTATTCTCGCCCTACCTAATGGTAATGATGATTTGGTAATCTATAGTGATGCTTCTAAAGAAGGCCACGGGTGTGTGTTAATGCAGAATGGAAGGGTGATTGCATATGCTTCGAGGAAGTTGACTCCGAGTGAGCAGAATTATCCTACCCATGATATGGAGCTTGCAGCTATTGTCTTTGCATTGCACAAGTGGAAACATTATCTCTATGGAGCAAAGTTTGAGATCTTCACAGATCATCAGAGTTTGAAGTATATTTTCTCTCAGAAAGAGTTGAATAATAGACAACGAAGATGGATGGAGCTATTGAAGGATTACGATTGCACCATTTCCTATCATCCGGGCAAGGCAAATATGGTAGCTGATGCTATTAGCCGGAAGTCTTATGTAGCTTCATTAATGGTACGGGAATGGAAGATGTTGGAGGATGCTCGAGATTGGAGTCCTTATGAATCAAAGCATAGAGCTATTTTTGCGAACATTCGAGTATTTCCAACTTTAGTTCAACAAATAAAGGAAGCTCAGAAGGATGACCCGGAATTGGTAAAGATTATGGATAAAATCAAGGAAGGTAAATTTGAGGATTTCTCACTCAGTTCTGAAGGGGTATTGACTTTCAGGGGTCGTTTGTGTGTACCTAATGTTGATGGGGTTAAACACCAAGTTCTTGATGAAGGCCATAAATCAAGGTATACTATTCATCCCGGGAGTACTAAAATGTATCAGAATTTGAAGCAACACTTTTGGTGGAATAATATGAAGAGAGAGATAGCGGATTATGTATCCAAGTGCTTAACATGTCAACAAGTGAAAGCGGAATATCAAAGGCCTGCAAGATTGCTTCAACCGTTGGAGATTCCGGAATGGAAGTGGGAACATGTTACTATGGATTTTGTGACATGGTTACCTCGTACTCGAAGAAGGTTTGATGCGGTTTGGGTGATTGTTGATAGATTGACAAAGTCTTCTCATTTCCTACCTATTGAGATCGGTTATTCTATGGAAAAGCTTGCAACTTTGTACATTAATGAGATCGTGAGGTTAATGGAGTTCCAGTGAGCATTGTATCTGATCGTGACCCTAGATTCACATCTCGGTTTTGGCAAGCGTTTCAGAAGGCTTTGGGTTCAGAGTTGAGATTTAGTACAGCTTTTCATCCTCAAACAGATGGCCAGTCCGAGAGAACTATCCAGATTCTTGAGGATATGTTGAGGGCTTGCTCAGTTGATTTTTCAGATTCGTGGGATATTCATTTGCCTCTTGTAGAGTTTGCTTATAATAATAGTTTTCAGTCCAGTATTGGGATGGCTCCTTATGAAGCCTTGTATGGAAGGAAATATCGGTCTCCTATCTGTTGGGATGAAGTGGGAGAAGCCAAGATTTGGGGTGTTCAGATGGTTAATGATTCAGTTGAGAAGGTTAAACTTATTCGAGATCGTTTGAGTACTGCCCAGAGTAGACAGAAAAGCTACGCTGATCATCAGAGGCGAGACCTTGAGTTCGAAAAGGGTGACTTTGTGTTCTTGAAGGTTTCCCCTAAGGTTGGTATTCGAAGATATGGGAAGAAAGGCAAGCTTGCTCCGAGGTTTATTGGTCCATTTGAGATTCTTGGAAGAGTGGGAGATCGAGCTTATCGTCTTGCATTACCTCCTTCTCTTGATAAGATCCATAATGTGTTTCATGTTTCTATGCTTCGGAAGTATGTGTATGATTCTTCTCATGTTCTATCTGAGATACCCGAGGATATTGAGCCGAGTATGTCTTATGTCTTATGAGGAACATCCGGTCCAAGTCATTGATTCGAAGGTGCAAGAATTGAGAAACAAAAGTATCCCTCTTGTTCGAGTTGTGTGGAGGAATCACAATGTGGAGGAATCGACTTGGGAACTTCGGGAGGAGATCGAGAGGAAGTACCCTTGGTTGTTTGAGGGCCTCGGTAAGTAACGCTAAAATTCGGGACGAATTTTCTTTAAGGGGGAGTGATTGTAGCGACCCCAAAACCCATTTCTATTTATTTTAGATTTTTGGGGATTTTTATTTGACTTATATGTGCATTTTTATGGGTTGCATTATATTTTATGATTTGCATATCATATTTGATTATTTGTGTTATTTACTTAGTTAGTAATAATAAAGATTAAAGGAGTTAAATGATTAAGTTGAAACTTTAGGGTCCTTGTTGAAAATATAAGTTCAGGGGCTTAAGTGTTGACTTTAGAAGTCCAGTGACCAGTTTGTAATTTTGGGTAAAGATCTTTATAAACAAGTTGCTTCTCCTCTTTTCTTTCTCTGTATACTTTTCTTCTTCTGCAACATTCCTTCGTAGGGTTAAAGAGGAAAAAGGTAAGTTCGACCCATTTCGATTTAATTCTTTTTATTTACTTACCCGTTTTAAAAACTAATTATATAAAAATGATCAGGGCATCGAATAGGTCATTTCTAGCCGAACAAAACTTATTTCAGCGATACTTTTTCCGGAACTAGGTAAGTTACTAATTCCCCTTTAAATGTTAAAATAGTCATATATGCTATATATGATACTCCTACTTGTTAATTTTGTGTTTTGGGTAATATTTGCTATACTTGAAATTTTGGGACAAAGGGAGTATATGGAATTGGGTTTTGCTGAGTATGGGAATGGGTTAGCAACCAAGTTGTAATCCTATGAAAGTTGTTAATGAAAGTGTCTAAGTTGTGTAGTATATATGTTATGCTTGTGAAACAAAAGGAGTAAACTTTGGTTAAGTTTTTAGGCCTGCCGGGTGATGTGGGCGGCCGCCCAAAAATGGGTGTGCGGCCGCACATCTATCTGAAGGATTTTCTTCTTGGGACAGAGCATTTTGGGCGGTCGCACAGCCCTGTTTGGGCGACCGCCCAGTTGTCTGAAAAAGTTTAGAGTTTTCAACTAAGGAGTTTAGAGATCAACCTTGGTCTAGTTTTTTGGTAGTGTTCTAAAGTACTTAGATGATTGTTGTGGAATGTTAGTAATGGATTAAATGTCCTTTTTATGGACTCTTTATAAGGATTCTTTGTGTGCATCTTGTGATGTATTTGGCTTAGTTCCTTCTTGGATTAAATGCCCCGGGTTTTGTTTAGCAAGTATTCATTACTGTGCTTCTTGTTAAAAGTCCAGCTGGTCTTGTTGTGGAGTCAGCCAATGGAAGAGTTATAGTGGTACAGGTAAGTCCACTATAAGGTTATCCATTGGAGCTTGTGAGTCAGGCGGTGGGAGAATTATAGTGGCACACAAGCCAAGTTCACTATAAGATGTCCACTGTGCCTTTTAGTTTCCCCAGTCCAGATTGGCCTTGGATGGGATGAATTGCTCCCTTTAGTGAGTATTTGGGTTATGACTTTGTGTCATATTTCCCTCTCTGGTTACTTGGTTCTATTGGTTATGGTTTGGTTTTCGGGATCCCGACGGCTTCAGCTATTTATGCTGTTCAGATGGTTTTCTCTGATGGGTTTCTCAGATGGTATTCTCATCAGTTATGGTTATTGGGTAAACCTTGGCTTAGTATCCACCGGAGTGTGGCAATGTGATATATAACATGATGTTATGTGCTATATGCTATATGATTACTGTTGATATTGTTCTTTATGATCATCACATCAGCATATAACGTAGTTGCATTCTAGTAGCTTACTGAGATTTATTCTCACCCTTATTTGTTTACTGTTTTAGATAAAGGCGGGTCCAGGGGATAGGACACTTGGCACGGGAGGACGTTCGTTTGGTAAGAGTTGGGCCTTGTTTTGTTGAAGGTTACATTATGTAAATGTAAACCCTTTGGGATAGAGTACCCGTACTTTCTTATGGTCACATCTATTTTGGTAAATGTGATGTATGTATATTTGTTTAAAAGTTGTAAGCCTTTGGGGCTAAATAATTTCATTGTGAAAGTGTTTGTAAAAGTTTGTTTCAAGTTAAGTGAAGTCTTTGAACTTCAAGTGTGTTATTGTTTAACTTTCTAAAAGTATATTTCGAAAAATTTTCTAAAAAGGTTTTATAACGTCTTCCATTCGTGTCCCGAGCGTGGGGCCAAGTAGGACCACGGGTACGGGGCGCGACACTCTGGGACGTACCAAAATAGAAAGTAAGACTCTTACTCTGGGACGGAGGGAGTAGTATAAAATAAAATTTTGATTTTGATACCTATCATTGAAATTACTATTACATTTTATATATGTATCAAAATTTGATTTTGATACCTACCATTGGAGATGAAAATTTGATACCTTATGAATAGTACTCAAAGGTACCAAAATTTGATTTTGGTACCTTTGCTTAACTCTTTCCATTGGAGTTGCCCTTAGACTACCCACAATGGGGGTATGAAATGGTGTATGAAAGGGGGGGAGGTTGTATGAAACCATTGTGGGAGGTGTTGAATTTGGGGGTGTGGAATTTTGTGGATGAAACTTTTCATACCGGGTTAATTTTTGGGAAGGCTGGCATCATTCACACGTGGCGGGCTCCTATTCGCTCGGCGGCTGGCGCGTGCACCACACTGCTCGACAGGGTGCGTGTGGTGCAGAGGTTCCGATTTTGGTTTTTGTTTTTGTTTTTTTGTTTGTGTTCCACGTGGATAGGTGTAATTGGTCCTTTTGATTATCGGATTTTTCTTTTTATCTCAATTCTTTGAGCTGAATTATTACCTAGATTTTTTTTTCCGCCAAAATTCAGCATTTTTTTCCCCTATAAAATGATGCAACTTTCATTAGATTTGGACACCAAAAAAAAAAAACTCTCTTTTCTCAATTTTCCTTCTCCATTTAGCCCACACTTAAAAAAAAATCATCTTTTGAGTGAAATGGATCCCAATAATAATCCTTTCAACACTCAAAATTCCCAATTTTTTTCACCGTTCAACTACAATCCTAATGATTTTAATTAAATCAATTGAATTATTGATTCATGTCCGTGAATTTCGACCACTCAACTTGAATGATATCCTTATCTTTTAATTGACTCGATTTGATTCTTATTTCATGTCCGTCAACCTCAATCACACAATTTCTTATAAATTACACCCTCTTCTTTCCTTCTTCCTACAACAAAAAATCACAATATCTTCTTTCCTTCTTCGTACAATGAAAAATCACAATCTCTTCTTTCTTTCTTTCTTCCTACATCAATGGATCCATTCAGAGTTCCTTTTGATGTCGAAGCCTACATAAGACAACTTGAATGGGAGGAGGAATATATCGTCAAACCACTTTTGGAACAAACACAAAAAAAAAAAAAAAAAAAAAAAAACATTTCAAAAGAGACCATGCTTTTCACAATAAGAGTCTGATTGACGACTACTTTGCTGAAAATGCTACGTACGAAGATTTCTTCCGCCGACGATATTGGTGTTGGGTTTCGGAGTAATATGCACAGGGGAATTTAGCATTTAATTTTTTTTTTTTATGAAACCCAAAGCCCATAGATCCATTCATATGATTAAGTCAAATACAACATAATGAATACTAGAATACTAACCTTTGATGCCTTTGATTTTTGCAACCTTGAATTCGACAGAGACTTGAAAACTTGATCACGATCATAGCAAGAATCACGAACTTTGAAGATGATAATTTTCATCCTCTAGCGGTATCCACACCACGAACGAATATCAAGAACACTTGTTCTTGGTTGCTAGACCAAAATTGTGAAACACGTTTTCACAATTAATATGAACTATATGGAATATTATTTGTGTATTATTTTGTTCTTCAATTTAGGATGTCTTAGAACAAAATAAAACTCTCTCAAACTCTTTGGAGACTTGCACAAAAGCTTGGAACAAGTTCTGGCCGATTTTTGGTGTTTTTATACAAGTAAGTCATATTTCAAATAGAAAACTTGTGTTTAAACCCGTCCAAAATTCTTTTCCAAATCAAATCAAGAAATCTGTCCCGACTCACTGTGCGGCCGCCCAAAATCATGCATAAAATAAAAATTATTATTATCATGCATTCCAGATATCTTTTCATCATTTGTAGCAAACTAAATGATTAGGTTAAGTAGCATACCCCAATAATTTTATACTTTAATCACAAATCATTAAATACAGGAATCACTTGCTAATTTTATACTTAAGTGCTACTCATTCCAAAATATTATATCACCCCAACCAACCAAACATGCTCCCCTACTATGTCGTGCAAATGTCGTTATCACTTTACTAAAATACCCTTCTCGAGATCATGTCCTAAAACCCCGGAACTTTCGTTGGAAGGTTGTGTTTGTCAATTGAGTTGATCGAGCGAATAAATAATCATGATATACACATAAGTGAAGCATAGACGCAAATATTCTCCGTACCTCTACACGTGCAAACCTAACGGACAAGTTGGTAATTAATTAACTGAAATACCCGATTGGGATTCGTTAAACGGTTAATCACATGGTTAAGGTTGATTAAACAGCTAAGAGGGTCACATGGCCCAGATATGTTAGGCCCACTAATGGCTTCTTGAGAATATAATCCCAACCTAAGCAAAGCTGTCCTACTTAATTAATTTTTTAATTTTATTTTTTTGAAATGAGCTGGCCAACTTAATTAATTTAGCAACTTGGTTTAAGGCTCTCTTTTTTCCTTTTTCTTGGTAAATGTTGTCCATGCACGAGTGCACGTGCGTGTATCCCGTAATGAACGGCCCAAAATATATTTATATTATTTGATCAAACGACTATGATTGTGTCTGTACTTGGTTGAGACAAGGTAAGTGGTCCCCTCTCTGTTTATCATTGCAAGAATATTTCAGATGATTAATTATGTTTTAATTAATTTAATTTTGAGATATATCTATTACTCATAATGAGTATTACAATTTTTCAAATTATTTAATAATATATGTAAATTAATTTATATTAATTTTATTATAGCAAAATTATATCAATCTTTTTAAATTTTAAAATGAAATACTTATTCCATGGCAGTCGAGAATATATAAAATAGAAAGAGTAGCCAAAATTATTTATTTATATCAGTAAAAGCAAAATTATTAATCATATTCATACATGTCCAAAACATTTTTAATAAAATAATTGTCTTAAAATGAGTAATCCTTTTGCGAAAAATTTATTTGTAAATTATTTTATTTTTTAATTTACATTATATACTTGTAAAATTAAAATTTTTAAAAGTAGGAATGAATCTTTTTTATAAACATTTGTTAACTGAAATTTAATAAAATAGATAGCTCATAATTAATGAATAAGTGTATAATCAGTAAATAAGAGTAAATATTTTTTGATAATAGCAAACGCTGGCAAGTATTTTGAAATATTAAAAATTAACCTCTAAAACGTCACCGCTAGCAGTATAATTGACCACCTAAAAAAAGGGGGGGGGGGGGGGGGTGGGGGGGAGAGAAGGTTAGAGGAAGTAGCATAAAGCCATAAACTAGGTAGGATTAAAGTAATGACCTGGTTGACAAACCAAATGATGGAAATGATTTATGGGAATTAGGGATTTTGACCATTGACCGGATCCATCCTGCCTAAACCAAGGAAGTTACTTTGACCAGAAGTGCACGTGTGGGTAAAAATAAAATTTGCTTTGCTGTCTGTATGGAATAGTGGAACACCACGTAGAATTCACATGAGTGGTAATCATAGAGAATCACAATAAGTTGTTTTTTTTTTTTTTTTTTTTTGAAAGAGAATCACAATAAGTTGTTGGTAGTATATCGAGTTAAGTACCTATTTGGTCCCTGATCTTTGGACTGTTTACAATCTCGTCCCTAATCAATATTCGTTTACAATTCAGTCCTCAGACTACCTACTTCGCTTACAATCTTATCCTTTCATCTCATTTCCGTTAAAAATTCCGTTAAATGTGCATATGTGGCACATAAAAAACTGAGTTGGCTGTACAAGTTATCAAAATTTGCTGAGGTGGAGGTACAAGGGGTGATAATGCACAATATCAAACTTTTGGCCATAAATGAAAAAAAAAATTGTGCTGAGATGAAAAAAAAAAAAAAAAAAAAAACTCTCTTTCTCTCTCCAGTTCATCACACTCCAGTCACAAAACCCCCTCCTTCTCTCACAAATCCCCTCTCCGTCACATCTCTCCCAAATCAAACTCTCCCATCGATCCCTCACCAGACCCGTACTCCCTCACCTCAACAACGGCGACCCCCATTGCCTCCTTCCAAAACACCAGGTCCGTACTCCCTCTCCCTTACCGCCGTCGCCTCTTCATCTCCTTCCTCCCTCATCTCTCCCAAACTCAAATCTGGGTAGAAAAAACCCTCCAAAAAAATCCATATCCCGGCGACTCCCTCCCTCATCTCTCCAGATCCCGGCAACTTATCAGAAAATGGCTTGTTCGCCGAAAAAAATGGGAGGGGCTTGTTCGCTGGAATTTCGGGCCGGCGACTATGGCTTCCGTTCTGCCTTCATCTCTGATTGCTATGTCTTCTTTCTCATCTTCTCCGTTTTTCTTTTTCAGATCTGGGTTTTAATTCCTCCACAAAAAAATTTCTTTTCTCTCTTTCTCCAGATCCGTTCGTATGTGATAATGGATGGGGGGTTTTGTTCTTAAAGTGGGTTTTGTTTAATTTGGTGATGATGGTGGTTTGTTGGTGGCGGCGGTGGTGGTGGTGGTGGTGCGGTGGCGACGTTAATGGTTGATGGAGGTGAAACCGGGGTGGTTATCATTTAGAAGTGGTGGCTGGGTGTGGTGGTCTGAATTTGGATTTTGATTTCAGATGGATTTTTCAGTTTTTTTTTTTTTATGTATTGGTGGTGGTGGTTTGATGGTGGTTTAATTACGGTGGGTGGTGGTTTGACGGTGGTGGTTTGATAGTGGTGCTGCTCTTAGTACCGGTGGTGAACAGGCAATGGCGGTGACAGTTATGGTGGGTGACGGGGTGATGGAGGTGGTGGTGCTATGGTGTTAAATGAAAGTGCAGTAATTACTACTCCCTCCGTACCGGAAAGATTATCTCATTTTTTTAATCTTAAAAGGAATTTTAAGCAATAATTAAAACTAATATTAATTACTTTAAAAAAATATAATCTGTTTGATTATCTGGAAAAAAATATTTGATAAATTCATTATTTATAGAGTAACATGGTAAATTTATTTTTTATTTTGTAAGTAAATTTATTAATATCAAGTATTTTTAAACAAATATGAGAAAATATATTTTTAATATTCAGGAAATATAAAATAATTATTGTTTTTAACTCTTAAGCTTTCTTTTGTAAATACTTTGTAAATTATTTTTGGTATCTTTTAGTTTAGGAATATACAGTTTAACCCTTCTTCATTTCCACATCACCCAATTTTGAACAAGTGTAGTGCCAACTCATGTTTTTGGTGAGTCATCGGTCCAACTCAGCACATTTAACGGAATTTTTAACAGAAAGGGGACGGAAGGATGAGATTGTAAGTGAAGTAGGTGGTCTGAGGACTGAATTTGTAAACGAATATTGGTTAGGGACGAGATTGTAAAAAAGTCCAAAGGTCAGGGACCAAATAGGTACTTAACTCGTAGTATATCTATGATTTAAATACTCCATCCGTCCCACTAAAAGCTTCACCAATTACCCAAAAGGTTGTCCCGTTAGAAGCTTCACCATTTCCTAAAATGGAAAAAACATGGGGGCTCACTTGTCATACACACTCACTTCTTCCTCTCACATACATAAATTGTGGTCCCCACTTGTCATACACACTCACTTCTTCTCTCTCACAACCCATTTCCCACTCACATTACTTTTGAATATAAATAATCCTTTGAAATTTTTGTTGCTTTTTTCAAAGGGTGAATCATTTACTGGGACGGAGGGAGTACATGAGTAAATTAAACACTGTATTTTCCTTTCGGGGCAATGCTAGGGGCATAAAAGTAGTCTATAAAATGATGGATACAAAATGAGGTGGCGATATTTTATTGGTTGCATCGATTGTGGACCCGCCACACTCTAATTAAAATCACCAATAAAATCTTGACACATCAGTTTGTGAGCCAGGTTTTGTGAGATTTTTTTGTGACTTTATATTTACCCTTTCCTTTCGTCCCGGTTAAGTTTTTTTAGTTTAATTTTGCACGTTTATTAAATAATTAAGGTAAATTTGAGTCAATATTATTAGTGTAAGGAGGATATAATTGTCTATTTATAAAGCAAGTGAGTTAAAAATAGATAGTTAACTGATGGTTTTTTTGTAATATATGAACTTTATGAGGACAAGATTGTCTAAAATAATGTTTATACTTTTCCATTTAAGGAATAAAGCAACTAAAAACCTTAAACTGGGACATACCAACAAAAAAAAGTAAAAACCTTAAACTGTGACGAAGGAAGTACTTTATAAATAAATAAATAAATAAATAAATAAATTCTCACTCCTCCCTAAACCAATATTCAAACTCATTTTAATAGATAATTTGAAATTTGTTAATTTTTAGATAATTTAATGAGAATCATTCATTAATATTTTTCTTATTCATGTTTCAAATATTTAGTTATAAAAATATTAATAAAAAAATAGTTAAAAAATCAGGGACAATTTTTTTTTCACATAAAAAAAACAAAAAAACAAGAAGAGTGAGTAAGACTTTTTGGTTGCAGTCTTTTATTATATCAATGAACTACTTTGTTTTTAACAGAGCTTTTAGAAGTTTTAATTAACTTTAATCCATGTTTATATGTCTTTATCGAGCTAATTCTAGATTTCCAAGTTTAACTTGTTTGAGTTCATGAGTTGTTGGGGGAATTGGGGGATCTCCACATCCACTAGCTCATTCTAGCCGTCATCAATATGGAAAAATAATTAACACGTGAATAAATAATATGAAAGAACAAGTACACTATTAATTTGTTCACCCGGTTCACCATCCCTATGGCTCCGGAGGCACCAAGCCAGGATATCACTATAATAATATGTCGATTATTGTAATTTACACATACACTCACACAAATCTAGTATGGATTGTTGGGTTTTGATGCATCATGCGCAGCGGAATAAACAGAATAAATCAAACACCTAAGAGCCTGGATCCGTGCAAGTTGATTAAATTAAATACAAGATGAAAGAAACTAACCCTTGAAGATCGAATCCATGAACACAGACCTTGAGGTGCTAACGCAAACACCCTCTATCGGTATCCACACGTCGAACGGATATCAAGAACACCTTCTTGATCTAGATTGCTAGACCCAAGGCTTGGTGAAGAAACGATTTCTTCGTAGGAATTATCTTGCTTCATTGATTATTGTATTTTGACGATCATGAATCTCAAAGTAAATAATCATACCACTCTTTAATTTATTGTTTCTAAAACAATTGTTTGTGATTTCCAAAATCACCATTAGAGGCTGTCAAACCCGGCTGTATATCATATATAAGGGTTTGACCTAATTCCGTTTGGATCGGGATTCCTATTATGTACAAAAAACTGAACAAACTGAACTTGTACGGGGACCTAGCCGTACGGCTATATTCTAGCCGTACGCCAGTTTAAGAGCCGTACCGTGGCCAGTAGTTTTTCCCATATTTTTCGCCTTTTCAATCCGTTCTATTGTGTGTGACCCAATAGGATTATACTATGTTGGCAACGAGTTCGAACCAATCAGAACCCGTAAGTCATAAGCGGACTCTAGCAAGCTATTATGACTACCCAATTAGTATAACTTTGAAAGTCCAAAGTAACCTTATAGAACATATCACAATCCCTTTGTCACGCGATATCATATTGGACATAAGTCATGGTCCACATCAACTTATGTTGTCCAATGCTTTCTCGATCTCGAGTAGATTGATATGAGCAAATAACATTGAACACTTCAATTCATTTGGGTACGGCTGTACACTATTATCAATCTCACTTGTCGAGTGGTCAAGCAGATATCTCTCTTGAGAGGGAGACAAATCCCATCTTGACTTATCATTCTTCCCTATAAGAATCCGATTATGTCAATCGTAGCCTTTATAACCACCCGGTTAGGGGTAGCGTTTGAGTACGTCAAACATAATGTTCATCATGTGGAAGACTATGATAATCTCAGGTCTAAGGATAAATGATATAACTATTATGAGATTTAATTATGACATTTGACCGTGACATAAATCTCATAACGGGTTTATCCAGTACTTGTTTTCCAGTATGTACCCACAAGTTTAATCCGCATCCTATGCGCTATAATCATCATATGATTATCCATTAAACTCATGCTAGCACTTCATAAATGCTAGGAACAATGATCATTATAATAAACATGCAAAAGATATAATAATCTGGTTTGTTATCTCTATAACAATGAAGCTATGATATAATGCATAGGCCTTTCTCAAGGGTCTAGGGCATAATATCCAACATGGATACTCTCCAATAACAATCTCACCACATATATTATCTCTCCCCCAAGAACACACAAGCAACACGGTCATGGCTGGGTTGTAGGATCGCCCCCATGGCTCTCCTAGGCCTCCGGTCCCCTCCTTGACTCTATTTTGTGGCTCCCCTTGATATCCTAACTTTCTCCTGTCAAGCACACTTGTTTATGGACGAAAATATGCTTTATATAGGTGTACAAGGAAGCCCTAAGTCGTTTTGGAAGAGATTGCATCAAAATAGGAAACAATGACAAAAAACTGGATTTGTTCGGTCAGGTGGGCGAGCGCCCGCTTCACCAGATTTCAACCCTCCGTTTTTTATCTTGCTTGACGACCGCACAGTCCTCCGTAGCAGCTTGTTTCATCGTCCTTGAACTCCTCTTGACCTCTACCAATTCCCCATGATTTAGACTCGTTCTCCCCTTTGCTTCCTTATAGTTTAGGACTCCAATCCCAACATTGAGGTTATGATTAAATAGGTCAAGTTAAACACGGATTTTGAATCATAATTACTGTGTAAAATACTCTCTCCACTAGGAATGTTATTCTCATTTAATTTTTAAAGATCAACACAAATAAAACATTAATTTCAATCTAATCATTGCAATAAAATCTTAAAATTTATTAATGATTTAATATCAATTACAGTTTTTAATACTCCAATAAGATCAGATTGATATTAATATATGGTTTGATGAAGTTATATTTATCTTAAAAAGCCAAATAATAATAACTTATCGAAATATAGACTAGTTTATAAGTCGATTTAAGTGGTGAGCACAAGAACTAAGAAAAAGTATGACAAAGAATTAGTGGGAGAAAATGTTGTGAGTATAAAAGGTAAAGTAAAAGATAGAATGAGGGGACGAATAGTGATTTGATTGATGTTGTGAGTGTAAAAATATTCTATTTTGAAAGTCTCAAGTGAAGTGGTGCAGACGAAAATGAAAATAAGTCTCAAGTAGAGTGGGACATAGAAATTAAATAGGAGGTAGTCTTGTTTGAAACCGTCTCACATGTGAGACGAATTTTATTGATAGAGGACATGGGCTTCCCATTCGTACAAAATTTAGAATAATAAATTGCAAAAACAGATCACTCAATTATTCATTTTTTGTACTGGAGGCAAAACAAAATATAATTAAATCTGCAAAAAACAAATAACTTAATATTTTCATTTTTTTTCAATTTTTTCAAACACATAAATATACCAAACGGGCAAACGACCAATTTATGCAACGTAGTGTCCGATTTATATCAATTAATACAACGTAGTAGCGAATTCTTACATTGTGAAACGTACTTGAAGTAGTTGTATCAAATAATGCAAAATTCGAACAATTTGACAAACGTACTTGAAGTACGTTGTATCAATTAATGCAACGTAGTAGAGGCTAAAAAGTTATTACGTTGCATTATTTGATACACAATAAGCAAGTACGTTGCCTGTTTTTTCAAAAGTAAGCACTACGTTGCATTAATTGGTTTTTAACACCCGATACGTTACATATTTTAGTGATTTTCCCTATACCAAATTGAAAGGAGAAACTAAAGAGGTTTAAAATGAAAGGTCCCTTTTTATTCCTTCCTATCTCTTTCATTGAAGAATTTTTCACATCCATACCAAAATTAGGAATAACAAAATAGAAAGAAAACTTTCAATATTCAATGGATATGAGCTAGAGCCTAGAACCAATATGGCCCCCCAAGTAAATTAAAACGAGACAAATGTATCCCCTGACACATGTGATTGGTAGGACAGAAGATAAAGTCCATGATTTTATGATCAAGACATGACCAACCCCAACTCTTCATAACCATACACACATCCCCACACTCCCTCCCCCTACCCCAACCCCCACCCCTAACCCTAGGCACCCATACCCCTACTACCTTGTAGTCTTATCAAATCAACTTGTACACAGTGGTCCAACCACACTGTCACACTCTCCCAATGACACCCCAATTATTGAAGGTAATGCAGGGACCGCGACCACCACTACCATTTTCCCACATTAGTATGATATTGTCTGCTTTGGGCCCATCCAGCACGGATTTGTTTTTGGGCATCCCCAAAAGGCCTCATTCTAATGAAGTGTGTGGGTGCTCTTATATACCTTGCAATTATTTCCTCAATTGCCGATGTGGGACTTTGGGTTGCCACCCAACAATCCTCCCCTCAAACCAAGGACCACACCACTATGGCCCGCAGTGTTTCCTCTGGCCCATATCGGCGAAAGCTTGTACCAACCGCCCGCGAAACTCCATCACCCTCGATTGCAAGACTCGATTCGCTATGTCGCACAAGGGGAACCCCACCATATAAAGCACACACACGGTCCACCCGGCCGGGCCCATCCGAACCAGGCTCTGATACCACTTGTAGGGACCGCGACCACCACCACCACTTTCCCACATTAGTATGATATTGTCCGCTTTGGGCCCAACCCGCACGGATTTGTTTTTGGGCATCCCCAAAATGCCTCATTCTAATGAAGTGGGTGTGCTCTTATATATTTTGCAATTATTTCCTCAATTGCCGATGTGGTACTTTGGGTTGCCACCCAACAGGTAAATCCACAATAAAAGACATACTCCAAGCATCCGGACCATAAGAAAGTGAGAGGGGGTCCTGAGGACAAATTGGTAAATACTCCCTTTACTTGGTCTCATTCGAAAAATGTTACTCCTCCCTCTTTCGAAATACATTACGTTTTGAGAGTTAAATTTGTTTCAAAATATTCGATGTTTTACTACTTCCAAAACATCTGTGCTTTTGTTTTCCAACTATATCTTCATTCCTTAATTGCAAACTATCTCTTATTTAAGCACTTAATAATCTAAATAGTTGGATTCTTTTATGAGTACCTAAGTCTCTTATACATGTATTAATTGAATTTCTTAATATGTAAAAAAGTTTAAAACGACATGTATTTTGAAACATAGGAGTACTACTTCTACCTTGAGAGTAAGTACGAACTTTACTACACACTTACTCGTACTACACACTTATCAAGAAAGAAATTAAAGTTAGTTTATTATTTTTATTTTATAACAAAAACATGTTAAAATTACTACTAATATATTTTATACAATGTGTAATAAATGTGAGGGGTATGAATTATTTTATTTAAGTGGAGGGTAGTTTTATCATTTTTAAAAAATGAAGGATTTTTAAGAATTTTAATTTTAGGGATAGAGATTTATTGGTTAAATAAGAAAGTGTGTGTTGTTAGTAATAAATAGGTGTATCAACTATGGACTTATAGGTAAAAATCTCAAACATTTAAATACCTAAATATATAAAATATTTTAAGAGTAACTTATTCTAATAGACACGCATTGATTGTTTTTGTTAATTTTTATAAAAATTTTAAAACTACAAGTATTTTTTAAACGAAAAAAATATTTTTTAAAAAACTTTTTTCTTTCATAATATAATGTGACTATAAGTCTACAAGAAAATTAATTGCCTTGATTGTGGGAGAGAGATAATGAGGGCATGATGGTAAATAGAGAAGTACAAGTAGATAGATGAAATGTAGCTATCGAGGAATGGGCCGAGTTCACGTGAGAATCACATGCCTCGTACGGACAAGAGAAGAAGAGAGTTATGGTTGTCGGGATGTGAAGGGGAGATTCATTATTGGGGGGTTAAGGGAACACGTGGGACAGCTAGCATGCACTTGTGGGCCCACCTAATCATCACCCAATCCGACATCGTGTCGGACCCCACTCATTACCCTCTTCATTTTTCAAGTTGTTTATTGCACCATCATTATATCTATCCTCCTCTCACCTGCCAATTATCTTTACCCAATTTTGACTTTTTAGTTTTGATAAAAGTAAAAATAAACATTACTCCTTCCAAGTTTTACTTTGCATTTTTTTTCCCCAATTTACATGTACTCCCTCTCGCTCTGATCCCGAATATATGTTCACATTTTCTTTTTAGTCTGACCCAGAGTATATGCCAACTTTTTAAAATGGCAAATAATCTTTTTCTATTCCTTCCACTCATTCTCCATTCTACTTAATTTTATACTCACAACACCAATAAACTTATATTTCTTCCCACTCATTCTCTCTCCTACTTTACTTTTCATACTCACAACACTTACGTCATTTCTACCATTTTTTAATCTCCGTGTAAATGAGAGGGTATATATATATTCTGGGACGGAGGGAGTAGTAAATAGTTGTTATGAGTGAGGAAGAGTGAGAAAATTGAACATTTTGAATAAATAACTATAAGTATGAGCCACTCAAAATGAAAATAAGTAACCATAAATTTGGGACAGTGAATGTATATAAAAAAAAACATAAGAAACAAGTTAATAATTTAATTGGGTTGAGGTTAGGGTAACAAATACTCTCTGTTTCATAATAAAGTACTCCATCCGTTTCATGTGAACTGAGACAAAAAAAATGGCACAATAATTAAGAGAAAGTAGTGAATGTGTGGTGGAAAACGAAGAGAGATAATGAGTGGGGTAAATAGTAGTGTTAGTTGGATAAAATGAGTGGAGAAAAATGAAGAGAGTACACATTAATTTTTTAAAACAGAAAGTTAAGAAAAAGATGCTGGAAAAACAAGTGTTGCAAGTGAGAAGAAATAATGTGAAGTATTGAATAGTTAGCGGAAAGTTAGCATGAGTATGGCAAATGAGTCACATTAATACAGAAGTATTTTATGTTGAACTTTAGGGAAATTAATAATTTTCCAATGAAACACAAAGAATAGCAAAATGAATATTTTGTTCTGGGACAAAGTGAGTGCATCTTAGTAAAGCATTAGTATTTTTGTAATTATGTACTTTTTTTTATAATTTAGTGTTATTCTACAAGCATTATAATGATAAAGTTATCTAAAAAACTGTTTTGATTTGGTATTTAAGAATTGTATCTAATTCTCCCTTAAGTCTTATAAAATTGATTCAATTTTTTCAAAAAAACATATAATAGTCAATATAAATGAAACGGGGCAGAATAAACAACAACAATTCTTGAAGATGATTCTTCAATGATTTATGTCGTGACCTAATATCGATATGTAGCTCAGCTAGTGAGTAAATCTCCAAATCAAATAAAGAATATTTATGCCGGTAAATCTCCAAATCAAATAAAGAATATTTATGCCGGCATTATTATCAACTCAAACCCACTACGGGTCAATTCAAACTCAATACGGGCACCCAACACGGGTTAACTTAAGCCCATCATCAACTTGGGCCGGCTCTGATACCATATTAGAATTGAGTTCTCTTCCCCTTAAAAGGCCTTGTTAAGGGGTGAGGTTAGCCAATTTATATAGATCATCAATTTTACTCTCCAAGTTGATGTGGGATATATGAAGCTTCAACAACAAACAACAAACAACAAACAACAAACAACAAACAACAAATAAGTGTTGATTATGTTCGTTCGAAACAAGATAATTGTTGGGAAGAAAAGGAAAGAACCGCATGACATATTTGAAGGTAGAAAAGAAATGTTAGGCCTATTATATAGGAGTAAAAAGAGGTTAGTAGTTTGTTGCAATAAATTGTTTTTGTCACTATATATTGCAAGTAGTACATGACCTAATTCCGTGCCTATTTATTTCACTTATTAAGCCTTTTCCCTAATCACATGAATTACATTTCGTTTTCTCATACTTTTGTGCAAGAAAGCCATTTTATCCAAAAAAATTCTCTCCTTTTCTTTTTTCTTTTTAATCAGCAAAGTGCTTTTCATGCTTTTGTGCCTAACTCAAGTTATGGTACTAATAATCGCTTCATTTGAAAATGACAATAGATTGTTAATATGTCTGAATAGTCAAACATGACGGGATGAGACGAGAGGAGTAATAAACAATCACACACATTTTGATCATCAACTAATTTTTATTTTTTATTTTTTGAAAGAAAACAACACATAATTACATTAATAAAATTCAAGAAGACGACGCTCCACAACTGTCGGAGACTCGTCCAAATTATAATATCTGCAACTAAGATCTAGACATAAAAATCCTAACATATCTCGAGTAGTGATGGCCAAACCTGAACCAAATCTCAAATGAGTGTCCTTGGTACTATAACTTGTACCCAAATGCATATCCAAACAAAAGTTGGACACGGCTCAACATCGGTCTTTAGTAAACCCTCGCACGGTAAGAATTTGGGTTTGAAAACACGATCAAGTGATGCAATTGAGTTGGCAGTAAATGCGCAACCAAGCATCTCAAGCATAAACCAAAAAACAATATTTTTTTTTTGGTGTTATTTATTTATTTAGTGTTTTTAGTTCATTATTAATATGTGTTATTTATTTTTCAGCTTAATGTTGACATCAACCAATTTGTAACTATTCTATTTGTTTCAAAATATATGTCAATTTCAGACTTATTTACACATATTAAAAAATCCAATTAATACATATTAAAAAGAATTTTGTGCCCTTAACAGATTTCAATTTTCTAGATAGTTAAATGCTTACTCCCTCTGGACACAATTATAAGCAAAAAAAATTGGGTTTTTTCTGGACCTAAATATAAGCAAAAAATTTGGGTTTCAACACAAAACATTAAATGTAACTGTATTTAATACTCTTTTACCAAAAATACCCTTAATTAATTACTCATTTTCAAATACAAGTGTACATTTATTACACATTTTATATGAGGATATATTAGTAATTTTAACATAGTTTTATTATAAAATCAAGACAATTAACTAACTTTAACTACTTTCTTATTAAGTGTGATTTTAGTTACTTTTGCTCTATTTGTGACCGGAGGGAGTACACAAAAGATAGCTTGCAATTAATAAATAGAGTTATTATAAGTAAATAAGAGAGTGAACATTTTTAAATTTAGTAAAACGTTAAATATTTTGAAACGAAAAATAACAGTTAAAAGGTCGTCATGTATTGTGCGCGTGTGAGCTGATGGATGGTGTATGAGTGTGTGCATATGATTGAAGTTTTGATTCCTAACTGCATTTTGAAAAATAATGTTCTACTTTATGCTGAATCTACTCTTTGTAGGAACCTAATTATGGAGAGTATAATTAATTGTCACACACACCACGCATGTGTTGGGTCCTCTAATAATTATTAGGTCACTTTAGGTTTGACACCAATAAAATAAAATAAAATAAAATAAAATATTTACAGTATTTATTTACTACTGGTGAAAGAGAAATAGAGGGTGTATTAATAATTGCCCAAAAAGATACACCTATTCCTCAAATAGTTCATGCTAGACGACGCATGTGTTGGGTCCTCTGAATGGGATTTTTTATTTTTTATTTTTATTTTTTTTAAGCAACACAAACATATATACCAAATAAAACCAAAGTTATTTTACGTGCATAGTTATGGCTTGATACAAGTCTATCTCCCTAAAATTTACAACGTCATTACAATCATTACTTAAAGAAGGATATAAATACATAGGTGGATGATAAAACTGAATGTCTAAAGTTTCCATATCTACTGCATTTTTAGCCAACAAATCAGCAGTTGCATTTCCTTCCCGATATTCAAAAGAGCACCAAACTTCTTCAAAAGCTGCCATTAGAGTTCTACAGTCAAATATCAAAGAGTGAACGCCTGCCGGTGGAATATGATTTCTGCGTAAAACATTAAAAGTTACTAAGGAATCAGTCTCAATATGAATTTTATCTATTTGCAACAAACGAGCATAGAATAATCCCATTCGAAAAGCCCACATTTCCGCAATCATATATATATATATATATATTAAAGTTGGCCAAAAGAGCTATGGTATTGACATGTTGACAAACAATGGAGAAAGCTTGCATTTGGAGAAGCCACATCAACAATATACTAATAAATAAGTGACTTTTCATTTTCTTTTCATTAGCTAATATTATTAGCAAATAATAATAGTTACTATAAAGGGTAACTATAATAGTTAACTACTATAGTTAACTATTACTAATAATAGTAATAGTTAACTATAGTAGTTAACCACTATAGTTAACTATTACTATTATTAGTAATAGTTACTATTATAGTTAACTATAACTTAAGTACTATAGTTAAGTATTACTATTATTAGTAATAGTTACTATTATAGTTAACTATTATAGTTAACTATAATAGTTACCATATATAGTAATTATTACTATTATTAGTAATAGTTACTATAATAATTACTTTATATAGTAATTAATATAATTAGTTAATATTGTTAAACAAATAACAATTGACTATTAATAGTTAACTATCATTATAATTAACATTTATAGTATTTAACTATTATAATTAACTATTAAATAAACTATAAATTACTATTAATAGTATTAGTTAATCATAATAGTTACTATACTGTATATATTAATTATTACTTTTAATAGTATTATTAGTTAATCATAATAGTTACTATATAAGTTAACTATAATTATTAATAGTATTAGTTAATCATTATACAATAAATGTTAATATTTAATATTAATAGTATCGCTCCGTTCGAGAGTAAGAGTCTCACTTTCTATTATTGTACATCCCACTAAAAGTCTATTTCCTAAAAAGACAAATGATGAGAAAGAATGAATAGTATTTTGGACAATTATACCCTCAACACACTTGCAATGTTACCAATTTTCTATTGCGTCTTTAATAAGTGTGCACAAACAAAGTACGACTCTTAATCTAGGGTGTACGGAGTATTAATTAATTAAAATAGTGAATAATAATAGTTATTATATATGTTCATAAGTACAATTATTAATATTAGTTAATTATAATAATTATTTTAATTATTACTAAAAAATTAACACAATTTTCCTAAATTTATAGCCAGACATTTTAATTCATATACAATATAGTTATATTAAAAAAGTTATTATGTTACATTACTAAATAAAATCATAAAAAATAAAATACGAAAAAATAGTAAATTAGTTTCCCTCTTTGTTTCTGATTATTCCTCCAATACCCGCATTGCGAGGATTTCTTTTTGCTGCCCCATCAACATTAAGTTTAAAGCTTGTAAATTGAGATTGGTACATGCTGAATGGGATTTTTGTCATTGCATTTTCGATGGATTAATGGTACTCTCTGTCTCAAAATAAATATCGTTTTGAACATTTGCACATTTTTTAAAAAATATACTCCCTCCCCGGTTTATGATTATTAGTTTGACTTTATACGCTTATTAAGAGACTAAGACAAATTTGAGTCAAGAATAGTCGTGTGTGGGGGATAATTATCCATTCATAAAGCAAGTGGATAAAAAGTAGATAGGTAAGTGATGATTTTTTTTAAAAAAAATTAATATATGAACTTTATGAGGATAAGGATGTCTCAAACACTATTCATTCTTTGCCATTTAAGAAATAAAGCAACTAAGAACCTTAAACTAGGACATACCAAAAAGAAAAGTAAGAACCTTAAATTGGGACGGATGGAGTAATTAATACATGTGAAAGAGTCTCATATATATACTCCTAAAGTAATTCAATTACTTAGTCAATTAAATGATTGTGCAAGAGATAGTTCACTGCTATTAATAAGGGTATAATTGACATACAACAACAAAAAAGCTTTGAAAATCATAAAACAATAAATATTTTAAAACAAAAATTAATACCCAAACAACATTTATTTTGAGGCGGAAAGAGTACTCCAGTTCTAAAGGGGGCCACTAAAACTAGCATTCAAGCATGAATATGGGAACTACAACTAACTATAGGTATCCACTTTATACCTAGAACCAAACTATTGCTCTGTACGTTTTCAAATACGAGTATTGTTTTCTCTCTTTATCTTTCCTCATTACTTCTACGATTAATACATGAAAAAAAAAGTTTTGGAAATCTATGGTATAGCATTGTATGTGCATTTGACTTGGGACATGCAGTTTCAATACATACTTATTTGAGCATGTTCTTACCAAGTACAATGTTTGCTCTATCATAGTGTGGTAATGGCATCAATCAAATAGGGGGAGATTGTTAGGATTCATTGTTAGTACACCCACCTGATTTGATTGACCCATTCCACGTGTCTTTTTATGGACTTTAGGTTTACATGTAATGAAGTTTTACTTCAATTTTTAGACAAGTCTATTTCTAGATGTTTAGTAGTTAGGCTGAGTTATGATCGGTTTATCCATAGCGGTTTAGTATCCCTCAAGCCGTCATCCTCAACCGCCAGCATGGTGCCTTAAGTCCTTCATCAAACCGCAGTTTGTGTCTTTGATGAAACCGCATTTCAAGTTCATTCATGAAACCGCACATGCATCTGGTGGAACCGCCGACCAAGATATTGAAGAAGTTATTGCTGTCATTTACTCCTTGAAAACAAACATGCGCTTTTCAACCGTAAATGAATGACTGGTGACTTGTCCTTAAACTTCAAGTCATGTTTCATTTATTCTTGGAATGTCGGTTTGTCTAGCTTTTTGAAAAGTTACCGTTGTACTTTTCCAACAACTAAAAGGACAATGTCAGGTAGTGATCCAACAACTTCCTGCCACAAAGCAAAAGCAAAGGACGACAGTGACAGGTCAACCAATGGGATTGTGACAGCGCATAAAACCGCCATACAATGACTCACCTCATTGTCCAACGGTCACTAATGCCTTCACTATAAATAGCCTTCATTTCTCAACAATGAAAGTTGCTGAGCTTCAAAGAGAATATCCCAAGTATTCAAGTTTGCTTTGAAGATTGAAAATTCAGATACTCAAATCTTCATCATCTCCTTAGCAAGCCCAGAGTTCTTCATCAAAGCTTCAAGCCTTCAAATCATCACAACTCAGCCTTGCACAGAAAGTAATCACTTGCTCACCATCACTTAGATATTTTGAGCTCTTGATTTCTTTCCACACCACACACCCGGAGTATATTTTCTTATAGATTATATACCTCAAAAACACAGGTTGTTATAATAGCATTGTTAGGTTAGATTGTTTATTTAGAGTTTGGATTCTTTTGTAATCTTGTAAAAACTCTTCTAAATCAATACAAGTCTAGTAGCTATTAGAAAATCCTAGGCTAACCACCTAGGTAGAGGACGTAGTTCTTTCAAGAACGAACCTCTTTAAATTGTGTGTCTTTGATCTTTAATTTCTGTCTTGTCATTCACATTTTTGTTTATGAGCTTTATTTACTTTTATGTGAAATGACTTCATAAATGATTTGCATACTTTTGTGATACTTCAGTTGTGCCTTGTCAGTTGCATCATTCCTTTTTCAACCACTTAAACCGCCCTACTCTTTATAATTCAGTTTGGCCAAAACCGCAAAACTCCGCTGTGCATTTTATCTGAGCGGTTCTAGTGCTTTAAACCGCAATAGACCAAACTGATAAGTACTTTGTTGATTTTCAAGGGTATTTCGAAAAAGATTTTAAACCGCTATTCACCCCCCCCCCTCTAGCGGTTCTATACCCTTGTTGCCCTTTGGGACCAACAAGTGGTATCAGAGCATATCCACCAAAAATTATTTTACCAGCTTAACCGCTTGGGTGCTGATCCAATGGCAAACATAAACTCCCATATGATGCAGACATCCAACTCTAATCACTTACCTATTCTTAATGAAGATAGTTTCATCTTCTGGAAAGATAGGATGTAGAAGCACATGATATATGAGGATCGCAGATTATGGACTTCAATTGTTAATGGACCCTATGTCCCGATGAAGGCTAACCCTGATGCAGGTACTGCTGGACAAACTGCGGAAATCAAGAAGCCGGAAGCTGAATGGACCGAAACTGATCAATGGAATGTGGACTTTGATGGAAGAGCCATGTCCATGCTTGTATTAGCTATTGATCTAAGAACTCACTCAAAGGTTCTAGATTGCAATACCGCAAAGGAAACATGGGATGGCATCATTGACTTTCTGGAAGGAGATGCCGACACCAAGAAGAACCGCCTCTACCAACAGAGAAGGCTCTTTGATTATTTTGTCAAAGACCCAAAGGAATCTCTTCGCCAATGCTATGAGCGGTTCGTGGAAATTGTCAATGTATGTTTCTTTCTAGGGCACAAGTATTCCAATACTGACCTGAACATGAGATTCATGCAATCTCTTGGTAGCAAATGACTGATCAAAACTACCAACATTGAAGACAACAAAGATCTGGAAGCTCTTGATCTTCGTTATCTTTATGCCATGCTAAGGGTATTTGAATTCAAGCTTGAGGAAGCTCATGAAACCGAAAACAGATTCAAGTCTCTTTCTCTTGCCGCTTTCAACAATGCCACATCTCCAGTTTACAATCCAGATCACCATCAAACCGCATCTAATATCCATTTACAAACCGCTTCTTTTGATCCAAATATTCCAAGATATATTCCTCAAACCACACCTCCAGAGTATTACCAACCGCCTCATCAACCTTACCCTCAACATCATCAACCCTATTCTCAACCTCAGCAATCTCATCAATCCTAAACTCCATCTCAAAATTCCCAAAGTGTAGCATCTAGTTCTACTCAAGTTGACTTTGATGACATGGATGATGATGAGTTTGCTCTCTATGTGAAAAACTACACCAAGTTCAGAAAGAACAGAGCTCAATCTCAGTCAGGCGGCCCTGCAAAGTTTGTCCCTCCAACCAGATTCAACAAAGCAGCTGATGCTAAGAAAAGGGATGATCTTGTTTGTTACAACTGCAGACAACCAGGTCATTTTGCCTCCAATTGTCCCAAACCGCGCTATGAAGCCGCTCCTGCCAAGAAACCGTTCAACAAAAAGTTTTTCAAGAGAAGAGGAATGGTTGCTGAACAAGGAGAACAACCATTAACATGGATGGGTTCTGATACAGATGATAGTGATGAGGAAGAAGGAGTTGCAAATCTTTGCCTAATGGGATTTGAAGAAAAAGTTGAAATTGACGAAAGCCTTCCACTGCCACACCATCAAATGAAGTCAGTTTCACCAAGAACTCCTGAAGCTAAACAAGGCAAAACTCTCACTTCACCAAACTACTATCCTGAGGATCAAACTGAACAAAGCCATGATGACCAGGTACTTGAACGTGCTAATGTTATTTGTCAACAACATATTGTGCTTAAAAAGGCATATAAATTAATGGCTACGGAACTTGAATATTCCCAAAAAGAGTGCAAGTCCCATAAGGAGGAGATTGAAAAACTCAAGCTCCAAATTATTGGGATAGCTTCTATTGTGGAAGAAAACCGCTACCTTAAGGACAGAACCGAGGTTCTTAACACCCCGAATCCATGATCTTACTACACAAAGGGATGAACTTCAAAAAGTGACCGATGTGTGGACTAAGTCTGGTGTCACCATGGAACAAATCGTTAATTCACAAATTCTCTCTAAGGAGAAAAGTGGATTGGGATTTAAAACTGATGATGGGTGTAAGTGTCCTTGTCTATGTGCTGAAGATGGTGTGAAACCAACTTAACAAACCAAAGAAATTCCTAAGGTGAATCATGCTGGTAAAAAGGGCTCAACACAAGAAATTAAAAAGCAAAATTATTTCTATGAGTATCCTAAAAACCAGACTGGGAGAGATCCAAAGTGGAAAGAGAAATCCACAGCGGCTGAGGCAACCAAGGAAGTATTGAGTGATGAAACCGCTCCTAGTCGGTTTAAGGAATATCCTGTTATATTTCCTAAAGCCGCACCTAAGAGAAAGGTTGAACTCAAGAAGGTTAACTTTGTTAAAGCCAAAACCGCTGACCCAGTAAAACATGAGAAACCGAAGGTCAGTAATGGGTTTCTAACCCTAGGTCAAACAGGTGTGGGTCCCAAAAAGCTGCTAACCCTAGGACCCAAGGAATAAGGGGGACCAAAACCTTACATGTTTATTTTTCAGATTTCATGTTTTATGGCTGGAACCGCTAAGAAGAAGAAAGATCTCTGGTATTTGGATAGTGGATGCTCACGACACATGACTGGAGATTCCGAACTACTCTGTAGTTTAATCCAAATGAAAGGTCCCCCAGCAGTGTTTGGTAACAACAAGAAAGGAGAAACAGTAGGATATGGAGCAATCAAACGAGGAAAGGTGACTATTGAAAATGTGTCACTAGTAGAAGGACTCAAGCACAACCTTCTCTCCATATCTCAGTTTTGTGACAAAGGAATGAACTGCATCTTCACATCAACTAGCTGTTATATCAAAGATGCTTCCTCTGGAGTCACTCTACTGACTGGCAACAGAACAGGTGATGTTTATATAATTGATTTATGCAATATTGTTTCTATTGCTGGCCTCTGTTTTGTAGCCAAAAATATAAGTGAAAGCAGCTAGTTATGGCATAAGCGGCTCAACCACTTGAACTTCAAGTATCTAGCAAAACTGCACAGGGATGGTCTAGTAAAAGGACTACCCAAAGTGGCTGACCATCATGATGAAAAGTGTAAAGCATGCCAGCTTGGAAAGCAGCCCAAACAGTCATTTCCTAGTAAAACCGCGCCTTCAACGAACCGCTGTTTGCAACTGCTGCACATGGATTTATTTGGACCTGTCCCAACCGCCAGTATTGGAGGAAACCGCTATACACTTGTGGTGGTTGATGATTATTCTAGATATACATGGGTGGAAATGATGGCCTCAAAAGATGATACTTATGGCATCATAACCGCTCTCTTTAGACAGCTCCAAACTCAGAAATTGGATGACATTGTTGCCGTGCATTCAGATAATGGAACCGAATTTACAAACAATGGTGTTGCCCAATATTGTGATGATCATGGAATTGATCATAATTTCTCTCCCGCTGGAGTTCCACAACAGAATGGAGTAGTGGAAAGAAAGAACAGGACTTTGATTGAAGCAGGAAAGACTATGATTGCAGAAGCCAAGCTTCCCAAATACTTCTGGGCCGAAGCCGTCAATACCGCATGCTTCACCCAGAACCGCTCCCTCATCATCAAAGTTCACAACAAGACTCCTTATGAATTGTAGAGAGGCAGATCACCCAACATTGCCTTCTTCAAGATATTTGGATGCAAGTGCTACATCTTGTACAATGGCAAAGAGCATCGAGGTAAATTTGATGCTAAGGTCGATGAAGGTATTTTTGTTGGTTATTCAAAACACTCCAAAGCTTTTCGTTGTTTCAATAAGACTTCTTTAAAAATTGTAGAGTCAGTCCATGTTACATTTGATGAACATGCTCTCCTTGAGCCACATATGGCTCCAAATGTTGCTAATGATTTTAGTGATTTTGAGACAGGTACTAGACAAAAAGCAACTGACAACCATCCTACTCAAACCGCTACATCCAGTTCTTCAGCGCACCTACTCAAACCGCTGATGGTGTAACTGTTGAACCGCTATCCTCTGATCCCATTCAAACTGTTGAACCAGTTCCAAATCTAACCTTCAATGAAGATTTCAATGATTATCAAGATGATCCTCCTCTGGAAAATATTCAAGAAATAGTGGTTCAAGACAACCTCCCTCCCGAAATTAATGAGCATAGAGACCATCCAATTGCAAACGTTATTGGTCCTATCAGTACTGGTGTCCAAACCAGAGGGAGTTTGACTCACAGAGATAATCACAGTTTGTTCTCAACTGCTCTGTTATCTCAGATGGAACCGAAGAAGGTAGATGAAGCTCTTAGTGATCCAAGTTGGGTAATTGCAATGCAAGAAGAGCTTAATCAGTTTGAAAGATGCAAAGTTTGGACTCTAGTTCCAAGGCCCAGAGATCACAATGTAATTGGAACAAAATGGGTATATAGAAACAAGATGGATGAAAGTGGTGCTATAACTTGAAACAAAGCTAGGTTGGTTGCTCAAGGTTATAGGCAAGAAGAAGGGATTGACTATGATGAAACTTTTGCCCCTGTAGCCAGACTTGAAGCAACATAAGATTGTTCCTGTCCTATGCATCCTTCAAGAAATTCAAGTTATATCAAATGGATGTAAAGAGTGCATTTCTGAATGGTGAACTACAAGAAGAAGTTTATGTAGCCCAACTGCCAGGATTTGAAAACAACAAACTTCCAAATCATGTATTCAAACTCAAGAAAGCATTGTATGGACTCAAACAAGCTCCAAGAGCATGGTATGACACTCTATCTAAATTTCTTATTGAACAAGGCTTCTCTCGAGGTAAAATTGATACAACTCTATTTATAGCTAAACACAAAAGTCATTCATTATTAGTTCAAATATATGTTGATGATATTATTTTCGGTTCTACTAATGAAACTATGTGTGTTAAGTTTGAGAAGCTAATGAAGAGTAAATTTGAAATGAGTATGATGGGAGAGTTGACATTCTTTCTTGGACTCCAAGTCAAGAAATGCCATGATGGGATCTTTATCAACCAAGCCAAATACACTAAAGATTTGATAAAGAAGTTCGGGCTTGAAACCGCTAAACCAGTTGATACCCCAATGCCTAAGGCCTGCAGTTTGGATCGAGATGAACATGGTAAGAAAGTTGATCAAACTCTCTACCGAGGTATGATTGGCTCTCTACTTTACTTAACTGCTAGTAGGCCAGATATCATGTTTAGTGTTTGTGTTTGTGCTAGATTTCAAGCTGACCCTAGAGAATCTCATCTTATTGCTGTTAAACGTATTATTAGATATTTATGTGGATCTGTTAACCTTGGACTTTGGTACTCCAAAGAATCTTCATTTGATCTATTAGGTTATTCAGATGCTGACTTTGCAGCATGTAAGATAAGCAGAAAGAGCAAAAGTGGTACTTGTCAGTTCCTTGGAACGCGGCTTGTGTCATGGTCCATCAAGAAACAAGCGTCGGTTTCAGTCTCAACCGCTGAAGATGAATATATAGCGGCTGGAAGCTGTTGCTCTCAAATTCTCTGGATGAAACAACAGTTGGAGGACTACGGGATATTTGAACAAAACTGCCCTATCTACTGTGACAGCACTGCTGCAATATCCATCTCCAACAATCTAGTTCAGCACTCGAAAACCAAGCACATCGACATAAGATATCATTTCCTCAAAGACCATGTTGAAAAGAAAAACATTTTTCTACCAAAGGTGGGAACAGATGATCAAATTGCTGATATCCTCACCAAACCGCTTGAAAATTCCAGGTTCTATCATTTACGAGGAGAAATGGGTATGTTAGAACTAACTTAAGATATCATATCTATATATATTATTTTTAATATCTTTTGTTTAAGTGTTTTGGCTATGCTTAGAAAAGTCATCTAGTGTGCGGTTCCGTCATCGTTGAAACCGCATCAATAAATGGTTATGTACAAGATACTCCATCAAACTGACGAGTCAAAATGAATGATATCGGTTCTTTCAAAACCGACAAGAAAGCAAAGTCATTCGGTTTAAACATATAAACCGCCATCAGATTAGAGAGACATCAGTTTCATGAAAAACCGCTGAAGACGTAAGGTAAGTCAGTTTGCTCAATCAAACTGCTCAGGTATGAAATTGCATTTTAGTCCCTACTTTATGTCATATCAATTATAGGGACCTTTTTACAATTTTCTCTGCCGTATTAAATTCTATGTGACGTGGGAAGCCATCTGGAGATAATCGTGCGCCGTTCTCGTCGTTCCATTACCCGAGGAACAGTTAATTGAGTATAAAAGACAAAGTTTATTTCTTTTTTACCTTTTTACCTTCTTCTTCATTCATCTCTCTATTCTGCACTCTGTCTTCTACCTCCGTTTTCTACCTTCAAATATTTCCCATACTTTTTTCAAAATTCAAATGGCACCTAAGAAATCTTCCGATCCTTCTGCTCCATCTACATCTAAAACATCCAAAGGCGATATGGATGAATCCAACTTTGTACCTGGATCTCAGATCATCAAAGCCGAATTCGAAGCTGATGCAGTTGGAAGAAAACTGCTTGCCCTACTGGAATCGTCAAAACTGCTGCCCTTATTCCAACTGGATGAACCGAAGTTTGACAAAATGCTTTGTGCAGAATTCTTTGACAATGGGATTGTCTGTGTGGTACCCCTTTTGAATGGTAAAGGAGAAGAGATCAGAGACTTAGAGTCTGGGAAAGTCAAGACTGAAAATGCCATCAAGTCCACTGTCAGGACAAAGGATGTAGTTTTATCTGCTTCAAAGGTTGCTATTCTGGCTGGGTTAGAAAATTCTGGAATTCTTTCCATCAAACCAGAGTTAGTCAGCAGAACTACTGAGGAGCTCTTGGGGGTTTCTGTATTCAACACTAAGTCCACCCCCAAGAAGGAGTTTGGAGAAATTATGGCCATGTTATGTGATTTGGTAGATACTGGAGTGATGTGCAAGAATGGCAATCACAACAATTTCACTTCTGAGCAGTAGAACTACTACGTGGCTATCTACAAAGGGAAGAAGCTGCACTGGCCAAGGATCATCATGCAAGAAATGAGCAATGCCCTCAGCCGCCACACTTCTGCCAAAGCCGCTGGAAAAACAAAGATCAGAACTCACTGCAGACTCTTAACTAAGTTCCTTCATCAGGATTCTGTGATCTTTAAGTCTTCTGTGGCAAATGAAGCTGGGTGGGTGCAACCGAATGAGAAGACCTTGTTTGGTGCTTCTAAGCTTGATGCTTTCAGAACCGGGTTTGGATGGCGGTTTGCACAAGCGGTATGGACTGCTGATCCTCTGCCTGAAGAACAGAGAGGTCCCTTTCCTGAGGCTCGGCTCAATAAGTCAGGCAAACCTTATGCCGGTGCCATAGCAGATCAAGCCGCAGCTACTAGAGCTAGAGAAGCAGCTCAAACAGCGACCTTGAATAGGCTAGGAGTTAGCCTGGATGGAACTGAGGCTCCAGTTGAGAAGGAGTCTTCGGTTGAGGGGGAGCCTGCAATCCCTGCGGCTCAACCCAGGGAAACCGCGACTCCAAGAAAGAAGAAAGCCAAAGTAACTGACACTTCAAAACCCTCATCCATTTTTCCTCCAAAACCTTCATTACCAAAATCCTTCCTTATCCTATCCAATCCTGAACCGCTTCCACCTTCATCTAAACCTATTCCCTTCACAAAATCAACTCCTCCTACCTCTTCTAAACCTCAGATAAAACCTTTATCCCCAATCAAGCCAAATGTAGAAAAATCAATGAATTTTGCACAAGATGTGAATCTATTGAGAAAACTGAAAGCCTCCACATCTGAACCCAAACCTATCTCACCACCAAAATCCCCTCTCAAACTGCCAACTGTTCAGTTCACTGAAGAACAGTTACAGCTTATCTTTTCTACCCTTCCCAACCTTAAACCCTCCACTCAAACCGAGCCTGAGCAGACCGAAGTGTCTGAGGCTGCGGTTCCAGTTGAACAAACCGTGGTATCTACAAGTACGGTTCAGCCTGAGCAAACTGATGAGTTTGAGGCTGCAGTATTGCCTGAGCAGACTGATGTGTCTGAGGCAGTTCAAGATGAACCTGAGCAAGATGATGATAATCTTGAGGTTCAACCGCTGAAGAAGAAGAGAAGGTTAGTAAAGAAATATGATTTTGTGGAGCATTGGCAATCAAGGCCACCTGGTGCAGTGGACTTCACTGAAGCTCATGACAAGAAGGATCACTCACTCACTGAAGGCCTTTTTGCAAAGGAGTTGAGAGAAAGAGCTGAAATGAGAAAAGCTGGAATAGACCCCATGTCGGTTGAAACCGCTCCTCCTTCATTAAAACAAAAACTAGAGTTTGACTCACCAGAGCACACTCCTTCACCTTCTGAATCCCCTACACTGCCTTTTGCTTCATCAGTTCAACCGTCGACTCAACCGCAACTGATCAATATCTCTGCCCCTTCGGTTTTGCCTGAGTTCACAGTTGCAGTTAGGACTCCCAAACCGCGTGGTTTGAAAAGGAAGTGTGCACAGGACATTGCGGCTTAACTAAAGAGGTTTAGAGCTACTACTTCCAAAGTCAACCTCCATAGAGCCATCATCAGAGCCGCCAACAAACATGAAGAGCAACGACTCAAGTCTGGTCGTCCAAATCCTTTTGCAATCTTTCCAGCCGATGAGTCTCAGGCTGCTTCAGATCAACTCATTGCTTCAACTCTTGATCAATTTATTGAAGATCTGGCAGTTGAGTTCATCTTTTCTCTCTGCTCTCAATTTTTCTTTAGGATAAACTGCATTGTCTTTCCTTATCTTTATAGATGGCAGTTCTCTCCTTATTCTTCCTTTCCTCTCTCTAAAACCCAAATTCTTTCCATTTCCCCTTCTCTTCCATACTCTTCATTTTCTATAATTCCTTTCCCTTCCTCCCTTTTTGAAACTGATCCTGTCAAGATTCAGTTTGTTCTGGATTCATTTTTTGCCCAATCTGCATTTCTTTCCTCTCTGCCCTTCCTTGTTGATGCCATTAAGAGAGAGAATGCTGTTGACCCTAGGATTGGGAGAATGGAATTCAAAATTGAAACCCTTCTGGAGAACCAGCTCAAGTTAGAACAGAAGCTTGAAACTTTGAATGAGCTGACTTCTCTCAGACTTGAAGCGGCCCAAGAAATGAATGAGGCTCTGGAGAAGAAGTTAGACCAACTAGCTGATCTAACGGTTTCATCAACTGACTACTTAGTTCAGTATGCCAACGACCTGAAAAAGCTTTCTGAGAAAACCTTAGAGAAGGTAAATGAACCGACCCATCTTCGTCTCAAGTCAGCTGAATATGTGTTTGAAACCGCCAGCCTAGTTGAGCCTTCTGATGCTGCTTAAACTGCTGATCAAGCCGCCGCCAGGGTTCCTGATAGAACTGATTAGAATTCTTTCTATCTTTTGTAATCAACTTTTGCCTTTCATTATTTTCCTTGTAATTTGTAACTTCTAAAACCTTTAAAGGATTATAATGAAAATGAATGGATTGCATCCAATATTCCAAAACTTTGTTTATTCAAACTACTTGTTTGTGGAACAATGCATTTCTAAAAACTCATGCACTATTCATCATGAAAAATTTTCTAAGTGTATGTCTTTTAAACATTCAGTTTAAACATGCATATCTGATTTTCATAATCATATCTCTTTATATGCATCTGAATGAATTTCTTATCTATCTGTTTTTCATTTCCTTTGTCTTTGATAGATTAGAAATCTATGGTATAGCATTGTGTGTGCATTTGACTTGGGACATGCAGTTTCAATACATACTTATTTGAGCATGTTCTTACCAAGTACAATGTTTGCTTTATCATAGTGTGGTAATGGCATCAATCAAATAGGGGGAGATTGTTAGGATTCATTGTTAGTACACCCACCTGATTTGATTGACCCATTCCACGTGTCTTTTTATGGACTTTAGGTTTACATGTAATGAAGTTTTACTTCAATTTTTAGACAAGTCTATTTCTAGATGTTTAGTAGTTAGGCTGAGTTATGATCGGTTTATACATAGCGGTTTAGTATCCCTCAAGCCGCCATCCTCAACCGCCAGCATGGTGCTTTAAGTCCTTCATCAAACCGCAGTTTGTGTCTTTGATGAAACCGCATTTCAAGTAAATTCATGAAACCGCACATGCATCTGGTGGAACCGCCGACCAAGATATTGAAGAAGTTATTGCTGTCATTTACTCCTTGAAGACAAACATGCGCTTTTCAACCGTAAATGAATGACTGGTGACTTGTCCTTAAACTTCAAGTCATGTTTCAGTTATTCTTGGAATGTCGGTTTGTCTAGCTTTTTGAAAAGTTACCGTTGTACTTTTCCAACAACTAAAAGGACAATGTCAGGTAGTGATCCAACAACTTCCTGCCACAAAGCAAAAGCAAAGGACGACAGTGACAGGTCAACCAATGGGATTGTGACAGCGCATAAAACCGCCATACAATGACTCACCTCATTGTCCAACGGTCACTAATGCCTTCACTATAAATAGCCTTCATTTCTCAACAATGAAGGTTGCTGAGCTTCAAAGAGAATATTCCAAGTATTCAAGTTTGCTTTGAAGATTGAAAATTCAGATACTCATATCTTCATCATCTCCTTAGCAAACCCAGAGTTCTTCATCAAAGCTTCAAGCCTTCAAATCATCACAACTCAGCCTTGCACAGAAAGTAATCACTTGCTCACCATCACTTAGATATTTTGAGCTCTTGATTTCTTTCCACACTACACACCCGGAGTATATTTTCTTGTAGATTATATACCTCGAAAACACAGGTTGTTATAATAGCATTGTTAGGTTAGATTGTTTATTTAGAGTTTGGATTCTTTTGTAATCTTGTAAAAACTCCTCTAAATCAATACAAGTCTAGTAGCTATTAGAAAATCCTAGGCTAACCACCTAGGTAGAGGACGTAGTTCTTTCAAGAACGAACCTCTTCAAATTGTGTGTCTTTGATCTTTAATTTCTGTCTTGTCATTCACATTTTTGTTTATGAGCTTTATTTACTTTTATGTGAAATGACTTCATAAATGATTTGCATACTTTTGTGATACTTCAGTTGTGCCTTATCAGTTGCATCATTCCTTTTTCAACCACTTAAACCGCCCTACTCTTTATAATTCAGTTTGGCCAAAACCGCAAAACTCCGCTGTGCATTTTATCTGAGCGGTTCTAGTGCTTTAAACCGCAATAGACCAAACTGATAAGTACTTGGTTGATTTTCAAGGGTATTTCGAAAAAGATTTTAAACCGCTATTCACCCCCCCCCCCCCTCTAGCGGTTCTATACCCTTGTTGCCATTTGGAGAACTCCCTCCTCCGTTTAGAAACAATTATCGTTTTAGGAGAAAAAATTGTTTTGAAATATTTGTCACTTTACCATTATCAAGACATTTTTTTTTCATTTGTATCAATTTTACCTTTATTAATGATTGTAAAGTATCTCTTGTATAAACATTTAATCATCTAAGAAATTAGATTATTTTAAAGGTAATTGAGTCTTTTTAACATACATTTATTACATTTCTTAATATTATGTGTGAATGAGCTAAAGCGAAAATTATTTTAAAATGGAGAGAGTATTTTACAATATTCCGCATTCTCTTTACCTCATTTTTCTTACTCAGAACTTCTATTCCATCACTAATTCTGTCTACTTTAATTACTTGTTTTATTTTAATTTACTATCCAAAATGATAATTTTAATATTTAATTAAATAATAGAATTCATCTGTCATACTCATACCAAATATCTACACTCATAACACATCACATTTTCAACTTTTTCTTTAATTCTTTTGTCAAACTCATTTTTTAAAATTATAATGAGTCAGAGGGAGTACTCTCACTTTCATAACTATTTGCATAATTTTTCATTTATATAAAAATTAAAATTAGAATATACTCCCTTCGTCCCATCCGAATTAGGATTTTTAGGTTGGACACGGGGATTAAGGAAAAAGTGTTAGTGGAGTAGGTGTTGTGAGTATGAAAAGTGAAATAAGAGAGAGAAAGTGGGGTAGAGAATAATGAGTGGAAAATTATTGTGAGTGTGAATGTGGGTCTCATTAAATAAAACACTTCCATTTTTTGATTGTCCTAATTCGAATGGGACCCAAAATGAAAATTTGTCCTAATTCGAGTGGGACGGATGAAGTATGTATTTAAAAAATATTATTAGTAAAATAGATTTGTATATTTGAAAATAGGACTTACAATTAAAATACGAAAATATGATAAATGAGATAGATGAATAGAAATATACGGATAATAATACTAGATGAATAGAAATATACTGCCAGTAAAAGGCATGTGGTTGATTTGAGGAAAATGAGAAAAGAAGGAAGTTCAAATGATTGTATAGAGAGTGCGTGTCAGTAACAACCAAGGGACAAGATGACAAGCACGGCTCTCAGGGTCCCACATCCCACATTCTTAACGTAACTATTGAGTGGTCAACTTAATTTAAGCTCCATTTTTGTTAGCGAAATTAAATATTTTTTGGCAAGTAAAAATAAAAATGAGTTGACTATCTATAGAGTTCGAAAGTTTAACCAAATTTGAGAAATGTCAAGAGTAAAATTCGATTGCACTACAATTTAGATAAATTACTAATGAGAAACTAGAGCCGTCAATTTGGGATCGTCCCGTCGGGACGTTCCGTTCCGCCATATAAATGGGACGGGATGGGATAGTATATTCTAATCCCGTATAAAAGCGGGCCTATTTAGGATATCCCGTTTGGGACGCGGGACAAAGCGGGATAGGACGACCCGCATTTTTTTAATTTTAATTTTAATGTTAATTTTTTTTAACCTCAAAGATATTTTAGCACTTAATTTTTAGTTTTTTCTTTCAAATATCCATTGTCTTTTTTTGTTGATTAAGCTATTTTATGAAATAAGAAGTTTTGATCTTGTTGGATTGCAAAAGATTAATCTCATGTTTTAAATTTAATGTTTTGGCATCATCTTAGTTAGATTTTAGTTTTATAAAATTAGCGTATTCTTGTCCCGCATTTGTCCCGAATTGTCCCGCGTCCCGAGGTAGGATGGGACGGGACGAGGATTTTCCGTCCCGCGAAGAATTTGGGTAATCCCATCCCGTCCCGTAATATTGCGGGATTTCGTAGTTTTGTCCCGTCCCGTCCCGTTTTCCCGAATTAACGGTTCTAGGAGAAACACATCTTGACAATGAAAATGACTAAACTATAAATCAAATTTAAAAATCATCATCAAGTTATAACCACATATCATCTCATATTAGGACTGATTCCCTCTAGCCTACGCTTATCTTCTATTGAACTTTCATCCTTGTAATATATTAAGATGAGCAGATGTTTGTCTAAGAAAAACTTGGACACTGCCTCACCTTGGCATTCAAAAAACCACACATAACAAAAATTTCGCATTTAGCACACGAGTAATAAAATCATATGGATTAGGAATAAACCGGCAACCGAGCCTCACAAGCATTAAGAATCATCAACATTAAATACATGTACTCATAATACAAAACATGAAAGACTCCCAACAAATTAGAGAGATCAGTACAATGGCTCTCAGCAAACAGAGAGAAGTCGTTAGATAAAAAAAAAAAGTTTAGTAACATAAAGTTCGATTCCAATGAAAATTTAAGATCATAGTAGAAACCAAATTTGAAAAACCTAAAAACAAATCCGAAAAATTAAATCACAAATTTCACAATTATTAATTGACAAATTGATAATTAATAAATGTAAAATAAGGGGTGAATGTTAAAAGATTTATTTATTAAATGGTGTGGAGTATTATTTTTCTTTTAAAATAAATATTCAAAAATATTATATTCACTTCTAATTATAGTTATTTTTAAAATTATTTTAACATTAATTTTACAATAAAATTTTCAAAATTTCATTAAAACTATTGAATAGACTCCTGAAATAAAATAAAATAAAATTATTTTGATAATTAGAAAATGATAGTTCTTTCATATCTAAGACTCTCTTTTTTAATTATACGTATCAGAGTAAGAGGCAATTCGCATAACGACAAATGTGAATAGGATTTTGGATAACTTTCTCTAGACAATGTTTATGTAATTAAAAAAGGAACAACACTCAACTAATTTTATTACCTATTTCTCAAAATAATAATAATATTAATAATAATTTTATTACCAAAATGTATAATGAATAGTGTTTTGAAAAATATATCATCAATCCACTAAAATAATCTTCCCACAAATGTACCTTGAGTAATAATTTTAAGTTGATTTACTTATACAAATGAAAACCTAAAACTTGTTATCGATATACGATTAACAATACTATCAAGAAAAAGTTTCAAATTTTCATTAGAATAAATAATTAATTTAAAATTATTTCTTAAAATTCATTTATAATAATGTTAAAAGATTGTGAAAAACGTGTTTTTTACAAAGTTCGTTCGCGTAAAACGTCATTTTTATAATGGCGGGGTGGCATTTACATAAAATACGACAAATTGTTTCAAAACAGGCAGTGACATTTTTTGTAAATAACTTACGCTTATCGTAAATGCCAGTGCGAGTGTTAAAAAGTGTCAGCATGTACACCGGCACTTATTAACAATACCACTGACACTTTTGATAAGCGTCAGTAGCAATTTTTATAAGTGTCAGTGTACTGCCTGCCACTTTTTAACACTACTACTGATACTTATGAAAAATATCAGTGACAATGTTTAAAAACGCCATTTCGAATGACTGACACTTTATAATATGAACACCGACAGTTACGATGGTTACTAGTTAGTATTTATAAAAATGACACCGTTTGTTTTTAAAAGAAACTTCAGCGTTTTTTTGTAAAAACACATTTTACTATTCCTTAAAAGTAAAACACATTTTTCATAAAACTTATAAAAAAAAATTGAGAAGACAAGAGAATAAGAAATACTCCCTCCGTCTCAAAATAGATGTCGTTTTGAGAGTTATTTTTTGTCTCAAAATACATGTCGTTTTACTATTTTCAAGGCTATTTTGTTGTTGTATACCAACTCTACCCTTATTAATGATAGTTGACTATCTCTTAAACAGTTATTTAATTGCCTAGGTAATTGAATTACTTTAGGGGTATATAAGACTTTTTACATACATTAATTGTATTTCTTAATATGTGTGAAGTGGTTGAAACGACATCTATTTTGAGACGGATGGAGTAATAAGCATGCAAAAGAACGGAGGGAATATCCTACTATGATTTTTTTTTATTTTTTTTTTCCGGAGGGAGAAAAGAAAGCAAGAAAAAGAAAAATAGAGTTACGTAGATGGGAAACGGGACGCCCACGTGTCAACCAGCAAGACATGTCTGTCCACGTGAGGAACACAGAGGAGGGAGAGGATGGGAGTGGGGCCCAAGAAGGGTCTTAGTTTCCACGCTTCGTTCATTTTCTGCCCACGTGAACTCCACTCTCCTTTGTCTGCTTCTTGCTTACTCTGGGTCCCACTTTGTTAGTCTCTTTCTCATCATACCTTTCTTAACTTTTTTGTTTTATTTTTCACGAGGCAATGATAGGGTCACAAAAGAAGTTCACAAAATGAGGTGACGATATTTTATTGGTTACATCGATAGTGAATCCGGCACACTCTAATTAAAAACTCCAAAAAAATTTAATACATCATTTTATTTACAAAATTTTATGACACATTTTTTGTGACTTTACATTTACCCTATTTTCACTGTTATTCCAATCCCCAGTCCCCACTTGTCACTAGATAAAATCTCCTGTACCACAATTTGTGTACCACTTTGTACCACAAACAATCCAATGGCTATTAATAAGTCAGACTAAAATGATTTTAATATCACAAGTAATGCATACCCGTCAGATCATTTGTGGTACACAAGTAGTACACAAATTGTGGTACATATGATTTCATCTCACTTGTCACAAACTTAACTTAGCTTGACTCACAATTTATTGTTGACGCCTCAGCTCACGGGCCACGGACCACGGTCTTGTCATAAACTATTTCAAGAGCTCGGAATAAATATTTTATTTTTAATTTTTAGTTATTTCAAAATTAATTTCGCCCTACTAAATTAAGATATTACGAGTGACTTTTAGAAGTGCATTGTGGCAGAATTGAACTCCTAAGACCATGTACAATGGTGTGGAATTTGGGGTGTTGAATTTAGATTCAACAAAAAAGAAGGGTTGAATTGCTGCAATGGGTGTTGAATTTAGGTGTTGAATTGCAAATGTGTTGAATATATTCAACATCCGTTTGGTCGGCTGGGGCGGACACGCGGAGCGCCAGGAGTGGGCAGATCTGGCTCGTGGAAGGCACTCGCCAACAAAGGCGAGTCGTTGCCAGGCAGCCTTTTTTTTTTTTTTTTTTTTTCATGATGACGCCACATGTTGGCTGGCCATAAATTCTTTTTTATCCTAATTATTTAATCTTAATTATTTTACAGAAAATGGATTTTTTTTTTATTTTTTTTTTTACCAAAATTCCTAAAAAAAAAAATCCTCTTTAAATGACGTAAGTTTCATTGTATTCCGACAAAAAAAAAACCCATCTTTTTCTTGAAATGGATCCCAATAATAACCATTTTAACACTAGTCATAAAAATAAAAATATAAAATAAATTTTAAGTAGTGGAGTATAGGATGATGAGTGGGAAAAGTGTTGAATGGGGGATTAAACAAACCATTGTAGGGTGTTTTGTTGAATGAGTGTTGAATTGATGAGTTGGAAGAGAGAGAAGCTGATGTGGAGTGATAAAGTGGTTGTTGAATGGAAATTTATTGTGAAACCATTGTACATGGTCTAACCATCCATACAAAAATGAATAATTAATGCCACTTAACCTAAACCTTTTAACTTCAATTATGAGTTGTAGATGAGCCGAGCCGAGCTTTGGGGTGTCCATCTCGAGCTCGTTTTAAATTTATCAAGCTTGAGTTCGAGCCCACTTGTTTTTTCGAGCTTGAGTCGAATTGAGCACGCGAGCTACTCACGAACAACTCGAGCCGTTAGCGAACTTGAGTTTTAACGAGCCAAGCTCGAGCTTAGGTTTTTTTTTTCTATAAAAATGTGTTCTTAACGAACTTATCGAGCTGAATTTGAGCCGGCCGAAAACAAAAATTTAAGTTTAATTAACTTATCAAGCCGAGCTAAATGAGTCGAATATTGTCGGCTCGATTACTTAACGATCTTGAAACTCGGTTCAAGCTCGAGTTACAACTCGAGCTCCTTTGAGTTCGAGCTTTTTTAAGCCGAACACGAGCCAACTCTGTTTGCATAACAGCACTGCTTCCATTCCATCCGATCTTTCATTAAATTAAAGAATACCTTTGCCTATAATTATTTGTAGCATATCTTTTGTAACTAGAAATTGAGTTAGTTGTCAGTTAGTCATAAGAAAACATCTATAGTTAGAGGGCAATAAGTAGATTGTGTTTTTAATCTTGGAGTTCGAGCACACTTGTTCTTTGGAATTTACTCAACATACAATTACTACTAACAAACCCAACCCAAGTATATACGGCTTTAAATTTTTCTTGAGGACAAATATTAAAAACAAATATATGTTCTAAAACTATCTATTTTGGAGTAACATTTTTCATGCAGTTTTAAGGAAATAACTCATTATAGTCAAAACTTAGAAATAATTTTTAAAAAGATTGATCATTTAAAATGTATAATTTTTATAAAAGATCAAATATTATAAGCTTTAATTATCATTTTGGCCTCTTCATACCCCTTCAATTCGGTGCAGATTAATTCGGACTATTTCAAGGTGGATACATAAAAAAAGGACATTTTCTTTTCTGTCAATATTCACTTTTTAAGTAGTATTACTTCTCATCGAAAAAAAAAAAAAAAGTACAGTAGTATTACTTCTACATAAATCCAAAATATTATATTGTGACACATAAATAATACAGACAAAAGCCAAATTTCAGTTAAATTGATGGATAAGTTTTTCGTTAGCATGTCGCAAACATTTAAAAGAACTAATAATCTTTGGAAATTGCTCTTTCACTTTGAGCTAATTATTTTTGAGCAAGTGAGAAATCTTTGAGATGTAAAGCTTAAGAAGGAAATATTCATACGTGACACAAATTTTCTTGTTGTTGCTAATTGACTTCCCCGTTACCGGAACTAGTGAGTGACCCGTCGATACTCGACGGGGCATGCTAAATCAATTAATTAAAATTTATAATTGAGATATATTTCTAAAATGGGTAAGAAAATTAATTAATAACTTGTTATTTTGGAGAAACATTAAACTGTGAAGCCCGTTTATTTAATCTCAATCAAAGTTTCTATCCCTCTCACCCCCTCCTTAGTGAGGGAGAGAGGCTTTGATCCCTAAACTTGCAACTTTTTAATAATATTACATCTAAAATATAAAAATACCAAAAATACCTATTGATTAAATAATATTTGGTATAAAAACATGACATTTACTTTAGTTTGGTTTCATATGAATATTTTGTATTTGTTTGGTCCCTCGTGATCGTTTTCCTATCCAATTCGTCATTTTCACGATTTTCAATGAATTTCCAGTTATGAAATCCACATGAGGTGTCTAGTCCTTGAATTAATTGATCAAATCTAAAAAGGCTATGTTATATTTCCCCACTTCTTTATGTAAATTAATTAACTCCTAAACTTGAATCTTTTACTGATTTGGTCGCTCATATATTTTTTAATAGTTTTGTCTTTCACAGTGGATTTTTATTGTCAGTTTGTCGATTTCAAGTATGAAACGTTAAAAAAAATAAAAAAATATTTTGGTACATAAACTTAACACTTACACTATTAGTTGGTCTGATGTGAATATTTTTCACTATTTCCGTCTCAGAGTAAGTCCTACTTTGTTTTTTAATACACCCTAGAGTAAGAGTCACACTTCATACTTACTAATAATTTTTTGGACACATTTATCCTTTTGATTCTTGTACAATGAAGTGTTTTAGACAATTATACCCTCAACCACTTATATTAATTACTCGTTTTATATTATTTTCTTAATAAGCGTACATATCCTATGTAGTAGGACATTTATACTCATATTGTCTTAAGAAATGAGTGAGCTATTTTCACTTTGGGTTAAAATTGAAACTTGAAAAAAAAAAACGCAATCAGTAATCACTTCATTAAAAAGTGATGTAAATAAATATTTATACTTGTAGAAATCAAAAAGCGGATAGCTAAATCTCTTTAATTTCATTTCATTTAAGTTAAAAAAAAAAAAAAAAACTCAGAAAAGACATTTTTCAGTCAAATGAGCAATTGATATGCTTCAATAGGAATATCCACATTCAACCATAGAGTATAAATTTTTGTAAATCATTCAACCTAAGCGAATAATAAAATAAAATATATAAATCATTGGATCATATAAAAATTGAAGCATCATCTTATCACCATTATTCATTAATAAAAAAACATTTACAACATTATATATAATTATTGATAGTTAAAGTTTCAAAATTTGAATTTGAATTTTGAGTTTTGAATTTCAAATAATCTAAACATACCAAAATGAGTAACATGCTTCACCATTGAACCACGTGGAATTCCACTTCATAAATCCACGTGGCGCTCTCTATGAATGACATTTTACTCTCCTATATTATATATATATATATATATATAGATTCTCATCAAATTATCATGACAAGGATAGCTGCAATCCGCGTAATACATGCCAAAATCTTGCGTAAAACGCGTTTTACGAAACGCTTAGGAAAAACGTGCTTTTAAAAAACTCGCGATGGCATTTTTGTAAATAGTAGGAACTTCACAACGATTCTGGATATCGATATAGTGCCTTCTGGATATGAGATTGATATCCAGAAACTGTGAAAGTGATAGCCATGCGTGTTTTAAAAAAACGCGCTGTGGCATTTTTGTAAATAGTCAGAACTTCTCAAACGGTTCTGGATGTTAATATAAAGCCTTCTGGATATGAGATTGATAGCCAGAACCTTTGAAAGTGATAGCCAAAAGGTTTTTTCTGAATTTTTTTTTAGAGCAACAGAAGTGCTAATAGATAACCCGTAACAATGTTTAGTATGGCCAGTTTATGTGTTACGAATGTCCAGTGAGTGTGTTAATAAGTGTCAGACGATTTTGAAAAACACGTTTTTCCTAACCACTAGGAAAAACGCGTTTACAAGAGACCAACTCGTAATACATACACACATATTCTCTCCGTTTCAGAACCTTCAGCATTTTGGGGGCAAATTAATCGCATCATACCAACACTAAGTTTACACGGAATTGCAATATGGGTCATAAAGTACCAAAGCTGCAATTTAGTGCATAATTTTCACACAAAATTACAATCTACTACAGTTTCGGATGACTGTTATAATTGATGGATAGTAGTTAATAATAGTTAACAAAATGAACGAAAAGGTTAACGTTATACCGTTGGGTTTTGATACATCATGCGCAGCGGAATAAACATGTGAAATCAAACACCCAAGAGCCATGGATCCGTCCATGCTGATTAAATTAAATACAAGATGAAAAAACTAACCCTTGAAGATCGCATCCATGAACACGGACTTTAAGGTTCTAAAGCAAACACCCTCTATCGGTATCCACACGTCGAATGGACTCAAGAACACCTTCTTGATGCGACTGCTAGATCTTAAGGCTTAATGAAGAAACACTTTCTTCGTAGGAATTATCTTGCTTCTTCGATTATTGAATTTGATGATCGTAGATCTCAAATTAATAATCCTACCTCTCTATATTTTAATATTTCACAAACAATTTATGTAGGTTCCAAAACCTAGGTTATCAATCGGGTTAGGGGCTGCAAAACCCGGCACTCCTTTTTATATGAGAGGTTTGACCTAATTCCTTTGGGACTCGGGATTCCTTTTCCAAGAAGAAATCTCAAGAATCTGACCAGGCCCGCATACGGCTCTCTAGGAGCCATACTCCTCCTACGGAGCCGTATGGTCAGCAGTTCCCCGATTCCCAGATTTCAGCATTTTCTATGTGTTCTAATGTGTGTGACCCAATATGATTATACTAAGTTGGCAACGAGTCCGAACAAGTCAGAACCCGTAAGTCATAAGCGGACTCTAGCAAGCCATTATAACTACCCAATTAGTATAATTTTGAAATTCCAAAGTTACCTTATAGAACACATCACAATCCCTTTGTCACGCGATATCATATTGGACATAAGTCATGGTCTAAGTCAACTTATGTTGTCCAATGCTTTCTCGATCTTGAGTAGATTGATATGAGCAAATGACATTGATCACATCAATTTATTTGGGCATGACCATGCACTATCATCAATCTCACTCATCGAGTGGCTAAGCAGACATCTTTCTTGAGAGAGGGGCAAATCTCATCTTGACTTATCATTCTTCCCTACAAGAATCCGATTATGCCAATCGTAGCCTTTATAACTACCTAGTTAAGGGTTGAGTTTGAGTACGTCAAACATAATGTTCATCATGTGAAAGACCATGATAATCTCAGGTCTAAGGATTCAAATGGTATGACTATTATAAGATTTAATTATTACATATGTTGTTAGGGAATCAGAGATTAGGCAGTTTTTGGAATTTATGAATTAAAGTTTAGTTTCATTCAGAAACTATCTCTGTTCTTGAATTGTCTTTTATAGTTCGGTTATTCTCGCATAGATTTGCATCATTTTTCTATCTCTGTTTTTTAATTGTCTTTTATAATTCGGTCAATCACGCATAGATTCGTCGTCATTTTTGAACAAAAGAAATATTAAATCGAAATTCGTGACTACGCTTTCACTCTTATAATTCATACTATTCTTATTCTTTTCAAACAGGAAAAAAAGAAGCCAAAAAAGAAAGAAAAAAAAAGTTGATTTTTTATGGAGAAGTACTCGTGTTTAATGGGGCTCACTGAAAAGATTTTTCGACTTTAACAGTAAAGGATGGATAACGGAGTTGGGGAGGGCGTGTTGGTTGGGTTGTGTGTGTGTGGAGAAAGAGAAAGAGGGACCCACATGTGGTGTGGTTTCAAAGGTGGTAATGATGGAATTGTAAAGTTGGTGTGTCGGGTTCCAATCATAAAAGCCTCATGGATTTGATGCTTGCTTGTCTAAACCCCTAACTGGACGGGACATGGGTCCCATTTTAAGAGTTAAAAATTTCTTAAAATGTATCTCATTTTAAAAGTCAAAATCTTAAAATTCAAAGTGGTTTTTACATGTCATACTCACAACAATTATCCACTAATTCTCCACTACCCTACTTTATCTCTCCTATAAACATCCACAACACATCATATTTTCCTTAATTCTTGAACTCATCTATTTTTTTGACTCTTAAAAGGGGACGGAGGGAGTACTCCGTATCTCCCGCTCGTATTTTAGTCAATTTAATTATTCTTTATTTAAGTATTTGTTTTTTTAAAAAAAATACTCCCTCCGTCCCCCAAAGTCTATGTCCATCTTTCCTTTTTAGTCTGTCAAAGAGTATATGTACACTTCTTAAAATGACAAAAAATCTTGAGTGTGTTTTGGAAGAAACTAGTCCCTCCATAAATTATAAAAAGTCATGTTTTTAACTCTTGAACCCCAAACCTAAAACCCTAAACCTTAAACACTAAATCCTAAACCTTAAACCCTATAAAAACAAGACTTTTTATAACTTAAGGAGAAACTAGTTTCCCCCAAAATTTTCTCAAAAATCTTTACTATTTCTCCTAATCATTGTCTCTCCTACTTTACTTTTCATACTCACAACACTTACATCACTTCAACAATTTCTTAATCTCTGTGTAAATGGGGGGATAGACATATATTCTGGGACGGAAGGAGTAATAATTTTAACAAAATTTTATAAATATTTATTGTATCATATTTAATAATCCTACCAATAACGGGTTGAAGATTTACATTAAATAATTATTTTTTACTCTTTCTGTTTCTAAATAATTTTTTCATTTGACATTCTTCATTATCGTAAAGAGTTCTTCTCATCGATGAAATGAGATTCCCTGTACTACTTTGTGTGTAGAACTCATGTACCACATGTAATACAATGTTCATATGTTATTAAGACTAAAAATATTATTTATAATCGTTGAATCATTTGTGGTACATACAAGTGGTACATAGAATCTAATCTCCAATTTGATCGTATAATCAATCTAAAAGATTACTCTCTCTGTCCCATTTTAAATTTCAAAAATCTTCATTTTGGGTGTCCCATTTTAACCATCAAAACCCAAAATGGAAAGATTTTTTTATTTTTTTATTTGTGGGCCCCACATGTCATACTACCAAACCATCTACACTCACAACACATTACATTTTTCTTAATTCTTGAACCCAATTCTTTTTTGAAGTTTAAAATGAGACGGAAGGAGTATACGGTTTAGTTGATTGTTTATGTTTGGTAATACTCCACAAGTTTGTGGGTCATATTTTAGTGCGGCTATTACATTGGATTCGGTTCTCTTTCAACAATGGGGATGCCATTTTCAAAAAGCCTCTTTTTTCTTTTTCGAATTCTAGGAAGAGTTTTATAAACTTATGGGAAGTACTAGTAGGTTTGTATTTCATCTAATTTAATTAAGGTTGTATATTTTATCTAATTTAATGCAGCTAAAATTTGTATTTAGTTCTTATTTAACATATGCCAAATAAATATTGTTGCAATGATATAAAACAAAATAAACTGTCATACAAAAATAAAAAGTATTTTAGTTATGAGAAAAAACTAGTAAAAGTAATCAACATTATGATTGAGTTGTAGGTGGAAATTTAGTTCATTGTAGCTCTTAAAGTGAACATCAATTATTGTAATAGTTCACACTTTTTATTATTAATTCAACTCTGGCCTCAAACGCTTAATGTACTCCATTTAATAAATTTTCTATGTTTTTTTTTTTTTTTTTTGCAACATGTACAACAAACATTGTGAACTTCCCATGTATTTTTGAATTTAAATTACATAAAATAGACTAAATTATTCATGCTTCACTTTTTTTCACCAATTTTATTTTTATACGCACAACACTTATCATTGCTTCTCCATCTTAAAATATTGGCCTATCGACAATTTTAACCCTCGTACTTGAGTTAAGCTTCGGTTTTAACGTCTCTTGTAATTTTTTAGCAATTTTAACCTTTATACTGTATATACGCATTCATTTTCCCTAAAAGTGATGAAATTTAAGCCATTTTCTTAGCATTTTTAACCCTCGAACTTTGGGATTTTTGGGAAAAATAAGTGCATATCTAAACTTCAAGGGTTAAAACTGCTAAAAAAATACAAGAGAGGTTAAAACCGAAGATAAAGCAAAGAATAAGGGTTAAAAATGTCGATTGACCATAATACTTATTATTTTAAACTTGTGCACACACATTAAATAATTTAGTTAACTCACTTGAAATAGAATAAATTGTTCTTTAATAATTCATTTACTTAACTAATTAAATATTTTTACAATGACAACTCTACAGGGGCGGACCCACCAGTGTGCCTGGTAGATCCATCAATTCGGGACAACGGGACAGGACGGGACAAAACAATGATGTCCCGCAAACTATATGGGACGTCCCAAATTTATCGCGGGACTGAAATTCCCCGTCCAATCCCAAATCACCTCGGGACGCGGGACAATGCGGGACAAATACGGGGTAAGTTGACGCGATCACCCGATCATAAAAACTGACGATTTTTCAAGTTGAAGTGAGCATATCACATTTTCTGTTAGTCTTTTGGCACCTCAATACACAAGAAACAAAAGACCCAAGTTTGTCTTCCCATTCTCTATTGTGTCTTATTCTTTCTCTTGTTCTTAGTCTCTCTTTTTTCTCCTTCTGTCTTCGTTCTAATCATTTTCCTTGTAGGTGATTTGTGCTTGTACGTCCTACTTTAATTTACAAAAATAAACTCCAAAGACAAATTCTTCTAATGTACTCAGAATTAAAAATGATGATAGAAGACATGTAGATTAAATAATGTTGGGCTTGGATTGCTTGAGCTTGGGTTGGAAATTAGGATTGGGACTAAAGTTTCAAAAAAATACGGGACGTCCCGTCTTGTCCCGCGTTGTGTCCCGTCCCAAACGGGATGTCCCGAATAGGCCCGCATTTTTTCGAGATTAGAATATATTGTCCCGTCCCATCCCATATATATAGCGGGACGGTCTCAAATTTATGGCTATAGTCCCTGGTGTTGCCCCGGCAATGCAAAAAATAAAATAAAAAAAATATATTTTTTTTTTTTTGGCAAAATAACGTTGTTCTTTTATAAAGAGCCTCAGACTTGAACAATACAACTTATGTGGTATAGTGGTTACGTTTTTTGTCTAAGAATCCAAGTGTGTCTGGGTTCAAACCTCTTTAGTAGACATTTTTTTATCCTTTCTCTACACTCCTAGCTTTCCTCTCATTTTTTTAAACATGGCTTTTCCCATTTATTAAAATTTAATTAGCCTAATTTCAATTTTTCTCTCTCAATACACTCCTAGCTTTCCTCTCATTTTTTTTAAATGTGGCTTTTCCAATTTATTAAAACTTAATTAGCCTAATTTGAATTTTTCTCTCTCAATATTATGAGCTTGATTAGTAACAAGATTTTTCTCTTATTCTTATTGGCTTAATTAGTAGTAATATCGATTTTTTTTTTTTACTATTATTACAATATTTTTGAAATATATACATTTATCACTAGTTTTGGTGAATTATTATATCACTTTCCTGTTATATTTATGTATGTAAACGTATTGAATATTACCTTCGCGCTATTTTGTTATTTTTATTTTTCTTAAAGAAGAGGCAACACCAAATATTTTGGTGTAGATCCGCCACTACAACTCCATAAACATGGGATGACACTCCACATAGGCCGGAGGCTCACCCCAAATTTCAATAGCAGTACCAACTCTTAACCTACTTCTATTCAGTTAGTATTCCTTTCGGTTTGTTTTTCATACTCATTAACATACACAATTACTACTCACTCCGTCGCGGAGTAAGAGTCTTACCCCTCATTTGCACACTTATTAATAATATTGGAAGTGATGTAAATGTTGTGAGTGTAAAAGTAAAGTAAGAGAGAGAATGAGTGTGAGAGAATATTGAATTGATTGGTGTTGTGAGTATAAAAGTAAATATGAGAGAGAATGAGTGGGGTGAATAGTAAAGATTCTTTGTCATTTTAGGAATAAGACTCTTACTCTGGGACGTTCCAAAATGGAAAATAGAACTCTTACTCTGGAACGAAGGGAGTATTATTTTTTTTAATTTATACTATTTCTCAATTGTAAGATGTAGGGAGTAGAATCTTACTCTCTCTATTTCAATTAAGTGATTTTTATACAAAATAAACTTGGCTCAAATTGAATTATTTTTTTCCAAAGAACTTTATTCCCAGGGGCAGACCTACCCTTAATGGATGGGGTCAATGACCCCCCCCCCCCCTTTTTTAAATAAATAATAATTTATTAGTGTAATTTTTTTTTTTGAAAATTTGGAGTATTATAGTGCTTGCATATTAATTAAACAAAAAGAACAGTTACTAACTTACGTTTTAACTACTTGTATTATAAATAGTGTTTTGAATAATTATATTCAACAAACTTGCAATTTTTAGCAATTACTCTTATTTAGTACTCTCTCCGGTCCAAAATAACTGTCACTTTTGGAACAAAATATTGGTCCAAAATAATTGTCACTTTTGAGCTAAATGTCCTTCTTACCCTTACATTGAAACTTGTTATGGTTTATTAATTGTCATAGTGTGAGACATTAATGTAGGAAAGGTGCTTACTTAATAAGGGTATATTTGGTACTTTTGTCACTAAATCATGATAATCAATGCATTTCTTAAGAATTGTGTAAATGTAAAAAAAGACAGTTATTTTGGATCGAAAGGAGTAATTCCTTAACAAACGTGCATAATCAAAATAAGACTGTTACTCTAAAATAGAAGAATACCATTTAATAATTTCTTATAGGTAATAATTTATTAAAAATGTGATAATTATTTTAAAATAGTTAAATCGTAATTTGTTTTAATAATAAAAGGATATTCAAAAAAGTAAAAAGAACGTTAAAAGAGAAAATAGAAAACAAAGCACATGAGTTGGGACACCCAATAAACAAGTAATAACTGAAATAGAGAAAAGAGAAGGAGAAGGAGGAGGCAAAAGCCATGATTGAAATAATTGGTACCCCCTGACACCTCCCCCCTCCTCTTTCTTCTTCACTCTCTTTTCTATAAAACCCCCATTCTTTACCCTTCATTTTGTCAAACCATTTTCCCCTTTCTCAATTTCATAATTCCAACTTTCTCTCTCTAGAATTTCTTCTCTCTCTCTCTCATTACATTAATCACTCTAGAAGAAGAAAAAGGAAAGTAAAAGTTTGATTTTCATTTGAAGAAAGATGGTTGAGAAGGAAGATTTAGGTTTGAGTTTGAGCTTGAGTTTCCCAACTGAGCATCATCATCATCATCAAAAAAGTGTTGGGATTCATCATCAATTTCAGTTGAATCACATGCCTAATCCATCTCCATCTCCTTCACCTTTCAATCTTCTTCATAAATCTCCATGGATTACTACTGATCACTCCTTCCCTTCTTCATCAGGTACTGTAATCTCTCTCTAGATCTGTTAATTTTTTTTTCAGGTGTATTTTTTTCTTATTTTGGGAGAAAATGAGGATAATTTGTTCTATCAATTTTACATAGAGGAAAAAAAAGCACAAAAAGTGAATCAGTCTACAAAGTGAGATTCACAAAGTTATATTCTATAATTTGTAATTTTCAGCTATCTTTTTCCATTTTTTTTTCAACAGATCTGAACATTAGTTTTTTTTTTTTTTTTTTTAATGGTAATAATAAATCAAAATTTATCAATCATTTCGGCAGTTATATTGATTTAAATCAACTTTAGATCAATTAATTGGAGATTTGAAGAAAATGAAACAGAAATTCTTATCAATCTGTGTACTGGACATGCAGATCGGAACCAGGACATGTTTAGAGTGGAGACACGGTCGTTTATGAAAGGAATCGACGTGAACCGGATGCCGGCGACGGCGGCCGACGCTGAGGAAGAAGCCGGAGTTTCGTCGCCGAATAGCACGATCTCGAGCGTAAGTGGAAAGCGAAGCGTTAGCGAGAGAGAAGCTGCCGGCGACGATCTCGATAACGAGAGGGCTTCTTCCGGAGGCTTGACCGACGGCGAAGACGGCGACAATTCCCGGAAAAAGCTCCGGCTAACGAAAGATCAGGCGGCCGTTCTGGAAGAGAGTTTCAAAGAACACAACACGCTCAATCCCGTAAGTATATAGATACATGATCAGGTGTATGTATAGGTTTGTTTGAGGGGTATTATGGTAATTTAACTGACATAGAGGGGTAATCTTGATTTGCAGAAGCAAAAACAGGCTTTGGCTAAGACACTTGGACTGAGACCTCGTCAGGTGGAAGTTTGGTTTCAGAATCGCAGGGCAAGGTGAGATATTTTGCGTTCTTGTAAGGGTATTTTCGGTATTTTATAATATATTTACTTTGATAGCTGTTCATAAATTTGCCAATTAATTTGTATAATTATTATCACAGTTGATTTTTTAAAAATAAATTGATTTATTTTTTGTAATAATTATTTATACGTATGCAAAGTTATATTAATATTATTTTAAAATTCAAAACTACCTTATTTTATTCTTCAAAAAAAAAAAAAAACTATGCTATTTTAAAACGGATGAAAAATAAAATGAGAGAATCTTTATGTAAAAATCTGAAGAAAAACTTGTTTTACACTCTTTAATGCAAAACTTGTTTTCAAAAATCTGTTTTTTTTTTTTTTTTTTTCTTTCCAGTAAAAAATGTTTATGTAAAAGGTCAATTTTTCCCTTGTGTAATAGCTTTATGAACTGGTTTATATGAATAATATTTTCAGGACCAAATTGAAACAAACAGAGGTTGATTGTGAGTTCTTGAAGAGATGTTGTGAAAATCTAACGGATGAAAATCGGAGGTTACAAAAAGAGGTCCAAGAATTGAGAGCATTAAAACTTTCCCCACAGTTCTACATGCAAATGACACCTCCCACCACCCTCACCATGTGCCCGTCATGTGAGCGTGTAGCGGTTCCACCACCCTCGACATCAACTGCTCCGGCCGACCACCCACGACCCCACCCGATGGCCCCAACTCCCCTCCGTCAGATCCCGTTCAACCTGTGGCCTAATGCTCCGGTACAACACCGGCCGTTCGATGTTGTCCATCCGCGATCGTAAATAGTTGGTGGTTTGATGGGTAGTATGGTCATTTTAGGTACAAGGGTATTTTGGGAAAGTTTACTATAGTGTACGAATGAAGTGTTTGAGAGGGTGGGGTGGATTCTAAGATATGGTGGTTGGAATGTTGATTTGGTGTGGTCAAAGTATTTGTTTTGTTGACCCATCTTTTCTCTTGGGGTTAGTTTCTAGTTTTTCTAGTCTTTAGTTCCTAATTCTTCTTCTCATTATTTTTCAAGTTTGGAAAGTAGGGAAGAGGACTAGCTAGGGATCTAAGGGATGTAAATTTCTCACTAATTATTTTATTAACTAGTTAATTAAATATAGTTTGTGTTTGTTATAAACGTTAATATCTACATATCGACTTTATGTAGGGATAAATTAATTTTTGGTAAAATCATCTGGGTTGAAAGATTTTGACAAAATTGGGGAATGGACAAAATATATCCAAGTTTATGTTCATCATTTCGGATTTGTTAATGTGACCTCTGTTATTTTTTATTTTTTTTAAAACTATGTTCTGCTATAGATGCAAAGAGAGACATTGAATCTTATAACTCAGATCGTGAAGTTTGATTTTTACCACAAATTGTGACTTTATATTTACCCAATTGTAAAACCTGTTTTTACCACTAAACCATTTCTTTAAAAATGTTAGGGTGACTTTTGAAACTTTATTATTATGCATTCCGGGGTAAATTATTTATACTCAATGTGTTTTTAAATAAATGTTCAAATTTTAAAATATTTTAATGAAAAGAATAACCCGAGAACGTTTATAAGGCTTACTCGATTCTTTACATGTTCAGCCAACCAAGGCCCATTATATCAAAAAGCCCACCTCAACTTTATAAATGACCCACTTCGTTTGTATCCCTTTCCCAGCTCGGTATGAACGAGCTGACGTGAACTCATTTTTGACCTTCATAAAAAACACCATGAATAGATTATTAAGCCAACTTGACGAGGAAACCCAGCTCAGTAGAACCGAGCTCGACTGATAGGCGTCAATGGCATCTCATACGATATCATCCTAGCACCTTCCAGAACCTTCCTTAATAAGAGAAGCCCGGCCCATTGTGGAAACCTGGCCAACAATGCTCTTTTAACCTAGTATGGATAAGGACGAGTTAATAACATCATTAGATAAGGCTGACATTACCTTATCTAGAACTTGGAGGGCAAGCTAGTTTCATAAAATAAATAGGGGTCTCAAACCCTATTTTTCAGGTTCACATTCTCTCCCCCTTAGCTCTTTCTCATTTCCAAATTTTCTCTCCATAAGAACATCTAACTCATTCTCACACTGGATGGTTTTAGCCGGTGAATCCCCGGACAAACTCACGAGCGTTCTTGTTTTTAGGTTCTAGCAAGGCAATCCAGATATCCACCTTGGATCCGGCATATTGATCTCATTTTTTGCTTGACCATTTTTAAAAAAAAATATAATTTAGTGACCAAGATTCACATATATTATTGGAGTTTTTTTTTTTTTTTTTTTTTTTTTTAACGTTTAGCTTTGCAAGTATAAGTAAATTAATTAAAGAATTGTAAAAAATATTTAAAAACAATTTTTTTAAAAAAAGATTCACACTCCGTCTTACCCGAATTATGATTTTTGGGTTGAGCACGTGGATTAAGGAAAAAGTGTTAGTGGAGTTATGGTTGTGAGTATGAAAAGTGAAGTAGGAGAGAAAAAGTAGGGTAGAGAATAATGAGTGGAAAGTTGTTGTGAGTGTGAATGTGAGTCCTATTAAATAAAACACTTCCATTTTTGGTTTGTCTTAATTCGAATGAGACGCCTAAAATGAAAATTTGTCCTAATTCAAGTTGGACAGATGGAGTATTTATTTTAAAATATACTCTCACCGTCTCATACTTATTATTATTAAAAGTGAGTGCACGAAAATTAAAAAAATATATTACAAAAAATAAGTATTGTGAGTGGGTAGCAAAGAGAAAATAAGTTAATAAATTGTTGTTGTGAGTACGTAAGAAAGAGAAAATTAAACATTTTAAATAAGTTACATTAAGTATAAAACGCCCAAAACTGAAAATAAGTAAGTACACAGTATTGGACTTCTCAAGGTCAAAGTATCTAAACCCAAAAAACTGTAGGAAAATAAAGATACATTTACTGTAAAGTGTCTGGTTGGTTTACGATTGGATGCGAGAAAGAGAATGGCTCTGGTCTGGACTGGAAGATCAAAAGCTTTACGATTCGGAGCAGTGACTCAGTGAGTCTTTTTACCCAAATCTTGTTCTGAAATACTACAAAATCTGGGCACAGTCTTGAATATGACAGCTATAAGATGGCACTTGTTAAAATGGTCAACTGCTACTTGTTACACGAATCTTGTTTCATAAGCCACAACAAGGAATCTCGCCTATGATGGAACTCTTTTTGCGACTTCATGTCTTCAATTTCTGAATCGGCAATCTCAGGCTTACAAAATAAATTTACAAATTAAAATGAAAGATGTAAGATATGATGATAATATTTCATCGGGGGATTTACAATATAATCCGTCTAGGAAGCCTAATTTATATTTTAAGACAAGAAATATTTTGAATAACCATATAGTCTCTAGCTTACATCTTCTTACTAACTACACCCTCTCAACATTTTACTTTCACCCCAACCACTATCACTTTAGGCTACCATCACCACCTTCTCCAATCAACAACTCCGGCGACCACCAACTCCGGCGTTTTTTTTTTTTAGCTTCTGTGTTCTTCCAGCGACCAAGCAGTTGAGAACTTATCAGTAAGTTCTCAGTTCTCAGTTCTCAACTAAACTACTAAGAACACGAACAACTCCGACGACCACCAACTCCGGCGACCAAACAGTTGAGAACTTATCAGTAAGTTCTCAGTTGTCAACTAAACTATTAAGAATATGAACAACTCCGAGGACCAAACAACTAAGAACTTATTAGTAAGTTCTCAGCTGTCAACTAAACTACTAAGAACACGATTAACTCCGGCGGCCACCAACTCAGGCGACCAACTCCGGTGATCAAACAATCGAGAACATATCAATAAGTTCTCAGCTGTCAACTAAACTACTAAGAACACGATTAACTCCGGCGGCCACCAACTCAGGCGACCAACTCCGGTGATAAAACAATCGAGAACATATCAATAAGTTCTCAGCTGTCGATTAAACTAACTACTAAGATCACGATTAACTCCTGCGACCGACTCCGGCAAGTAAACAATCGAGAACTTATCAGTAAGTTCTCAGCTGTCAACTAAACTACTTAGAACACGATTAACCCAGTGATCACTAATTCCAACGACCAACTCCGGCGATCAAACAATTGAGAACTTATCAGCAAGTTCTCAGTAGTCAACAAAACTAATAAGAACACGATCAACTTCGGCGACCAAACAACTGAGAACTTATCACTAAGTTCTCAGTTGTAAAATAAACTACGAAGAAGACGAACATATCTGGCGACCACTAATCCCGCTGACCAAAAAACTGAGAACTTATCAATAAGTTCTCAGTTGTCAACTAAACTACTAAAAACACGATCAACTCCAACTCAGGCAACCAAACAACTGAGAACTTATCATTAAGTTCTTAGTTATCAACTACACAACTAAGAACACGATCAACTCTAGCGACCATTAACCCCGCCGACCAAAAACTGAGAACTTATCAGTAAGTTCTCTTTTGCCAACTAAAATACTAAGAACATGATCAACTCCCGCGACCACCAAACTTCGGAGACCAAACAATTGAGAACTTATTAGTAAGCCTAATTAGAAACATCATTACAATTATAAAACCTCATTTTCCAAAACATACTCCCTCCGTTTCTGTCACTTGAGACCAAAAATTTTGGCACACAAATTAAGAAAAAGTAGGAGAGAGAAATAATGAGAGGAGGTGATTGTGAGTATGAAAAATTAAATTAGAGAGAGAATGAGTGGGAGGAATAGTAAGTTGATTGGTGTTGTGAGTGTAAAAGTAAAGTAAGAGAGAGAATGAGTGAGAGAAATATTAAAGAATTTTTACCATTTTGGGCAGTCTCAAGTCACATGGAACGAACGAAAAAGAAAAAAAGTTTTAAATGACATGAAACGGATGGAGTATTTTGTAGACATGTTTATAGTAACTTTATTATTTCCCTTTCTAAATTCGTTACATCACCTTACTTTTAATGCTTTTATGATTATAAATACTCTTCGGATGCAAAATAATCTTTTATTTTATATTAAGTTTTCTTTTATCCTTTTTGGCAAGTCAATGAGTAAAAATGTTAATTTGCTTTATTACTAAATTAATAAAGAATAAATACTCTTTCCGTCTCAATCTAATGGTTACTAAAATTGAATACACGGAGATAAATAAATATGTTAGATAAATACTCCCTCCTTCCCAGCTCACTTGAGACCTTTTGATTAAAACTGGTCAACTTAGGGTCGTTTTGACCAACAATTTATATAAATATTTATGTTACAATTTTTTTTTTTTTAAAATTGTTATTGAGAGGATTTAAATGGTGATCATTTTACATTTTTTTAATTTTTATTCGGATCATAAATATTTCTATTAAGTGTTGGTCAAACCGACCTTAAGTTGACCAGTTTTGGTCAAAAAATGTCAAGTGAGCTGGGACCAAGGGAGTACTCTTTTTCGCAGTCAATCAAGTCTGCCAGTTTATGCACAATCCGAAAACATCTCATTTGTTAGCTGTCAAACGCATCCTGCGCTTCATCAAAGGCACTCTCTCTGTGGGTCTCCGATTCTCCAGCTCTTTTGACACTACTCTTCGTGCTTACTCTGACTCAAATTGTTGGGATTGGAGTCCTAAACTACGAGGAAGCAAAGGGGAGAAGAAGACTAAGTCATGGGGAGTTGGTGGAGGTCAAAGAGGAGGAAACAAGCTGCTACGGAGGGCTAGAAGATTTCTGGCGGAAAAGGCGAGCGGGCGCTCGGTATGATGCAGGCGCGTGCTTGAAGACGGCAGTGAGTTGGTCCGCCTGGAAAAACAATTCGAGCGGGCGCCTGGTGGGGTGCGAGCGGGAGCCTGGTCTGTCGGCCAATAATTATTTTTTTCCTATTTTGATGCAATCTCTACCAAATCGACCTAGGGCTTCCTTGTACTGCTATATAAGCATATATACGACCTAGAACACATTGTAGAAATATATTAAAAGGTGTTTAATAATATATTGGCTTGGCAATTGCCCCCGGACGTAGTTCATGTGTTGAACGAACCGGGTAAACAATTCTTGTGTTCGTGTGTGTGACTCTCTCTTATTGTGCTTGTGGGTTTATGTTCTTTATCTAGATTGCAACGGGGTACCACTAAATTCCCAACAAATCGTATCAAGAGCTTTGGTTAGGAGGCTTCAAAGTTTCATTCGTTGATTATTTTGAATCACGTTCTTGGGGACTTTGTGAAGCAATCGTGATGAAGAACTCAATCGAGAAATTCAACGGTGTGAATTTCACGTTTTGGAGGACAAGGGTTGAAGATTACCTTTATTGTAAGGATCTTCATAAACCCTTAGGTGAGAAACCCGAAGACATGCCACAAGGGGATTGGGAGACGTTGGATCGTAAGGCGTTAGGAGTGGTAAGGAGTGCTCTAACCGACGAAGTTGCACGGAACGCGATGGAGGCCAAGACAACAGTGGGGTTGCTACAGATGCTGTCAGACATGTATGAGAATCCGTCTAATATCAATAAGGTGCATTTGATAAAGAGGTTTGCGAATGCGAAGATGTCGGAGGGGCAGACAACAGCGAGTCATATAGGCAGTTTTAAAGGTATGGTGGACCAATTAAAAAGTATCGATATTACTTTCTCCGATGAAGTGTTAGCATGTTTTCTACTAAAATCGTTGCCAGATAGTTGGGAGGTAATTGTCACAACGATTAGTATGTCGAAAACACCATTGGTGTATACGGAAGTTAGAGATCTCATCCTTCAAGAGGAGTTGAGAAGGAAGGAGAAAAGGGGAGAATCTTCCGCAGATGGGGCACTTAGGGTGGAGAGAACTAGGGGAAGGGGAGGACCGAAAAAGGGGAAAAATAAATCGGTCAAGTGCTACAATTGTGGCGCGCTAGGTCATATTAGTTATGACTGTCCGGATAAGAATGGTGATGCACACATGGTGGATGATGCGGATGTATTAATCCTAGGAGAGGAGCAGTCAGGCGAAGATTGGGTGTTGGATTCTGGAGCTTCTTGTCATGCTTGTGGGGATGCAGAATCAATGAAGCTATATACACCGGGAGATTTTTGGGGTTGTTTATCTTGGTGATGATCAATCATTGAAGATAAAAGGTAAAGGGGATGTGATGATGAAGACTCTTAATGGGGCTGTTTTACAATTGCACGATGTGATGCATGTTCCGGATTTGAGGAGGAGGGTGATTTCCGTTGGACAACTTGATGATGAAAGGTATGGTGTAACCTTCATGGGTGGGTCTTGGGAAGTCACAAAAGAAGCTAAGGTGATAGCTCATGGGGTTAAGGAGAAGATGTTGTACTCTACCTACAATGTCGATGTTCGCTCGGGTGGGAGCAAGAGGCTAAAGTACCGGCCTATTGGTGTAGAAATGAGAGACACCAAGAAACGGTGTGTTAGGGGGGAGAGGGACACAAAGTTAATCAACGCAGTGTGGAAGTCCGAGTGCCCTAACAGAGAGCGTGTTCAGACCAAGAGAAGACGATGCAATAAACAAGGTATGTCCAAGTTTCAAGGGGAAGCATTGCAAGGAAGGTGGGTCTGGAGGGAGAAGGCGAAGTTAGACTTACGGAGAGAGATCAAGGTAGAAGCTGATCTGGGGAGGCAAGAAAAATCTAACACGGAGGGGTTGAAACGTCGCTTGGTTTCAACTCGCCTTAGTACTTAAGCGGGGAGGCAAGGCAATGTCAAGTCAATATGGGAGTAAAATGTCTTCGGAGGTGTTCATTCCGTGGTGGGAGTTGATGGGTGTTTCTGTGCTTATGAGTTTAGTCTCCAGGTGGGAGATTGTTGGGATTGACGTCCTAAACTACGAGGAAGCAAAGGGGAGAAGAAGACTAAGTCATGGGGAGTTGGTGGAGGTCAAAGAGGAGGAAACAAGCTGCTACGGAGGGCTAGAAGATTCCTAGCGGAAAAGGCGAGCGGGCGCTCGGTATGATGCAGCGCACGCTTGACGACGGCAGTGAGTTGGTCCGCCTGGAAAAATAATTCGAGCGGGCGCCTGGTGGGGTGCGAGCGGGCGCCTGGTCTGTCGGCCAAGAATTATTTGTTACCTATTTTGATGCAATCTATACCAAATCGACCTAGGGCTTCCTTGTACTGCTATATAAGCATAGATACAACCTAGAACACATTCTAGCAACATATTAAAAGGTGTTTAATAATATATTGGCTTGACAATTGCCCCCGAATGTAGTTCATGTGTTGAACGAACCGGGTAAACAATTCTTGTGTTCGTGTGTGTGATTCTCTCTTATTGTGCTTGTGGGTTTATGTTCTTTATCTAGATTGCAACGGGGCACCACTAAATTCCCAACACAGATTGGGCCAGCACTCGTGATGATCGTCGCTCCACGACGGGTGCATGCATATTTCTTGGTCCTAACTTAGTTGCTTGGACGGCGAAAAAGCCAACCACAATTGCTCGTTCAAGTAGTGAAGCAAAATATCACGTTCTATGTGTTTCAATGCCCAAGAAGAAGCCTAGTAACCCGAGTCGGCGGCTTTCAAATGTGTTGCAGATCTGATCAATGACTTTGAAAACCTCTGTTGATAAGGAGCCTGTTACAATAAAACCGTCAACATAAACTAATATTGCAACAATGGATGTACTGGAATGGCGAATAAACAATGAACTATCTGCTTTTCTATTGAAAAAACCGATGGATAGCAAAAGTTCCTGAAGACGTTGGAACCAAGCCCTATGAGACTGTTTTAAGCCATATATAGCCCGGTGTAGCCTGCAAACATGATTAGGAAAGTCCGGATGTTGAAATCTAGGAGGTTGAGCCATATACACTTCTTCCTTAAGAAGACCATTGAGAAAGGCATTACGGACATCGAGTTGTTGTAGAGGCCAAGCTCTGGATTGAGCAAGAGCAAGCAATGTCCGAATGGTAGGGGGTTTGACTATGGGACTAAATGTTTCGTCATAGTCGATGCCTTCTTGTTGGGATGGAACCTCAGACTTTATCATGGTATCAGAGCTTGTCCATTACACGTGCAGGCCGAACGGCCCACGATGTTGCTCCGAGCCACCGTAACAAGTCCACGTTGTAAGCCTTGGCAAAGCTGGGTTGCACGTGAGGGGGCGTGTTAGAGACAATTATCCCACATCGGGAACTAACTAGCCAAGCATTGACTATATAAAGATCTTAGGCTACTCCTCCCAAAACCAATTGGTTTTGGGATGGAACCTAGGCTTTATCAATATGTACTCAAAAAATTATAAATGGATAGTTGTTATTAGTGAGTAGGAAAAAGAAAATTAATATTTTAAGTTAATAACTAATGGTATTAGTATGAGACATTCAAAATGGAAATAAGTAACTATTAATTTTGACGATTAGTTTGGGCCAAGGGAGTATTAGTTTGGGCTAAGGGAGTAGTTTTTAGACATTTGCATCATCACCTTTTCTAAGAATAACAAAATTACAAAATGCTTAGTAACCCACTTTATTATATACTTGAATTATCAATAGTGTTTTAGATAATTATGGTATAAACTCAGTTGTAATTTTTCTCTCATTTTGTAGTGTTTTGTTAATAGGCGTGTGAACTCCTGGTAGATTCTTAGTCTAAGGCAGAAGCAACATCATTTAATGAAGAATCTTTCAAATTTACCCTCATTACATTTCTCTTTCACCTAGATAATTAAATCAATGCAACAAGCATCAAAGCAACGATAAAAGTGGAAATTGATGATTTATACTTAAAAGCGACAATTATTTCGCACCAAAAATGCTGTCAAAAAATGACAATAATTCGCGTTCAGTGAGACCACAACTATCAATTGACTTTGAGCCACAATAAAGCAAGAAAGGTGAAATTGACAAGCTCACAAGCCACAACTACTCGAATGAGCGTTGCGTTGCGCTACGACAATAATTCGCGTTCGGTGAGACCACAATTATCAATTGACTTTGAGCCACAATAAAGCAAGAAAGGCGAAATTGACAAGCTCACAAGTCACAACTACTCGCATGAGCGTTGCGCTCGCAGTTCCAAATCACCGTTTTATTTATTGCTTGATGAGATTTTGTTTTTGTTTGTAGTGGGCCAAAAGAGATATTTCTCAAACATTGTCTAGTGGAAAGGAATTCGTGAAAGCCCATTATTACTTAGTTGTTGATGAAATCATACAACAACTCAGCCCATTATTACTTAGTTCTGAAAGCTGTTAGAGACATTATTCAACATCGGGAATTAACTAGCCTTGATTATATAAAGATCTTGAGCTACTCTTCTCATAGCCAATTGGTTTTGGCATGTCGTAAGACAATAAGCCCTCTACGACATCCTAATACTTTCTCAGCACAACCCAAGATGCGGCTCTTTTTCATCTTATTCTATTATGATAGATTTTCTGGATTTGGGGCAGCCCATTGTTGCTCTCCCTCCTGCAATGTTATCTTGAGATATAATGGACTCTTTAATCAGCCCAATCTCGTGTGTATTTCAGGACCAGCCTACTCCTCCATATACACACTTGGGCCGGCCCACACTCTTTATACCTATGGTTGTTGTTCCTCCATCAGACCATCCACAATGGATGTTGAAAGAGGGTGTTTAATGGGATTAAACAAAATGGGGGCAGAGTTGAATGGCTACAATGGTGTTGAATGGGAGTTGAATGGGATGGAAATGTTGAATGGGAAAGTGGGGCTGGATTTTGGACACGTGGCGGGCTTTGGTTGGGCCAGCGAGGCGCGTGCAGTACACGCGCCGACAAGGGCGCGTGTGGAGCGAAGGCCAGGCTTTTTTTTTCCTAGTTGTGACACTTGGCAACTCCCCATTGCTTCATGCAATTTCCAATTTAATTTCTCATCCTAATTATTTGAGCTCAATTATTTTACAGTAAATGATTTTTTTTATTTTTTTTACACCAAAATTCCTAAAAAAAATTTCTCTATAAATAGATGCAAGTTTCATTTGATTTGGATAAAAAAAAAAAACTCTTTTTAGTGAAATGGATCCCAATAATAATCATTTCAACACTCAAAAAACCCTCATATTTATTTAATTACAATTACAAAAAAATAATTAAGTGTGAAGTATTTTTTTAAATTATAATTGATTATTATTATTATTATTTTACTAATTATAAAAATAAAGAATATAAAATAAATTTTAAGTGGTGGGGTATATGATGATGAGTGGGAAAAGTGTTGAATGGGGGATTAAACAAACCATTGTAGGGTTAAAAGTTGAATGAGTGTTGAATGGATGAGTTGGAAGAGAGAGAAGATGATTTGAAGTGATAAAGTGGGTGTTGAATTCACTGTAGATGGTCTCAAATGGGTTGCATCATTCCAGCCCCCAATCAGCAGTTTAAAAGCCCAATCTTTACAGGCCCAGTTGGTCAACAATTTGTTCAGGCCCCTCAATATTATCTCATTTTCTTTGACCTTATCTCCCACCAATATTCGAGAGGAACAATTCTATGAAGAAAATTCTTATTTTCTGTTGATAAAGTATGAGGTTCCATCCCGAAATCAATTGGCAATAGGAGGAATAACCCATGATCTTTATATAGTATGGCTAGTTAAATCCCGATGTGGGATAATGTCTCGACCATCTGTATCCTCTAACGGAGTTGCCATATATGCCTTGGTGTAATCACCTCTACACGAGACTCTTATTCAACATTAATCAGTTACTATCAATTTTTCCTATCGGCAAGATTTTAGTCTCGTCCATATCTTGGAAATTGACAAGACATTATTCGAGTTCAAGATGGATCTTCGTATCTACGATTAGCTCGACGAGGGTATTGGACAAATAACATATTTGGTTTAGAATATATCTTAACAATAGTTTAGGTAAATGATTATTTTGTAGATCAAGATAAGTGACAAATTTATTTCTTGTTTATATCTCCGTAGGTGTAGTATAGTAGGACTCTTGTAATCATCCTATATATATTGTATCTAATGCATTAGAAAACCTAAGTTGGGTCTTCTAAATCTCAGTATATTAGAATAGACTCTGTAACGACCCGAACTTTCACAATATAAATATAATCAATAAACTAGGGAAATCCCAAACGTCAATCATAAGTTCAAATCCAACGTTAACATTCAACGGCTAGTTACTCTAACCATAAATCAAAACAATGCGGAAGCGTAACTAATATTCAAATCCCAACGGCTAGTACAACCCACTAGCTCAACACAAAACAAAAATAATGTCTTAAACTCCTTGATAACCACGGACTGCCCTCCTTTCAATCCATCTAGATCCTTAGTCTTTACCTTGGGAAAATAATATAAGAAGGGGTGAGCGAACAATGCTCAGTAAGTTCATACGAGATCTTTCCGGGTACTAAGAAGAGATGACCGAAAGAACGGAGCCAAACAATATATCTCAACGAATGGCTAACATCAATAAGCTTTAACTATACTTACACTACAGTTATCATATTCAAAGAATTATGGCCCTAGTACAAGTTCGTCAATTCCATAGTTTCATACGTCACCTTTTCAGGGTGTTACATCTTTTCAGGGTGTCAAGAGACCTTACGCCTCCTCACGGTGCTCTCTTATAAGTTCGATCATGATCATTAAGCCACTTCATCAAGCAGCATGTTTGTCTAATTCTTTTCAATCAAACTAGACTATCTTAATTAGTCATTTTCACTTAGACTAATTCTTGCTAAGTCCTTTCCAATCAGACTAAGCAACTGTACCTGTTTCAATTAGACACAGTAATATCTCACATAGTATTCAAGGTACAAGAATACGTAAAGCAATTTTAATTTACTTAAGATACCCATTGAACAACACTTATCAATGGTAAGATAATCAAAAGACGTTATATCAGCATCAGAGTTCAAATGCTACCGGCCATTAGTAGCTACACTTTGAAAGAATCAAGAGAATCCTACTTTAAAGGATGAATCTCAAATACTTAGGAACGTAATCCCTTACCTTGGGTTGCGTTATTCCTCTTAGCGAATCCTTGCGCACGAATCTACAATCATGCATAAAATACTTCTTAGGGCAAGTAACCATTTACTTCCGTCCCCAAATAATTTCCTTTTACTTTCTTAACCTTATGAGTTTATCTTCTTAAACTCCGTTAAGGTTGATATTCATTCTAGGGTTATTCTTACCCATTAATTGTCTTCCAAAAACACCCGTTTAGGTTTACCAAAATACACCTAGGGTTTCATAGTTTCTATTCTCAATTATCGTGTTTTAGTATTCGATTACTCACACCAAAACACTATTCACAGCACCATAATCACTATTCTCAGCACCCTATTTACTATTCACAGCATCCTATTTACTATTCACAGCACCACAACACACACACACATATTGTATACACACACGCACACACAGCACACACACACATGTACACACACATGCACCCGCGCACACACAGGTACACACACATGCACCCGCGCACACACACCGTGTTGTCAAATAATCATTCTCTCTTTTAATCCCAATTCATAAACCCTAGTTCATCTTTTTAGGGTTAGGGTTTCTAATTTGTATTCATGATTTACTAAGTGGATAAACAGAGAATCAAAGCTTAGAGGGTAGGGTCTTTACCTTAATCGCTTCCCTCTCCTTTTCTCTTCTTCTTCTTCTTCTTCTTCTTCTTCTTCTTTCCTCTTCCCGGCCTCCCTCTCTCCCTCTCTGCGGTTTCTTGTCCGCCGTTTCTCTCTCTCTATTCCCGTTCTTTCTTTTGTGATAAAATAATTAGGTTGGGAAATAAAATGTTTATATATACTAGGGTTCTCCATTCCCTAAAATAAAAGGATTCATAATCTTTATTGGGTTTTGAAATACTTGGGCCCAAAGTTTAGATCCAACTCTTATCCTTAATTAATTAAGCCCAAATAATAATAAGAAATAAATGAAAAGTTTTACTAAATAAAATAATTGGCCAAAGGGCCGGTTATTACATACTCATAGTAATCTCTTTCCATGTAATTAGGCATTGTACATTCCTATTTATTATTGAACATCAAGCGTTCAATTCTTCCCCTCCGTTCCTGTCTTCTGGTTAATGCTTTTCTTGCGGGTGATAAGTTCGTACACTTGGACCCCCCCCCCCTTGAGTTTTGTTATTTTTACAAATTTACCTTTTACAATTTTTGAATTTACTATATTGACCATCTGAAAAAAAAGAATCGAGGGGTCTACATCCACTAATAATATAAGGATTTGAGTTTACCCTTAAGCATTCGCCTAATATTCTGCCAAGTTCTTCTTGTTTTAAAAGGGGTTAACCTGTATCAGTTTTTCTGCAAGGACCAATTATTTTTATCATATTCTTAGTTCAATAATGTGAAGCAAAGACTTGAAGTGAACTGGGAATTATAATTGCTAAACTCTTGCTTCAAGACCTGGAGTAATGGCAGCAGCCCCTATTGGCATACCGGTGGCTCCGCCCCTTTATAAATGTCAATGCATGTCCATTTTCGCCGTTCAAAATTATGTTTTACTACTCGTAATAATTGAATATGCGTTGAAGAATACTCAATGAAACAAGGGGAAAACTCCGTTTTTGTCTATCGTATTTTGGTGCGTGTTTTACCTTTACCATTAAACTTTGTGTTTTTAATTTTTACCATCGTACCACAAACAATGGTTTCATTTTTACTATCGTACCACAAACAATAGTGTCATTTTATACCCATTTTTTTTTTTTAAAATGACACCATTGATTGTTTTACTACCGTAAAAATGAAAAAAATAAAGTTTGATGGTAAAAATAAAACATACCCCAAAGTATAACGGACATAAAACATATTTCCGGTGAAACAAAAATGAAATAATCGTGGTGGGCAACATATTTTCTTATTCACAAGTTGTTTGAAGATATTATTCTATGTTTAAAGCAGCCTATAATAATTGAAGTTGCAACCATTGAATTATTGTATTCATGGGAAATTGGTAATATCATGACTATAATAATTAAGACTCACTTTACTTGCTATCAAATTGAATATAAATACGATACGATGATATGAGCACTCTACCAACAACATTTCTTACTATTATTTCACTCATATAGATTGCTCAAAAAAAAAATATATATATATATAAAAAAAATCACTCATATAGAGAAATATTTCTGAGAAATGGAGTCTACTGCTACTACTGAAGCATGTCATATACCTGCATTAGCAGGGGAGGAAATCATCAGGCCTTTGGGAAACTTTGCTCCCAGCACGTGGGGTGATCTCTTCTTATCCCCTCCCATTAAAATCAGGTAATCAATCAACTACTATATATTATACACTCTCTCGCTCCGTCCTAAAATGATCTGACAAAAATATTATGTGTGTGTTTTCATTTGAATATTCGGATAGTTCTGTAGTCGTACTCATTCCGCTCCAAAATGATCTTTTTATTTGCCATTTTTCATTGTCCCAAAAAGATTGAATTGCGATATGGGGAAAATCATTTTGGGACGGAGGGAGTATATGTTTAATCTAATGCCATCATCCACTTTCATCTCACTCGGGTGCAGTATGTAATTGGTTATCTGGATGTTGGCCATGATGGAATTTAAAGCTACAAGTCCATGTAGAAACCCTAGAACAATACGGAACAAAATATTCTAGGAAAACATCAATACCCATATCATCAAAGAATATAAAGAACGGCGTACCTGGATCCATAGCGATTGACAATTAGGTCCCTTAGGTATCTACACATATAAATAAAGCCCCCATACTTATAAAAGATGACTTGGGCCTCTTTTAACCTAATTAGATCACTTTACTTATGCCCAAATAACTTAAGACGTAACATGACCTATACGATTAAATGTATTGCCCACACGTCTGCGGGCCCAAATACATAATTATTATATATGTACATGTGCAGTCCACCAAAAATTCCAACAATCTCCCACTTGAACTAACACATATGCATAAGTATAATACTTTAAATAATCATATATCACATTATAACCTTAGTAGCATATGCTTTTTTGTATTGTGTCATCTTAAACCAATCCGGTTCATTAATCACTCGGCTGCAATGTGTAATCGGTTATCTGGATGTTGGCCATGGAGCACCGGCTACCATTTCCAATTCACATACCATGAATGCAAATCCGTCCCAAAATGAATGTCAAATAAGTTTTCACATTTGCTAGATTTTTTTTTTTTTTTTTTTTTTTTTTGACATTCATTTTTATACTGAGGTAGTACTATATCACACAAGACTCTTTTGATAATCATATTGTTATGTTTATGTCCTTGATTTTTTTAGGTAGATGAAGCTTATATCACCGAACAGATCCAAAAACTGAAAGAAGAAGTAAGAGAAATGTTGATCGATACGGGTGTTGATCGATCAAAGAAGATGGAAACAGTTAATTGCCTCCATCGACTTGGATTGTCGCATCACTTTGAGACTGAGATTCACATCCAACTCAAAACTCTTTTCGGTAATATCTACCATGAAGATGATAAAGAGTACGACTTGTACACTATCACCACTCAATTCCGAGTTTTCAGACAGTATGGATTCAAAATGTCTTGTGGTAAGTCTAATTAACATACTATGTAGATCATACTATGAAGAATCCAAATGGCTCAACGACGGATACATACCAATAATGGACGACGAGTACACACAAGTAGCCAATATATCAATCACCGCCGATGTACTTGTAACACCTTCATGCATGGGAATGGGTCATGATTTTGCCACCAAAGAGTCCTTTGAATATCTAAGAGGAATACCAAAAATTATGAAAGTTTCACGAGCAATTTGTCGTTTACAAAATGATATATCTGGTCGGGAGGTATTATAATAAAACATAATTTTCGACATGGGCAAACTGCAATTGGATTATCTGTGTTTGACTCATTTTTGCAATTTGATTCCAGGAAGTGAAAAAGTTGCAACCCGATTATAACATTTACATTTTGTGGCAATTCGCTCACTTGTGTTTCAGTAAAAAAAAAAAAAAAACTAACATTGTTAGTTTATTAGTAATCAGGTTGCAATATTTTCACTTTTGGAACCAAATTGCAAAATTAGGCCAACTAAAGCTTACCAAATTGCAATTAGCACTTTTCATATATACGCACACGCGCGCGCGAGCACACACACATATACAATACACACACACACACATATATACCTCATTAGCTGATAATATATATATTTTTTTGTTTCATGATCAAGTTTGAGCAAAAGAGGGGGCACACTGCTTCGGCTGTCGAGTGCTACATGAAGCAATATGGTGTTCCCTTCGAAGAGGCCGTTGGGGAGCTTCGCAAACGGATTGTAGTTGGGTGGAAAGATTTGAATGAGGAATGCCTTGAACCAACAACTGTTCCTTTGCATTTTTGCAAGTGGTACACAAACCTGGTACGGTTTACTGGTTTTATGTACAAGGATGTTGATGGATTCACTCAACCGAGAATCCTCAAAGATGCTGCCCGCTTAATGTTCGTGGATCCTATTCCTATATGATCTTCATAAATTGTCTCGATTCCAGTTGTTATTTGGGATTTATGTTTGAGATGTTGTTATTCAGTTCTTTTATGTTTGTTTGGACTTGAAAAGTTTAATGTTGTTCGTTACTATTTGTATTTGTTGTTCCTGTTGCATTTGAACTCTGTAATTTCTCTAATAAATTGTATCGTTTCGGTTTGATGAAAAACAATCTTTCTATACACATGAAATTTTTCGAGGTTTTTACTTATTAGAATCATTTAATTGTTCATCATTTTCGCAATCTCAAGTAACTTTGTTGCTTTTCTTAATCAATAATATTGAAATATTTCGTATTTTGGTTATTCAAGCATGTAAAACGTGGTGAATAAAATATTTTCCCTTTTCATTTGGTCATGCTCAAGCCCCCTTCATCACTCTGCATTTGGAACTGGCCAACTCTATATGGCGCGTCAATATTAAATATTATAATTTTCATAATTCTTAGAAAAAGAGAAAACGTCTTCAAAGTTCATAGTAGTACCATGGAAAACTTGTCCATTTTTCGCATTCAAATAGCAACATGCTTGTTGTCGTGGTTGATCCTTAGTCTTCCGTCCAAGTACAACATAAACTAGGGCTCACCTGAAGTGCTATATGATTGGATTGAGATTAAGAAGCTCCAAATATTGAAAACAAATACGCTTTTTGGAAAGATAGTTCCATAATTAGGGGGTTAATTTTGTTGATTTTACATAATTGCCACTGTGATAACAAAAATGGGAAGTGAGAAAGAGAGTGTGAAGGAATTATGAAAGACAAAGGAAGAAAAACGAAGGATAGTTATGGAAATGAAATTATTTTGTAAATATCTTTGAATATTCAAAATAAACTAACATTATGGGACGGGGAAAGTATTTGACTAATTAACACATTCATCAAGCAGTTTCGTATATGGATACTAACATTATCGTAAGAATTGCAATGTAGATGTATCCAACAAATTCAAGGACCCTTGCTAATGTTGTAAAGGGGATGTTGAGCTTGTAAGAAGCTTCACATCTAAGGGTAGTACTAGCTTTCTCTGTTAGAAACATTATATCACATTGGGAATTGACGAATCTTGCCTATAACATTTAAATATCTTGGGCCACTCTCCTTAACATCGATTGATTTTAAGGTGGAACCTCGGATTTTAAGATTCTCGTCGACGACTAAACCTCAAATGCATGGAATTGGAATACCAAATAAGCTCTTTTCTTGGGAAGCAAGTAACTCAAAGCCTCGTTGGAGCCCTTCCACTTGGAAATTCCATCTACTAGGATGATCATGAGTCAAGGAATGAGTTGATACTAACGCTAGCAAACGAAAGAACTAACACGAACTATACCTTGTTTCAAAGTATTCCCTCCGTTCTACCTCACTTGATGCCTAATGCCTAAGATGTAGGCACACTAACTAAGAAAAAAGAATAAAATAAGAAAAACGTGTAGTACAAAAAGAAGAGAGAGATTGAGTGGGTAAATAGTAGTGTTGGTTGAATAAATTGAGTGGTGAAAAATAAAGAGAAAGAATGAGTGGTTGGATAGATTCAATATAAAATTATTAAAAGTTGGTTATTTTGAGAAGGTCAAGTGAGCAAGGACGGATCAAAATGGAAATAAGTCTCAAATGAGCTGGGACAGAGGGAGTATATGTTAGCAACTCTACATATGTATTAATTCCTGCATAGGTTACTATGTAAAAGAAAAATGAAGTGTAAATTTTCATCAAGTTAGTGGATTCAAGTTAGTGGATTGATTGATCAGAGCATAGTTACCGGAACTCCCAACCCCCTCGTCCCATGTCCCGGGAACACGCGTCCCGGGTTCACAAGGGAACTCGACCCAAAATACTCAAACAATCGTACCAGAAAATAAACGGTCATCAACGTAAAATCTTGCCTGCATTTATAATCTTTTATGGTTATCCGCCTTTACATTATAGTCTTTTATCTCCCTAACCAGAGGCGTAGCTAGGAGGGGCTTAAGGAGGGGGCAATTGCCCCTATTGGTTTGAACAATTTTTTTTTTACTAGTGCAAAATTTTAGAAATTATGATAGTTTAGTGTAATTTTTTATAACTTGCCTCCTTGATTTAAAAGAAAAATACACCAAGGCTCCGTTTGTTTCCCGTAAAACAACTTACGGAAAATGATTTCCGGAAAATGAAAATGTTTTTCCGAAAAATGACATAAACATGTTTTTGGTTGTTTGGCAAATCTAAAGAAAATATTTTCATATGAGAAAAAAAATAATTTAATATGAGAAAAAGAAATTAATATGAGAAATTTTTTAATGGGGGTTGGGGGTGGGATGGGTGATGTTGGGTGGGGGTAGAGGAGGTGGGTCGATAGGGGCGAGGCGGGGGGTAGGGGAGGTGGAGGGATAGAGGGGAGGCGGGGTGAGGGAGGTGTTCAATAATAATTTTAATAAGAGCGAAAAGAAGTTTTTTTTTTTTGGTGGGGGGTGGGGTGGGTGGGGGTGGAATTGGGTGGTTGGTGGGTAGGTGGAAGTGGGGTGGGTGGTGGAGGTGTTCATTTTTTTTAATATGAGTAATTTTTTTTATTTTTATTTTTTTGGAGGGGGAGGGGGTGGTGGGGGTAGGGTGCGGGAGTGTGGGAGTTGTTAGAAAATAATTTTAACAAGAGTAATTTTATTTTATTTTTTTTGGGGGGTGGTGGTGGTGGGTGGGTTGGGTAGGTGGTGGGGTGGTGAGGGTAAGTAGCGGGAGTGTGGGAGTTGTTAGAAAATAATTTTAATAAAAGTGAAAAAAAAATTGTGGGGGTGGGGGATGGGGGAGGGAAGGTAAGGTTGGAGGGTGGGTGGGGGTGGGATAGGAGGGATCAAGAGTAGGGATGGCAACGGGTCGGACACGGTCCGGATATAGCCAAACCTGTATCCGGCCCGAGGTTGTTGATCCCATATCCGAACCCGCCCGTATCCGATTAGGCGAATCCGTATCCGCCCGTTTGATCCGCCCATTTTTTTTATTTTTTTTATGCTGAAATCTTGCTGTTCCAATACAGGATTTTGAAACGGAATACCCCCCCCCCCCCCCCCCCCCCCGCTCGAGAAAATCCTGAACATTATGAAGGAACAGTCTATACAGTTGTACCATTGAAATGGAGCATACAAGCATGTTCAAAATTAAATCAAAATCAAAATCGGGATTAAAAAATGAGAATCGAAACCGAAGAGATCATCACCTGAAATGCAAACAGAATCCGTAGTCGCTGAGGTCGGTCGTCTGTTCAATCGTCGGCGTCGCCCTCTCTCTCTCTTAGTCTTAACGGCGGGTTTGAACTTTGAAATTGAAAGAAAACCCTTTAAACTGAGAGATTTAATTTAGTTAATAATTGAATTGATTCGAAATCGGGATTAGAAAATGAGAATCGAAACAGAAGAGATCATCACTTGAATGCAAACAGAATCCGTAGTGATGGCCGGAGCTGGACGTTGCGTCGCCTGGTCGCTGAGGTCGGCGTCGCCTCTCTCTCTCTTAGTCCTAACGGCGGGTTTGAACAATTGAAAGAAAACCCTAGGTACTGATACTGAACGGTTCACACTTCACACACAGTATATATATATATATACAAGGGTAGGGTTGTAATAATAATTGAAAATAAGGGTAAAATAGTAAATACAGGGTACGGGTCGAATACGGTCGGATACGGATATAATTTCATATGGGTTATATACGGGTCGGATACGGGCGGATCTCTGGCAGATGCCGAGCCCGTATCCGAACCCGCCGGATTTTATAAATCTATTACCAAACCCACCCATCCCCGGTCGGATTGTCTCGGATACGGATCGGGTTCGGTAAAATTGCCATCCCTAATCAAGAGGGTGGTGTTGGAGGTGTAGTGGGTAGGGTGGGGTTTTATGGAGAGTTGGGTGTGAGTGAGGGAGTTTACATTTTCCGGAAAATGACTTAGTAAAAATCCGTAAGTCATTTTACTTAGAAAAGAGAGACAACCATTTTTCGGAAAATGTTTTCCCCATTTTCATGTGCTCAACTGTCCCTAACAATATATATGTACGTAATGGGAGGAGTAGCCCAGGATCATTATATAGTCAAAGCATAGCTTGTTAATTCCCGATGTGGGATAATTGTCTCTAACATCTTTTAATATTTGTGTTGCTTGATTATTTGGCATAAATATGGTAGTTTCTCTAAAATCTCTTTGTCCGTCAGCCATACTACTTCACCATTTTGATGACATTTTCTGGCGGCCGTTTGCCGGCAAAATTTTCTATCAAACTTTCTGACGGATAATAAGTTATTACTGACGAAAAATTCAATGACATTTTAGAAAGCTTCCCACCTATTCCCTTTGTCCCCGCTCACTTGACACCTTTTGACCAAAATTGGTCAACTTAAGGTCGTTTTGACCAACATTTTATAGAAATATTTATGATCTGAATTAAAATTAAAAAAATGTAAAATGATCACCATTAAATGTCAAAAAGTCTTTTTGACCAAAAACTGGTCAAAAAGTCTTAAGTTAAGGTCGGTTTGACCAACGCTTTATAGAAATATTTATGTTCCAAAAAACTTTTTAAACATTGTTATTGAGAGGATTTTTAATGGTGGTCATTTTACATTTTTTAAATTTTTGTTCGGATCATAAATATTTCTATAAAGTGTTGGTCAAACCGACCTTAAGTTGACCAGTTTTTGTCAAAAAGTCTCAAGTGAGCTGGGACGGAGGGAGTAATACTCCATCCGCCTCAAAATGAGTGATAAAAAATAACTGACTTAGATCGTATAATACTAGTACTCCTTCTGCCTCAAAATGAGTGACATTTAAAAAAAAAAAACAGAAAATAACTGACGTAGACCGTATAAGATATAAGACAAAAACTTGTATGAGAAGATCATGACCCGTCTCATAGTAGAGTCGGGTCATTTTTGACCCATGACCCACAGGCCCAAAAAAAATGTTTTTTTCGGTTTGTCAAAAGTAATAGTTACTATAACTAAATGTAACAAACGTGTTACTTATATGTAACAGTTTGTATACATAAAAGTAAGGGTTAATTGCAGATTGGTAACCGGAGTTTGTCGTATGTTTGCAATCCCCAACCTAAAAGTTCAATTTTGCAAATTGGTTACCTAGGTTTGTCTTTTTTGCAATGTGGTGAATAAATTAACATTCAGTTAATTTTTTGACAGACCTAAACACATGTGCAATGCACATGACTTTCTAAAAGGGCAATCCTGCCAATTTTTGGACCTAAACACATTTCCTATGTGGTGATTGAGTTGCACACCTCCAAAAATTGACATAATTGCCCTTCTAAAAAGTCATGTACGTTGCACAAGGGTTTAGGTCTTTTAAAAAAATAACGAAAAGTTAGTTTATTCACTAAATTGCAAAAAACTAACAAACTTAGGTAACCAATTTGCAAAATTAAACTTTTAGGTTGGGGATTGCAAACTTTAGACAAACTCTGGTCACCAATATGCAAATTACCCTAAAAGTAATACATATATACAGAAAAGTAATAGTGTTTTTTTTTATGTTTTATTCGTTTGCCAAAAGTAATACTTATTACAACTAAAATGTAACGAACGTGTTACTTATATTTAACAGTGTTTATACATAATTGTAACACATATGTATAGAAAAGTAATAATTCAACTATTTACACTTTAGAACTAAAAACACTTGTGTTAGTAACATTGTAAAAATAAGAAAGTAACAATTTTTATAAACGAATGTTACATTTTACTTGTATAATAACATTATAAAACAGTTATGTTTGCTTGTATAATAGTATATCTATATATTTTCAAATTATAAGTTACAATGGGTTCAATTTATCATGATACATGTAAAAGTATTACATTATCTATAGAAATCTGTTACAATTTCATCTACTAAAGTGTTACATTTACTTGTACAAATGATTACATTCATGTATATAAGTTGTTATTTTTCAAATGTTATTTTCTTTTAAGAAATAAAATCAAAATACTCAAAAATAAAAAATATTCTAGAAAAACACTATTACATTTTAGTATAACGATAATTACATTTAGTTATTGTTAGTGTTACACGTATTTATAGTTAGTATTACAGTTGAAAGATGAGTAAAATGAGCTATTTTTTTTTGTAAAACTAATGTTACTTTATAAGTAACACAGTTGTTACATTTGTTGTACTAAGTATTACTTTTGGCAAACGAAAAAAACAGTAAAAAAAAAAATCTAAAAACGAAAAAAAAATTATGGGAAAAAAGGGCCAATGAGTCGCTGCCACGTGGCAAATTTTGAGTAGAGCATGGGTTGGGATCCTACGCTTCGCGGAGAATGTTGTACGCGGGTCATGGGTCTACCCATCTCTTCTATGAGACGGATCTAGACGTTCTCACAAGAGACCACCTCAAGATATAATACTCCCTCCGCCTCAAAACGAGTGACATTTTTTTTTGTGCCCCTAGCATTATTCTTTTAAAAAAAACAGAAAATAATTGACAGATGCAACATACTCCGTCTTAAATTACACATAATGTAACATACAAGTTAGTGACAACATAATGATGTGTACTTTCACTTATACTCCTATGTCCAAGAATGATAGTCCCCCTATTTTCATGGGTTTTACGAAGAAACTTTGAGCAATAATTAAGACTACTTTTAATTATACTAATAAAAATTTTGAAATTGTTCTTGATACACCATTATAAATACTATTAATATCAATTTTTAGATTCACATTAACATAATTATAAGTAGCATTTATAACTGCTCAAAGTTCCCTCATAGTAACAAAAAAAAAGGTGGACTATCTTTCTGAGACGGAGGAAGTATTTACAAATAAAGCAAAACCATATTGATGAGGAGGAGGAGGAGGATATTAGGGTTCAATCCAGTCGATAGTAATTAGACGCATTCTTCACGAGAAAAAAATCAGAGCGCAACAATGTCTTACAATATGACAACAAAGAGATGGGATATTAATTACACGGCTACAGACAGATTATAATTTCACAAATTTGAACGACTTGCCTGTACGAAAATAAGTTGACATATTTATATACCCCTGAGATTATAAATAGCGGTTACAAACAACACAGAGGTAATTAATGAATTTAAAGGAAGACGCACGGATTGAATAAAAATTAGAGGAGCTCTTTAGCTAGCCTCACTGGTCTGTCCTGCAGAAATGCCATCTCGCTGTTCTGCACTGTTAAGAGATGATGATCTGCTTCTTCTTCTTCTTCTTCTTCACTTTCTAATGTCAAAGATGAGTCTCCCGAATCAGACCCATCATCTGCACACACACACACACACACACAGAGTTTGAAATTCTAGTTAACGTGAGTGTTAACAAAAAAAAGTTGGGAAAATACTACGACACACTTACTTCCAAACATTAAATGTACAAAATAAGTTGCCCCCAATTTACATTATACTGCCTCCGTCCCAAAATAGTCCCATTTGAATTTTGATGGTCAACATAAACGAACTTTGGCCAAACTTTGTTAATCTAATCATCCTGATGAAATTCTAAGATAATTGTTATTGTTAGTGATTTATCAATAACATTTTTTTTTAGAATTTCGTTAGGATGATTATGTTTGGTCAAAGTTTGTTTATATTAACCATCAAAAGTCAAATGAGACTATCATTTTTTGATGGATGTAATATAAACAAAAGTGCACTCAATTTAACATCATGTGCATTGTAGTTCAATGGTTAGGATCCCTTCTTTTCAAGATAGGTCCATGGTTCTATACTTGTTATATTTTAACTACTACTCCCTCTGTTTGTGGCTAATAAAATGGATGAGCGGAGAGTTATGGCCTCAATCTCTTCAAACGACATCAAGCACTTTCCATGACATTGCAACGTTTGTGTAAAATGGATAGTTTAGGATGATCATCAAACTTTATATTCTGATTTTTGAAATGCGACATTTATCTTGGGACAAACTAAAATGGAAAATAGGACATTTATTCCGGGCTAGAGGGAGTATAATTCTTGTTGAAGCCTTTTACTACAATTTCTGCACCCATTTTACATCTTTCTCAAGGTTCGCCACTGATCACAAGCGGACATCTACAAGTGAAAATACAACCACATGGACATGTATATTTGGGTATTTATGTGCTTTACGCTTTCTAATTGTAAAAGCAGTATATCTGTGGAAAAGCAGACGATTATGAATATAGTAACACATACTCCTTCAACTTCCCTGCTGGGTGTCTCATTCATTACTTCAGAATACCAAAAAAGAAAGTTTATAATACTCATTTATTCAATGCGCCCAACATGTCATAATCACGACAACCCACTTATTATTTTCTACCCCTCTCCATGCTCACAAATCACTCCATCTATATTTACAAAAAAGACAACACTTCTTAATTCTTGTGCCAGGATAAGGTTTTTTGACGTCTAAGCCCGGACGGAGGGAGTATTATTATATTTTACATCTCAGATTTTTCCCAAACATAGGATAGATATATCAGATTATTGTGGTCACAATTAACAACTGAATTAAGCAGACAAGACCATGAATGAAAAGACTTAAAACCCTTAAAGGGAGTTAGGGAGGAAAAGAAAGAAGGGTACTAACCAGAATATGTTGTATGGTCAGGTAGATGTCTGACTGCTGCAATATTTTCTGGCAGAAGACAGTTGCACAAAGAACCTGAAACTTAAAAAATGACAAGATAAGATAGGAAGTCGAGTGAAACTATTTATCTCAACAACAATGCCCATTTTTATGAGAATACAACCACCTTTTGTGTTTTGAATCGTAGCTAAAATCATGTACTCCATCTATCCCAAAACGATCTTCTGATTTGCCATTTCTCATTGTCCCAAAAAGATCTTCTCATTTCTACAATTTGGGCTTAAAAGTGCATAAACATAACATGGCTAGAGAAGCAAGTGTTCATATTCTTAAAAAGTTTGAATAGTCAAATGGGAAGATCATTTTGGGACGGAGGGAGTATATACTAGGATACCCCTTTAGGCTTTCTTGTTATTTCAATAAATCAGAATCAAACTACAATCCAAAATGATGATCTCTCTTACCTACTTTCGCAAGCCGGTTTACCCATCCAGGAATAGGCTTTCCAGTTAAACGCATACACACATCATCGGTAAAATGGTTGCAATTTTTGGCAAGCAAATGATACGAGTCCCCATGATATTTTCCAGAGAGATGCTCCATGAATGACCGGAACTCTGACCGAGACATGTTGGTGCTGCCCAGAAGCACTGACCGCCTGAAGATAAAACCAGGACAACTTCGTGGCTCCACCTCAAATACCCCACTGGTAGAATACTCGTGAGCTCCAAATCCATATTCCAATCCGTGCACTGTTTATCAGATCAAATGCAACTCATTTAGTAAATAAAACTACATGGTCATCTGCTAAAAACGACATGGAAAAAAAAGGAAGAGCAGGGTCAGATTGTAATCTGCTAAACTTAGTCTTTTAGTTGATGGTTACGTAAGAATTCACCCCACAAATAATGCTCCCTCTGTCCCGAAATGATCTTCTCATTTGCCATTTTTTGTTGACCCAAAAAGTTGTTCTTATTTCTACAATTTAGGCTTAAATGTGCATAAACACAAAATGTCTAGTGAAGCAAGTGCTCATATCCTTAAAATGTTTGAATAGTCAAACGTGAAGATCATTTAGGACGGAGGGAGTATTACTTTTATTACTATTATCATCGTTATTTGATAAGTATCATCCTGATTGTGGCGCACAGATAATATGGTATCAAAACGTGTCAGAAACCTAAAAATTGTGGGAAGTATTGCTACTACTTAATACTGACAGATTGTGACTTTCTCTCATCTGGTAACAAATTAAGCTAGTTTGTGTACAATAAATCAGAAAGTTGCCAATCCCCCGTCGTAATCAATAATCTATTGGGAGTATTCTTCTACTTATAGTAGAAGTGCTTAATGTTCTTCCGTCATGACCTGTGCATCTCAAGTTCAAAGCACCAAAAGTATTACTCCCTCCGTCCCAAAATGATCTTCATACTTTTTTCAATGTTATTGCGAAATAACTTTGAGCAATAATTTTAGGTTGATTTAATTTAATTGTCCTAATGAAATTTTAAAATTTGTTATTGATAATAATGCTGATGGTATATCAATAACAAATTTTAGATTTTTATTAGAACAATGAAATCAACTTAAAATTATTGCTCAAAGTTCTTTCGTAATAACAACGAAAAAAGTATGAAGATCATTTTGGGACGGAGGGAGTATTATTTTTTTCCTTCACCAGGCTGCCCAATATGACCACAAAATATTGACAGTTCATGCACTAGGCATTTGTTTTTATATTGTTACTAACTGTTATAACCCCTTGGTTGCAATAGGGCCTCTCTAAAAGGTTACGAAATTGTACTGACCCTCCAAAAAGCCTCCCTTTGCTTCTGTTATGGCAGGCCTATGAAACATAACCGCTAATTACATGCAAAGCTGTAGCCTTATCACTTATGTAATATATCCACTCACAAGTAAACATTACATAATCAATATTCCAATCTTCTTATTGACATAATAAATAATCAATACTCCCTCCGTTCCGGGTAAGTTGCAACATGGAAGGGGAAGCACAAAAATTAAGAAAGGAGAATAATGAGTGGTTGGGAAGAAGAGAGAGAATGAGTGGAGAATAATGAGTGGTTGAGAGGAAGAGAGAGAATGAGTGGAGAATAATGAGTGGTTGGGAGGAAGAGAAAGAATGAGTGGAGGATTATAAAAGTAATAAAGAGTTTCCTTATTTGGCATTGTTGCAACTTAAGTGGAATGCCCAAAATGGCAAATTGTTGCAACTTACCCGGAACGGAGGGAGTATACCAATGGAGTCAATGTTAAACACAAGCCACGACAATAACTTGGGAAAACCAGTCTCAACTGTGAGTGATATCCCATATTTATTCAGTTCCCTTGAAGGAAATTGAATATCATCAGTATACATTTAGGCAGAGGCGGAGCTACACTAAGGGGGCAATTGCACCCTTCGTTTTTCACAATGTGGAAATTTAGTACTAACAAATTTTATAAATATTGCTCTTTACCTTTAAAATTGTAATTTGTGCCCCTTTTGTATAAAGGAAAAATAACACTATATTAAAAACTCCCCCCCCCCCCCCCCCCCGGCCCCGCCTTTAAATTAAATTCAGGTATTACAATATAATATTTCATATGCAAAATAATCTTGCCACCGTTCAAAAAAAAAATCTGGCTCCGCCACTGCATTTAGGTACATATTTTATGCTATGTAAAAACTGTCCGTAAACGAATGAATTCGGAAATTATTACCTGTAAGTTTGAAACTGTTTAATCATCAGTTTATTTGTTTCTATGTTTCCATAATTAAGTTATAGCGAAAAGAAACAAATACACACAACAGTACTTGTTTTCCCTATACTTCCTAACCCCTACCCTATGACCACTAGTAGGTGGATTGGGCCTTTACCAATAGGCCAATTTTCGAACTCGTGTACAGTGTGCCCAATACCCAATACACCTTAGGAAATCTCTACACTGATCGATTGAAGAATAAGGTCATGTTTGGGAGCACTTATTGGCTGAAGAATAAGATAATAACCAGATATAGTCAAGTTCACAACATCTGTGTACTGCGTATGGAATCCTGCTCAATACTGCAAACTGCCTTTAGTTCGAACAGTATTTGGGGTATATCTAACAAATTTGTTCAGATGTCCTTCAAATGCTTTTTTAACAAAAAAAACAGCATTATACAATAGTGGAATTCCTGCCATTTCACTTTCGCAATCAAAATCATTGCCTTCCTCTTCATCAAATGATCTTTTCACTACATATTTTGAACAGTTGAATACTCCCTCCGTCCCACTCGAATTAAGAATATTGGTCAATTCAATTATAGTTTGACTATTAATTTGAAAAACAAATAATGATGCAAATAAAAATTTAAAAATTGTTATTGTATCACGGTTACTAATAAATTCAATAACTATTTTTAGATTTTCATTAAAATAATTATCTTTCTTCAAATTATTGGTCAAATTATAATTAGATTGACCAAGAATCCTAATTCGAGTGGGACGGAGGGAGTATATAAAAAAAATCCCAAAAGACAAGGGAGAAGGGCAAAGGAAGATGTAAACTTTGATAAAGATAAATCCAACTAAATTTCACAATGGTCTTCGTTCTATTGAGTGATATTTCTGAAATCAAGAATCCACGTTCTAAAATGTCAAAGCCGATCTAGGACTTTCTACAACAAAATAGTGGGACCATCGTTCTGGGACGGAGGTAGTATTAAGCAAAATTATTAGCAAGTGTAATCAAGACAATCTATATAAAACTCAAAATCACAATCTGAGATGGAGGATTTCTGTTCATCAAGATACCGAAGTATCAATTGTAAGTACACATTTGACAATCATCCTTTCGGATGGTGTACGTGGAAGAGCTTCGGAATCAATATAGCCACCGACATGATTAAATAAGCAATAGAGATAACACCACAAAGAAAATTTGGTCCAGTCTACAGTGATCCAGCGCCCATTGGAACCTCAGAATATTGGGTATGCAGTAGAGTGCAGAACCTCTTTGGTTGGCCATTCTGATGATTTGTTTCCTTGTCTTACAGCTATTCATACAGCTCTCTATTTAACGAAAACTCTTCAAAAGCTTGCCGTTGGAAAAAGGTATATACTACTTGGGTGTTATTTACAAGAATTCATTCCCCTGCACTAACACTATCATTCCAGCTCGTCATAAATGCATTGAAGTTCTCTAAAAGTACCTTCACATTCAGCAGCAATAAGGGAAAAGAGCCAAAGATACCGTGCCCTAAAATCAACCAAATCAATAATTAATTTTAGGAGATTATGGCAATGTGGGAATTTTGCGACGTTTTGGTAAATATGGTTGGAACGGAATGCCAGGATTTATTAGAACAAGTCATTATTGTTTCTCCAACTTAAGGAGAGGATAGTGTATCTTGCTTCCTTCTGGGCATCAACTTTGGGAGCTTTTCGAGGATTACCCAGAACTGAATTGTGCAGAGATTGGAGAGCCGCTTTACACTAGTTTTGGATCATGTAGTTTGATAGCTTGTTATGTTTTATTTTCTCCATTTTTTTCTTGTTCTTTATCATGTATTTTCGCTTTTTCAAGGACACCTTGTCCTCTACTCTTTGTAACTTTCATCCTTTTAATGAATCTTCTTCTTTTATCAAAAAAAAATAATAATTAATTTTAATAAAGGACAAAACAGATGTACTCAAAGTTACAAGTTGTCTCCTTAAGACTGTATTCCAGCTCATCACAAATGCATTCCAGTAAAATTCTCCTAATTTGCAGTCATAATCGAAAACATACAAGCAACATATTCAAAGATTTATCATCATAAAGCACATTTGTATAAGCCACCTTTCCACCGATTTCAAACGGAAAAGTAAATCGAATTAAGCACCAATAACATGTATTCATAGTCATAAAACTGCTAAAAAAAACATAACTAAAGAAATCTAATGAAAAAATTAAGTACCTTCAATACCAGAATGGAAGATTCCAAAGCCAAACCAGTAAAGATAGTTGTTAACAGGGGTGAGATCATAGACATTTAGATACAACAACGCGTGATTGCTCCCTCCATTTCTTCCCTCTTTCGAAGAACTCGAATTCAAAGGAAACAACCGCATTATCTTCTCGTTCAAATAATCTCTTCCTTCACCCCCTCACCCCAACCTGAATCCTCCTCTCTCTCTCTCTCTCCCTCCAATTGAAGATAAAACCCCTTATAATTCCATCTCTCATAAAACCTTGTAAAATTGAAACGGAAACTAAATTCAATATCAAAAAAAAAAAAAAGAGAGAAAGATACAGAATTTGAAAGTGAATTCAGGTGGAAACAAAAAAAAAGTGTGATAGATGTGGGATTAAATGTATAAACCCTAATTGAAATCTAGTATCTTATTTTTGAAGCAATTAAATCAAATTATATGCATATAAGTAACAAATATACATACAGATTTCTGAAGAGAGAGAGAGAGAGAGAGAGAGAGCTGACCGAGATTTGGGTTGGATTTTGCGGGTGCTTTGCTGTGTGTATGTGTGTGTGATTATGAGAGATTAATGGCGTGTCGAGCTGTGCTGGGGATGAGGGAGAGAGAGAGAGAGAGAGAGAGAGAGAGAGGGAAGGCGTTGTTGAGGAGTAAAAAAAAAACAAGAGAGTTTTCGGAAGAGAAAATGGGTTGATTTGAATAAGATGGGTTTGTTTGAGTACTTAAATGTCATTTATGAATAAAGAAAGGTTTCTTTTGGGGGATTTACATACTCCCTCCGTCCCACCAGGATGAATTTCGTACTTTTTTCGTTCTTATTGCTTTATTGCGAAGAAATTTTGAGGAATAATTTTAAGTTGATTTAGTTACCCTTATAAAATTTTAAAACTTGCTATTATTAGTATTGCTGATGGTCAATTAATAAGAAAATTTTAATTTTTATTAATATAATTAAATCAATCTAAAATTATTGCTCAAATTTTTTTCGCAATAAACGAAAAGAAAAAAATGTGAATCATTTGGGTACGGTGGGAGTAATCGCTAACTAACAATTCTCCGTGTAACTGCCATCTTCTTCCCCATTCGTTTCCCTCTCACCTTTTCTTTTTTGGTTTTGATTATCCATTCTATTTTATAATTGATCTCTTACAATTGTTTGTAATCTCAATTGAGATTACAAACAATTGTTTGTTGATCTCATTTGCATTTAATTTAATTTTTATTTTCGTAGGTTTCTAATAAATAAAGTGATTTCATCTCCTTCGTTGAGATCCTGTGTTTCGTTTCCTTCGTTGAGGCCCTTTGATTTGTCTCCTTTGTTAAAACCCTTTGTTTTGTCTCCTTTGTTGAGACCTTTGTATTTATTGTGTTGATATGTTTGATGTTTCAATGGATTTTCCATTGACTTATCTCACTTTGTTGTTCATCTTAACAATTCTCGGGAAGTTTGATTGGCGACTTGTTGTCGATCCTGATGCTTCAAGAAGTCATGTGTTCAAAGCAATATTTTTTCATAGGGGGAATTTGTTGAATGCCCAGATCGGGCAGTGTCCAAATTTTATTTGGAGTAGCATCTGCACATCCCAAGATATTGTTCAGTATGATCATGAAGTGCTTATTAATGTGCATTCGAGATATTTGGAGTAGTTTGTGTTAATCAAATCGCGAATGAAGCGATTGATTGTGTTTCAAGAGTTTCATGGCTGTATAATCTTCGTGTATGAATGAGTCCCCGACATATGTGAAGGACCATCTCCTTTTCATATATTAATGCAATTGATTCTCGAGATTTGGACCCTAGAACCCCTGAGTGAGATCAAAATCCCATAAAAACCCATGCCTAGATCAAAATCTCAGGTACACCCATTAACACTCAAAAGACATAACTACCCCTATCCAGTCCAGCCCCTATCCACTCCAGCCCACAGCCCACTCCAAACTGTAAAAGAAAATCCACTCGGCAACGCATGAGTGTGGAATCGAACATGTGACCTATGCTTGAACAATATTACCAAACCATTGAACCAAAGACATATTTGTTAAGAATTAAATTATTTAATATAATAATCATTTTTTTTTTCACATTTTTCAATTTTTAATAAAAAAATGAATAATATTTTTTGGTCAAATCCGGTCAAACTCTCATAACTGACGTATAAGACATGCTCTACTCTTATAATTAGAGTATAAGACTCATTTTTTTTTTCACATTTTCCAACTTTTAATAAAAAAATGAATAATATTTTTTGGTCAAATCCGGTCAAACTCTCATAACTGACGTATAAGACATGCTCTACTCTTATAATTAGAGTATAAGACTCTTTTTTTCTTCACATTTTCCAACTTTTAATAAAAAAATGAATAATATTTTTTGGTCAAATCCGGTCAAACTCTCATAACTGACGTATAAGACATGCTCTACTCTTATAATTAGAGTATAAGACTCATTTTTTTCTTCACATTTTCCAACTTTTAATAAAAAAATGAATAATATTTTTTGGTCAAATCCGGTCAAACTCTCATAACTGACGTATAAGACATGCTCTACTCTTATAATTAGAGTATAAGACTCATTTTTTTCACATTTTCCAACTTTTAATAAAAAAATGAATAATATTTTTTGGTCAAATCCGGTCAAACTCTCATAACTGACGTATAAGACATGCTCTACTCTTATAATTAGAGTATAAGACTCATTTTTTTCTTCACATTTTCCAACTTTTAATAAAAAAATAAATAATATTTTTTGGTCAAATCCGGTCAAACTCTCATAACTGACGTATAAGACATACTCTACTCTTATAATTAGAGTATAAGACTCATTTTTTTCACATTTTCCAACTTTTAATAAAAAAATAAATAATATTTTTTGGTCAAATCCGGTCAAACTCTCATAATTGACGTATAAGACATGCTCTACTCTTATAATTAGAGTATAAGACTCATTTTTTTCTTCACATTTTCCAACTTTTAATAAAAAAATAAATAATATTTTTTGGTCAAATCCGGTCAAACTCTCATAACTGACGTATAAGACATGCTCTACTCTTATAATTAGAGTATAAGACTCATTTTTTTCTTCACATTTTCCAACTTTTAATAAAAAAATGAATAATATTTTTTGGTCAAATCCGGTCAAACTCTCATAACTGACGTATAAGACATGCTCTACTCTTATAATTAGAGTATAAGACTCATTTTTTTCTTCACATTTTCCAACTTTTAATAAAAAAATGAATAATATTTTTTTGTCAAATCCGGTCAAACTCTCATAACTGACGTATAAGACATGCTCTACTCTTATAATTAGAGTATAAGACTCATTTTTTTCTTCACATTTTCCAACTTTTAATAAAAAAAATAAATAATAGTTTTTGGTCAAATCCGGTCAAACTCTCATAACTGACGTATAAGACATGCTCTACTCTTATAATTAGAGTATAAGACTCATTTTTTTTTTCACATTTTCCAACTTTTAATAAAAAAAAATGAATAATATTTTTTGGTCAAATCCGGTCAAACTCTCATAACTGACGTATAAGACATGCTCTACTCTTATAATTAGAGTATAAGAGTCATTTTTTTTTCTCATTTTCCAACTTTTAATAAAAATGAATAATATTTTTTGGTCAAATCTGGTCAAACTCGCCTCTTAAACCTAGCATCCATGGTCTTAAACCTAAAGCAATAAATTTCCATTTTCCAGATCTAATCTGATCCAATTCATCATCACCTACTAAATCATCACTTTCTCCCTTCAATTAAATCCCATCCACTCTCAAATTTTCAACAATCAGCAGCAGAAAATCCATGGCCAACTTTCAATTTCAAGAGCTTGACCTACAACAATAGCAAGAAAGAGAAAAATCTGAGTTATATCCAGCAAACCCAATCGTTGATCCACTCGCGGGAAACCTAACTGAGACAAATTCTACCTCGCCGGAAATAGGGGTTTAAGCTCTTAAGTGGTGTTTGTTAACGAGAACGAGATATGACTGCTGGACAATGGTGTTTCTGTTGTGGATCTGTGCAGCGAACGAAGAGGAAAGACCGACGGTAGAGGAGAGGGATGGCCGGCGATTGAGGAGGGGACGGATTGCCGGCGATTAAGAGGAGACGGACTGCCGGCGGTGTGGGGAGAGTAGTGAGAGAAAGTAGAGAGAGAGAGAGTTGAGAGAAAAAATGTGCGCTTGAATGAGAAGACGGGAGGGAGGTTAGTGTATTATGTGAAGGGTGGGGCGTTTTGGGTATTTAGAAAATATATTTGACCTGGTCAAAGGGGTCTTGGGTTTATGTGGAATTTTAATCTGGGCATTGGGTATAGGTGGACTTTTGGATCTCACCTGGGCTTTTATGGCTTTATGATCTGGGCTTTGGGTCCTTATGGAATTATGCCTTGATTCTCTTGTTTGATAAAAAAAAAAACAAAAAAAAACAAGTGACCAAGACAGATATTTTTGACTAGAAAAAAACATTCACCGCCATATTAGGAGTGTAATTAACTTTACTGAAATAAAATACACAAATACATCTCCACATATTGATATTACCAAATAATCTCATAATAAATTTTATAGTTTACTATATATCAACTTTATTACGAAATGTGAACTATATATTTAGTATCAATTCATATTATAGTGAAAATTTTAAATATTACTCCCTCTGCCCTTAAATGAGTGTCCATTTTCAAAAAATCTTTGTTCCCAAATGAGTGTCTTTTTTTAACATAACTTTGTCCTTAAATGTTTTTTTCCCGAAATTTTTTTCACCGGTCTCTTTATATGTGCAAAACTAAGGGCCTGTTTGGTAACCCAATTCAGCTCTTAATTTGGAACACTTTAAGAGATTAAAAAATTAAGCTTGTATGGTAAGGAAAATTTCAATCACTTAAACTGTTAAGATTATCTTAAAACAAGCTATTAATTTTAAGCTAGTATGGCAAGTCTTAACAATGTAAGAGGAGGTAAGATAAAAAAAAAAAAAGGGAATGGGTTCAAACCCACTCATCAACATTTTTCTTTATTTAATGTTACTTTCTTTTGTTGAAATATTTTTATTTTTCAAACAGATTAAATATGATATAATTAAAATAAAATTATTTTTATATTATGAATTTTGATAATATTTTACTTGAGTATCATTGAATTTATCAAAAAAAAATTGTCAAAGTTTAGTAAATTGATCAAAATAGCGAAGATGACCTTTATTAATGTGGGACAAATGAAAATACCAATAAAAAACTATTAAAAATATTATTATTATCGATCCAAATAAAAGATAATTTGATAAATAATGTTTTTAAATTATAATTATTTATTTTTAAATATAGGACTATTTTTGTTTGAGGATAAACAAACATAATAATCAAATGAAAGAGATGAGACTAATTTTTGAGTATTTGTTTACGATTTTAATTAAATTCAGATGTATGTAGTTTGTCAGTATCAAACAAATTGAAGTCTTACAAAATCAGCAACTTAATGATTTAAGCTCTACTTTTTCAGCTCTATATTTTCAGAGCTTAATTTTCAGCTGTACCAAACAGGCCCTAAATGTTTGTAAATGAGATTGCAATATTATATATGAATCTTTGCCACCAAATTTTACAAAGAGTTGGAATTTTCAGATTTCCTTAAAATAAAATTTGGACATTCATTTAAGGACAGAGGTAGTATTTGAAAACGTGATTATTTTCTTGGGCAGGAAAGAAAAGTAGGAGGAACACTTATTTACGGAACAAGTGGAATACACCATTCGATCTACAGTGGTGATTTTTTTTTTTTTTTACCAAATACTACCCCGTTTCAAAATGATCTTCACACTTTTTGACGTTACCACAAAAAACTTTAAACAATGATTTTAGGTTGACTCAATTGTTCTGATAAAAATCTAAAATTTGTTATTGATACACTATCAACAAAACTATCAATAACAAGTTTTAGATTTCCATTAAAATAATATATCAACTTAATATCGTTGCTCAAAATTCCTTCGTTGTAACGTTGAAAAAAGTGTGAATATCATTTTTGGAACGAAGGGAGTATGATTCAAGATAATTGTGCACTTGGGAGACCCTCCATTGTAATTCAAATCTATGAAGTAATCATATACAGTATAGATCACAGAAAGGAATACTTTTTCTTTCCTTTTCTTTTTTTTTTTCGAAAAGGAAGACGGTACCTAAATTTTATTAATTAAAAAGAAAAGTACTCAGAAAGGAATACAATAAGAAAAAACTTAAGACAAAAGCTCGTGTGCACACATGGAAGACCCGTCTCATCCATGAGACGGGTTTTTTTGACCCGCCCAACCCGATCCACGAACCGGCTTCATGACCCAGGGGGCGACCCTGTCACGTGGCAGTCTCTCATAGGTCATATATATATATATATATATATATATATATTTGGGTTTGTCAAAAATAATAGTTACTATAACTAAATGTAACAGTTTGTATACATAAAAGTAATAAATATATACAGAAAAAGTAATAGTGTTTTTTTTATTTATGTTTTCTTCATTTGTCAAAAGTAATACTTATTACAACTAAAATGTAACGAACGTGTTACTTATATGTAACAGTGTTTATACATAATTGTAACACATATGTATAGAAAAAATAATAATTCAACCATTTACATTTTTAGAGCTAAAAACAATTGATTAGTATTACATGTAAAAGTATTACATTATCTATAGAAATATGTTATAATTTCTTTTATTAAAGTGTTACATTTACTTGTACAAACAATTACATTCATGTATATGAGTTGTTACTTTTCAAATGTTACTTTCTTTCAAAAAAATTAAATCAAAATACACAATATTTTACATTTTTGCAAAAGCACTATTACATTTCAGTATAAATGATAATTACATTTAGATATTGTTTGGGTTACACGTAATTATAGTTAGTATTACATTTGAAAAAATGGGTAAAACGAGTTTTTGTTTTTGTAAAATAAGTGTTCGTTTACTTATGAACAATGTTACTTTATATGTATACAGTCATTACATTAAGTTATGGTAACTATTACTTTTGCTAAACGACGGAAAAGTTGGAAGAAGAAGAAAGAAAGAAAAAAAAAAGGCCAATGGGTGGTTGCCACGTGGCAAGACCGGGTCATGGGTCAAAATGACCTGTCTCATAGATGAGACGGATCCCCTTGTTCTCATGGAAGACTAGCTCAAAACTTAATTGATTTGTTTTTTTGAAAGACGGAAAAACTTAATTGATGATATATGCATGTAATAACTTAATTAATGATATATGCATGTAATAACAATTTTGATGATGCAAAAGGGAGACCCTCCACTGAATTTAGCACTTCATTTCAAGTAACATTTGGCTAATATTCCGCAATTTTAGCATGTGAGTTTGTATTCAATTTTTATTTATTTTCTTTTATCATATTACTACTTCTAGTCAAACATGTCAAATCTATATGTATGAATACTCAATTTCTTTAACAAGGCCTACTTAAATACTACTCCTTCCGTCTCAGAGTATATGTTTACTTTTCTTTTGTAGCATGTCTTATAGTATATGTCCACTTCTTAAAATGGCAAAAAATCTTTATTATTCACTCTCACCCATTCTCTCTTCTACTTACTTTTATACTCACAACATCAATCAACTTACTATTCACTCTCACCCATTCTCTCTTACTTTACATTTATACTCACAACATTTACATCACTTCCACCATTTCTTAGTCTCCGTGCAAATGGCAGGGTGAACATATACTTTGAGACGTATTAAGTATTATCTTACCAATTATTTTTCATTCCAAAATCAACATCTTGATAAACTTTGCCATTTTGCTAAATTTGGTGTCGCCTTCAACGTTAACGGACATGCTACGTATTTGTGTGTGCGTTATGAAAATAAATAAATTGGCAAGTAATTTATTGGTTATAAGCGGTGAGGAAACATCAAATAGAACAATAAAGTTGTTTTCATTAGCATATACTCAAGTATAAATTCATGAGATGCATAGAAGATTGAAGGTGCTATGTGAATTTTTGTATTTTGTTTCTTTAAAAAATAAGTGGTATCAAGTTAGAAAATTCTATCATATTGATCAATTGCGTATAACCTAGTTTAGCCTAAATAACTTAGGCACACAAATCGCTCAATGAGGTTACTTAGGGTTGTTATGTGAACCGAGCCGGCTCGGGATCGGTTCGAAAAAGCTTGAACTTGAGTGGGCTCGAGTTGTAACTCGACTCGAACTCGAACCGAGTTTCAAGCTCGTTAAGTAATCGAGCCGATGGTGTTCGACTCGTTTAGCTCGTTAAAAGCTCGAGTTCGACTCGATAAACTAATTAAACTTAAATTTTTGTTTTCGACCGGCTCGAACTCAGCTCGACAAGCTCGAACTCGACAAGGTAAGCTCGTTAAGAACACATTTTTATAGAAAAAAAGAGGCTAAGCTCGAGGTCGGCTCGTTAAAAACCGAGCTCGATATTGACTCGAGTGGTTCGCGAGCTCGATTCGGCTCGAGCTCGATAAGTTTTAAACGAGCTCGACACCACAAAGCTCGACTCGGCTCGTTTACAACCCTAAGGTTACACAAACCGCTCTATGAGGTTTGTAGGAGATGAAACTGAATATCACAAGAACACCTCGAGGAACCACCAGATAGCACTTAGGGTGGCAAAATGTGTGTTTCGGTTACCAAATGGATGTCCATTTAAATTATCATGTTTTAAACTATTGTATATGATATAATGTACAATAAATCAAATCATAATAAAATTTTAAAAATATACCCAGACAGAAATTGTCCCCAATAGCACCCGTAATAGCACTAGGTGTCTCTTTTGTTCATCACTTTAAACCAAAGCTGAGTTAATTTATGTTTATGTAGTTTGTTCTTGAATTGTATAAAAGACACCATCAAATTATCTTTCTTTTTGTTTAAATTTTTACTTTTAAGTTTAATTTTAAATAATAGAAAATATAGACAGCTGTGTAAATGTTGTTTTGACCAAAAAGTAATCAATAATATATTTTTGCACGTCATTACTCAAGTAGAAGAAAACAATAACAAAATGGAGAATTTCTTGAAATTATATATATATATATATATACTCCCTCCGTAGCACTCGAATTAGGATTCTTGGCCAATCTAATTATACTTTGATCAATAATTTGAAGAAAAATAGTGATGCGAATAAAAATTTAAAAATTGTTATTGTGTCACGGTTACTAATAAATTCAATAATTATTTTTAAATTTTCATTGAAATAATTATTTTTCTTCAAATTATTGGTCAAAGTATAATTAAATTGACCAAGAATCCTAAATCGAGTAGGACGGAGGGAGTATATATATATATATGGAAGTCTTTTTTTGTTTTATGTTTTTCCTTCTAATGATTATTTAATAATTGTAACGACCCCAAAATCCGTTTTATTTATTTTAATATTTATTTTATATTTTGAGAAATTTTATTTAAAATTATGTGTGCATTTTATGTGTTGCATCATATTTCATAATTTGCACATCTTATTTGATTAGTTGAGTGTAGGTATTAATTAGAATGTTAGTAGTGAAAGTTAAAGTTGAGGGGTTTAAATGTTGAAAATGGAATTTGAGTGGTTTATATGAAGAATTGAGTAAAATCTTTACATTATCCCATCTCCCTCCCTCCCATGCGTTTCACACACACACACATTCACCACCTCTTTTCTAAATCATTTTCCCTGAGAAATTGCCATTGTTGGAGAAAGAAAGTGAAGGTAAGGTTTTTGTTCTTATTAATTTTCCTTCTTTTAATTTACTACTCCATTTTCAAATCTAATTATATATAAATGATCAGGGTGTTGAGTAGATTCTTTCTACCGATCAATGTTATTTTTCTTGACACTTTTCCGAAAAATAGTTAAGTTACTAATCCCCCTTTAAATGTAAAATGGTCATAAGTATGCTTTATATGCTTTATATGTGAATAAACAATGTTTTGGTATGTTTTATTTATACTTGTAAATTTGGGACAAAGGGAGTAAAATAGAATTGGTTCTAGTTGGGTGTTAGAATAGTTTAAAGGTTGGAATTGTAGTCTTGGTAATAGTTGCAAATGTTAAGTGTTACAAATACTAGTAATTTTGGGTTGTGAAACGAAATGAGTGAACTTTGGTTAAGTTTTAGTCTGCGGGGTGATGTGGGCGGCCGCCCAAAAAGGGCGTGCGGCCGCACATCTATCTGAAAGGTTTAACTCTTGGGACAGAGTATTTTGGGCGGCCGCACAGCCCTGTTTGGGCGACCGCCCAGGTCATCTGAAAAGTTTAGAGTTTTCAAACCAAGGGATTTAGAGGTCAATCTTGGTCTAGTTTTTGGGGAGTATCCTAAAGTACTTAGATAATTGTTGTGGATCGCTAAAGTGGTAGAATTGGTTCCTTTGTGAACACAAGTGTTGTGAAATGGGAGTAATTGATTAAGTGAGCATTGTTGAACACTTTGTAATGTGTTGAATGGTTCATCTTCTTGATGTGTTTGGCATGGTTCCCTACATTGGAATCATTGTCCCTGGTTGTTGTTTAAGCAAGTATTTCTATATGGTGCTTGCGTGTAAAGTCCAGCTGGTACTTTTGTCTGTGTTTAGGCAGTGATAGGGATTATAATGGTCTCACGAGCCAAGTACATTATAAGGCTCCTATCATTGGTTTCCCATTTTTAACCCCCTTCCTTAGGCCAAAGGTTGGGCACTTTGGGTTATGACTCTGTGTCATTTTCCCCGTTGTTGTTGTTGTTTGGTTCCGGAACCCGTCTCAGATCTTCGATGCTGCTCAGTTGATGCCTCTCAGATGGCTATTGTTTGGTTTGAGAACCTTGGCTCAGTATCCACGTATGAGTGTTTATTTCCGCTTTATGTGTTGCATGATGAGTTGGTCGTTATTTCCAACCGGTATGGGACGGTTGGCGATAGGGAGCCTCTCATATTATGTGCTATGTGCTATATGATCATTTGTGGCATTGTTCCTTTATGTTTATCATATTAGCATGTAATGTAGTTGCATTTTAGTAACTTACTGAGATTTATTCTCACCCTTATTTGTTTACTGTTTTAGATAAGAAGGAGCCCAGGGGATAGTTCACACACTGGGAGGACGTCGAGGAGATCTTTGGGTAAGACATTTTGGGAAATGTTGTGTAAGTAAAGGATACATTATGTAAATGTAAGACCTTTTGGGTAGTGTACCCGTGACTCAGTTGTGGTATCATCTCTTTTAGTAGATGTTCGTGTTGTAATTAAGTAAGTAAAGTTAATAGTTGTAGCCAAGTGGCTTAGAACTTGTTTGGGAAAGTTTGTTTTGTGACTTGAAGTCATGTTTTAGTATCGAGTTGGTTGTGTGAACCTTTTTATAGAAAGTATATTTCGAAAAATTTTCTTTAAATTGTTTTATGACGTCTTCCGTGCGTGTCCCGGACATGGGGCCAAGTTGGACCACGGGTCGGGGCGCGACAATAATCCTTCCGTCGCTAAAAGATACACTCAAATAGTTTTTCAATAGTCAATGCAAGTTAACTTTGACCAATATTAATGTTAAAAATTATCTTACTGAACTTTTTATAATTGTCATTGATAGATCATAGTGATTTATCAATAATAATATTTACATTTTCATTGTGATGATAAGATTGATAGTAATTAGCGTTGGGTCAAAATTTACTTTCATAGTTAATAAAAAAAAATAGTAATCATATAAGAAAGTAATGTATAAGAAAAACTGATGTCAAAGAAAAAGAAAAATAATTGAAAACTAAAAATAATAGACCCAGACATTGCCTTAATTTTAAAACAAACTCAAAAGAAGCAACAAAAATTGGTTACAAACAAGTATTGGGTCCCATAGAAATATAACTAGCAATCCAGCTACTTACATCTAGCATTACATTATCTTCTTGTTTTCCTTACAATAATAATAATGTAGACTTTCATAGTCAACATATGTCCAAAATATATGTTGAACTGTCACAATTTTTCCTATAGAGAAGACCAGCTAGCTTCTAACTAGCAATCAGACAGCAAAATATCTATTCCAGAAAAATAGTCTTATTTTGATTTTTTGTGGTCTACATAAATAAATTTTGACCAAATATTGATGTCGATTTAATCATTCTAGTGAAATTCTAATAAATGTAATCGATAAATCATTAAGTGATACATCAATAACAATTTTCAAAAGTTTATTTTGATTATTAGATTGACATCAATACTTAGTCAAAGTTTATTTAAGATGACCATAAAAGTCAAAATAAGACTATATTTACGGGACAAAGGGAGTACGTGCAAACAACAAAAATAAAATAATATCAGCAATAAAATTATTAGCAACATCTCTAAGCGTACATAGGGTTACGTAATTACATATATACATACATGCATTCAGACACATCAGAAACATCAACACTTACGTAGAGCTACATATATATACATACAAAAACATACAATTGAAAGAGCTACATATATATACATACAAAAACATACAATTGAAAGAGTTATAACTTATATATACACATCAGAAACATCAACACTTATGTAGAGCTACATAAATCTTGATCCTCAACAACGTTGTAGTACAAGGAAGATAGTCTGTTGTCGAATTTCGAGACAACTTTATGAACGGATAATCCACAGTAGCGTTTACTGAGCCTTGCTATGCAAATGTCGATGATTTTCTTGAACATGGAGTCTCCTCTGATCAATGGCTGTTCTACAAACTCCTCTAATGGCATCCACTGCAGGATATAAAAATAGGAAAATGCTAATGTAAGTACAGAGTGCAAAATGGTATCGCCAGAACCAGTTGTCAGATTTGCTATCTTTAAGGATACGTATCTGAATTCTGAAGACATAAAACAATGTTTTTTTGGATAATCCAACGAGTTGTTGTAGATACAGATATTTCTATATACATACATACATATATATAGCTGCATTAGTGTACCTTGGCGGCTTGAACTTCCAGATCATCGGCTTTAATCTCAAATGAAACGGGTTTCAACATGCAGATGAAAAAAAGATCAGATTTTTCAAAAGCCACATTGTGCGCGTGCCTAAAAGCTATGACTTCCATAAATTCAGTATCCACCTGCAATAAAAGAGAAAGAGATTAATTGATCAGCGTCGCTTGGATAAAATACTAACTCCGTCCCAAAAAGGATAGTCTCATTTAATTGTTAACTTTCAACAAAACTTTGACCAAAGATTAACTTATCTAATCATCCTAGGCAAATTGTAAATATTAATTGTTATTGAAATTTGTTCTTGTTGAATCACTCATCGATAACAACTTATAGACTTTCACCCAGATAGATATATCTAAATTGATGTTTTGTCAAAGTTCACGTGCGTTGACTATCAAAAGGTAAATGAGAATATATATATATTTCCGGGACGGAGGGAGTATGTTTCTAGAGAACAAGCTTATATTGTAGTAGTCTAGTTGTCGAGTTCTTACATCAGTTTCCTCCTTGACTTCTCTTACAGCTCCATTAAAGATTTCTTCCGACTGGTGACATCCAAAAGAAAATAATCATCAAGAAATATGTAAACAAATAATCAAAAACCAGCTAGAAAAACAATTATTAGTATACCTCGAGAATAAATCCAGTTGGCAACTTCCATAGCCCATCAAACTCCGCTGAACAATGCTTCTCTTGAACCACAAGTACCTGCAGAACGACAATGGTGATCTGCTCCAAGCATCAAAGAACTTTCAAGTGTGTGATGTGTGTGCAATTATCATACTACTTCCGTCCCCAAATAAAAAAAGTTATGAAAATTCAATTATCTTTGTGTTACTTTAAAATTGGTTATTGATGCACGAATGGAAACACTATCAATAACTATTTTTAGAATTTCATGCAAATAAATATGTTTTATGATGTATATAAAAACCAACATACCTCATTTTTATCATTCAACACAAAACCCCCGACTCCCACTTGATGCGAGGCATTAGCGGGAAGCATAGAAGGTCCTTCAGGAATCCAATATGTCAGCATAACATATCCTGTTTCTGCATGGTGATACTGAAACCCTTCCTGTAAACATATTACCCGGGTCAAAGATCAAAATTTGTTGGAAAGAAAATGCAAATTATATTAGATTTTAGAGTAATAGAAGTCCTTTTACCTTTACTGCAACAGGAACAAGATCACATTTTTCTACCGGCAGTTTAAGCCAAATTCCTTTCTTCCCCTGCAAAGTAAATGACAAAAATTATCAATAAAATGATCTTGCGATAGTCAGATATCTTCAACATCATCAAAATTACGGGTAATTCAATTCCTTTTATTTTTTTCTTCTCAAAATCACACCTTCCGTCCTAAAATGAGTGCCCATTTATGTTTCTTTTGTTCATGAACAGAGAGGGAAATTCGTTTTCTCCATCCATCCCCAACCCAAATTAATTCTTTTTGGTTAATTTTGATAAAACTCAATGAAATTTGAGCCTAAGAACTCTAGCCCAAGCGGCATCAGGTAGACCTTACTATATGAAAGGTATTGCGTTATCAATTAACAAAAAACCAAATATGAAAAAAACAAAAACAAAAAAAGCAATTAAATTTGAAGCATGTGAAATGAGAGCGAAAAGATTACATTTATTCTCCAATGTGAAAGTGATGAACGGAGAATAGAGGCGAAGACGTTTGGGTTGTATGGTAGTCTCTCGGGATTAACAATGACACCACCGTACTCATCATCAAACGCCTCAAGAAATCTATTTTCTCTAAAATAAATGCTCGGATTTACACCATTTGTGTTGAATTGATACGAGTAAGTATCCACTGCAAATTTCTTTTGAGCAATTGAGGTAAAACCACTTTGTGAAGTACTTAAACAAGCCACGTCTGAAGAAATACCTAAACAACAAAAGGAAAACAAATAATCATAAAAGAACCGTAAGATAGTTTTCCTAGCTTCCAACTAAAAAAAAGGCATTGATGCTTATGGCATTCTGTCAATTTGGTCAATCTAGCTCGGATCATGTTCTGATTTGCATTCAAGTTCGGGTCTTTCAGCTCGTATATAGCTACTAAATGAGCTCAAATTGAACCAGAAATCTGTGAAACTGAGTTCAAGTTGTGCTTGAAAATTGGCTAGTGTAGCTCACGGGTAGCTTTACTTGTTTATCATGCGCAAAATACACATTTAATGACTGGCTTTGGATATAATGACGCAGAAAACATATATATCAGAGATTCAAGACATCCATTTATCCATTTCTATATGACCATTTTCATCCAAAACAAAGAAAAACTTGAATGAACACAATTAATCACTTGCTAAACCAAATTCAATAAACCAAACCACCCACATTTTTTTATTTCTCTAATCATTTTAGACAATCAATGAGAAAAAAGAATTCCAACTTTACAAGAACAAAGGAATCACCTTTGCAAGAACAAAGCTGTGGAGAGACTTTGACACCAGCAGGTATGTGTCTAGAGCTTGAAAATGTACCAGAAAACATTCCCTTTGGACCGACGGAATTCGACATGAACATTGAATTTGTATCAAACAATTTCAAATCCATTCAAAATATTAACCACAAATTGGATAATTCTTTAAGAAGATTCTAAGCCGATTTAATTGTTTCTAAGAACAAGAAAACTTCTTCGGAGTATTCAATGTCCCGGAGATAACTAAGGATCAATTGTCGGATGATAAAGTAAACCCAAATGAGCACAATTAAGGATTAAAGTCAAAATTTGTGAAAATTAAGGGAAGTAAGATGCAAAATTAAGGATTTTGAAGCAAACCCCAAATGGGTACGAGGAGATGAGACAAGACTACAGAAATTAAATTAGGGTTCAAGACAATGTGAATATCAATTTTTAGAAGTGGGTTTTGTTGATTTAGTAGTTACCTGAGATGGGTATTGTTTGAAAGTGACAAACAATGTGAAAAATATCAATTTTCTGGTGAAGAAAAAATATCTAAGAATGTGAAGAAACCAAAGGAAGGAGTATCAAGAAGTCAAAATCAGTGAGAAACATAGTTAAATTTAACTGACTGGCTGTACTGTGTAGGATATTGTGTGTGTGTGTGTGCGCGTTGTGTAGTGTGTGTGTGTGTGTGAAATGTAAGTGTGAAGAGACAGGGGTGGGGTAAAGGGGAAGCCATTTTTGTGGCTGAAACTATATAACGGCCATGGATGGAGGAGGGAGTGTGTTTGAAAATGGACAGTTTTGTTTGGATCACGCTGGTGATGTTCAAACGGGTTATCCGGCCCGGCCCGCCTTTGCATGTCCGCGGGTTCGACGGGTTTGACCGGTCCGGCCCTCCCACGAATGGATAAAAGCCCGGCCCGGCCCGTCGTTTTATGTGTGGTCCGGCCCGTCCGTTTGGTCCGGACCGAAAGGTTTACGGGCCAAACGGATTTTGTCCTTTTTTTTTAAAATGATGAAATACTTTTTAAAAATTATTAAAAAATACAATGACTTAGACTTATTAAAATATATAATATAAATTAAAATACATATAAAAAGTGATTTAATATCTACTTTAAAAGTTTTTCTGATTTAAAAAAAAAAAAGAAGGGCCAAACGGACACGGGCCAAACGGGCCAAGTGATCCGCGGGCTTTAGCCCAGCCCGTGCGTCATTTTCACTGTCCGGCCCATCCTTGTGTCCGCGCGGGCTTGGAGCGGGCTCAGTCCGTGGGCTGACGGGCTCGGACCAACGGGCCTCGGGCCGGCGAGCTTGACGGGCCTCCGTGGACTTCGGTCCATTTTGAACATCACCAGATCACGCGCAGGGTGAGATGTTGATTGTGAGAAAAGTATCAAAAGAACCCTTGTGTTTACTTGTTTTGGCAACCTTTACCCACATGTATTTTTCATTGGGAAATCACCCTTGCACTTTACTCATATGACGGGTAACCCTTTTCGAGTTAAATACTCTTTTAGTCCTTCACCTATTAGACTTTTTTACTTTTCGTCCTCAATGTATTATTTTTTTTTCGATTTCATCCTCATCGTATGCATTGTAGGATCATTTGGTCATACCATCACATTTCCGTTTACTTCTCAGTTAAGCACAATGATGTCATTTTTTTGACATACGCGGCACTACACAGGAAAGATTGCTAATGTGGAACTATGCAAAAAACTTAAGGGCTTAAATGTAAACTTTTAAACTATTAAAACATTCAAATAGTTCATAAATATGAAGGGTTAAGATAAACTTTTTACACCTTAAATAAAAATTCTAAAGTCAATAAAGACTTCAACACGGGGATGGCAACGGGGCGGATACGGAGCGAGTTTGCACATAATCAAACCTGCCCCTCAATGAACACTCCTGTTACCAAACCCGCCCCGTATGGTGTTGAACCCGTACCCGCCCCGTATTCCATAAAAAGCACAATTTTATGGATGAAATTAACATCATAAATTAACATTAGAAAATTAGAAAGACGTATTATATATGCTGCAAGTAGAGATGAAACTAAAACCAGCAATAACCACGCAAAATTTGGAGTGTATTGAGACATTACAGTAAATAGAAGCATGCTTTAGTATACGGGACGGGGCGGTGACCCGCGGGTTGGGGTGTGTTAGCAAACCTGCCCCGTAACCTGTCGGATTTTGAATAATGGTTACCAAATCCGCCCCGTTGTGGAGCGGACTGTCCCGGATACGGATCGGGTTCGGATAAATTGACATCCCTAAACACCCCTCCACCTCCCCATCGTCTGGTCTCTCGCTCTTTCTCTTCTCAAATCTCAATTCATCTTCGTCGCCAAACTGCCATCACCTCTCCACCGTTTCCTTTCCGTTATCTTCATATGTGCCTCTCCAATTTTTATTTGTTAGATCTGCTTTTTGAACTTGAGAGTCGAGTCTCCTTCTCACTCTGCCACTTCTGCTTTATGCTATCTCCTTCTCTTCATCTCTGCCTCTCTGCTGTCGTTTGATTTTGAATGTGAGTGTCTGTGTTTGTAGTGTTTTGGTTTTTAAATTTGATATGTAAGATCTGCATTTTGAAATTTGAATCTGATTTTAAGATCTGGGTTTGAGTGATTGCGGTTGTGTGTGTGTTTTGCGTGTGCGTTTGCAGTGATTTAAGCTCGAATGTGAGTTTTAAGAGAGATGATGGTGATTGTATTGATGGTTGTGGTTGCTGTGGGTGTTGGTTCAGAGGTGGTAATGAATGGCGGTTTAAGGGCTCGTCTGGTACAAAGTTTAAAAAACAGAGATTTTTTAAAACAAAGATTTTTTTTTGGACGCTACTATTTAGAGTGACTAAAAAAGATGTTAAGATTTTTAAAAAGCTCCACTCAAAAACTCTCCGTTGAGACGCTTAATTACCAAAAAGCCAATTCTTTTTTAATTCATTTTGAACGCACCGCTCTACCAAACACGCCCTAAATTGGCTCACATAATCGCCCAACAATGTCGCTTGATTGGAACACGTTAATTCTTTCAATCTTTTAAAGCTGAGATTTTACGTGTTGTGTTCAGTGTTGCCCAACATGCGTGACAACAATATTACAATCGAAAGTATCCATAGTCTTTACACTTTCAATTGGTATATTTAACTTGATAAAAACCAATACATTTGTTTGGTTTATTTTTTCAATTAAAATCTCATTATTTCTATTACTTGTGATTGACGAGATCTGTTAGCATATTTGTTTGTATCTTTAGGAATCTTCGTGATCGTCTCAATCTCTTCCTCACTTATGTCTCAGATATCGATTGAGACCTTTATCCCAGATTACTAGCACTAGTTGTATATAAAAACATCACATTGTAATTGTGTAAATTCAAGTTATGGAATACAGAAACAGTTCATTTCTCTTGAGTCCATAATTTATCATGGCATCAGAGCGGGTTTCGCTCTAGAATGCTTCCTCACACACACACACAAGTTTTTTTTACCTTGACATTCTTGCTACCATGGCTGAAGTCAGTGGTGCCAGACAGGGAGGTGCAACCGCTGGTGGAGCCCCGGTAGATGTAATGTCTCCGTATTATATCGCGGTATCAGATAGTCCGAATATTGTGTTTGCTAGCGACCTCCTTCGAGATGGGAATTATACAGATTGGGCCGACGAAATGAGGAGTGCTTTATTTGCAAAGAATAAGTTTGGATTCGTCGATGGGTCGATTCCAACTCCCACAGAAGGCGTAGCAAATCTGTTGCTATGGAAAAGATGCAACGCCATGGTAAAGGGGTGCTTGCATAGCTCCATGGAGAAGGACATTCGTAGCAGTGTCAAGCATGCCTCAACGGCACAAGAGATTTGGGACGATCTACGTGAGCGTTTTGGCAATGAAAGCGCTCCTAGGGCGTATGAGTTGAAGAGGGAAATTACGCTTACCCGACAAAACAGGCTCACGGTATCTTCTTACTACACCAAACTCAAAGGGTTATGGGACGAAATACAAGCCATTGCACCCATTCCGAAATGCAAATGTGCTGGTTACACTTGTGACATTGCTAAACAGTTGGTGGAGATGAAGGAGAAGGAACGTTTGTATGAATTTCTCATGGGTTTGGATGATAACTTTGGGATGATCAAGACACAGATTTTGAGCACCAAACCAGTTATGACCTTGGGGACATCCTACCATCTTGTTTCAGAGGATGAAAGGCAAAAACAGATTGCCATGGCTGGAAGGGTAAGTGTCGAAGCGGTGGCCTTTCAAACTCACAGTGTCCAGCAGTGGAACAAAGAAGAGGGAGGAACGGTTCGAGAGAAAAGCCCAAATGCAGTCATTGTGGCAAGTTTTACCATACAATTGAAACTTGTTATGGAATTGTTGGGTATCCAGAGGGAAAGAAAAAGATTAACCGAGAAGGAGAGAAAGGGGGAGATAGCCGTGGGAAGCAAAAGGTTACTGGGAAGAAGTCAGCACACCTTGCAAGCTTGGAGGACAACCCCATTCAAGGCCTCTCGGCGAAATATTATGCAAAACTTATTCACTATATTAACATCAATTCTGAAGCAGCACATGGTGGTCAAGACGATACAACTCCTGCTGCGAACATGGCTGGTAAGCAGATTCACATGACAGCCTGGATAATAGACTCGGGCGCAAGTGAACACATTACTCATGATGGAACTATTCTGGAGAATCAAAAAAATCCGGGACGGAGGTGCCGGTTAGGATTCCCAATGGAGATGCCATACCGGTGAAGGGTGTTGGTAACACCAATCTACCAAATGGGTTGAAATTGAAACGTGTCTTAAATATATCGGATTTTAAATGCAATTTAATTTCTGTTAGCAGATTAACTAAGGATTTGAATTGCGCCCTTATATTTTTCCGGATTTTTATGTACTACAGGACTTAGATTCGAGGACTCTGATTGGGACGGGTAGGCACTACGATGGTCTATACTACATGGAACCGGTGGTAAAAGAAGGTATGGCTCTGACGGCTACCGTTGCATCAAGGATTTGGCATAGAAGATTAGGGCATGCGTCTGTCTCAAAGTCTAAGTATTTTCATGATATATGTGGCAGTGATAGAAATAATGAAGAACATTGTGATTCGTGTTTTAAAGCTAAATTAACAAGAAACCCATTTCCCATTAGTTGTATTCGCACGAGTGAATGTTTTGATCTTATTCATTGTGATATTTGGGGAGCATATAAGACATCTTCATTTTCTGGTGCACATTACTTTCTGTCGTTGGTTAACGATTTTAGTAGAGGGGTGTGGGTATTCTTAATGAGGCATAAATCCGAGGTACATCATCACCTCACCACATTGTGCAATATGGTTCGAACTCAGTTTGGAAGGCAAGTTAAAAGAGTACGAAGCGATAATGGTCTAGAATTTCAATCGCAACAAATGCTTGATTACTATAGCGAGCATGGTATGTTGCTTGAAACTTCATGCACCGACACTCCCCAGCAAAATGGAGTCGTGGAACGCAAGCATAGGTACATTCTAGAAGTGGCTAGAGCATTACGGTTCCAGGCAGGGTTGCCAAAGAAATTTTGGGGAGAATGCATTTTGACCGCCACGTACATCATTAATCGACTGCCATCGAAACTCATCCACAACAGAACACCGTACGAGATTCTGTTCAAAAGGAGAGCTCGATATGATCATATGCGTACTTTTGGGTGTTTGGCCTATGCGAAAGACAACAAGGCTGGAAAAGACAAGTTCGATATGAGGCGGAGACTTGGTGTGTTCGTAGGGTACCCCCATTCACAAAAGGGGTATCGCGTTTTTTATCTTGAAACGCGATATATATATATATACGTCTCGTGCGTAAAATTTATTGAAGAAAGTTTTCCATTTAAGGCAATTAATCCAGAGATCAAGGCTGCAATTAAGGTTGGTCAGAGGAGTGTTGATTGTGAAGAAAACATCACTGGTCATATCACTTCACAGGAACTGGGCATACAAGATTCCAGTATGTCAACTTGTAAGTACCCCAATCTGAAATTGACCAGTTTAGAGGAATTCTTAGCACCATTCAGGGATAAACTGATAGGCCGAGACCTCACTAAAATAAACCTAAAATTCCAGGATTGTTCTGGAATTAAACTTGGAAAAATCCAGAAGCTCTCCAGGCTGAGCCGTACGGATGGTTTGGACGCGGGGGAGCCCTAGCCGTACGGCTACTATGCATACCCTCAGTCCTTATAAATTGAGACCCTTGCTGATCATTTTAGGGGGGGAATTTTTTTGAAAGAGCCAAAGCTCTGCAGAAATCATATTAGAATAGAGTGATCACCACATTTGAGTGAAAAAAAGAGAAAAAAGATAGGTCCAAACCAAAATTGGTGAGGCCTCCTTCTCCCCATCTTCTCTTCATCTCCATATTACATCTTTTGCTTCTTGTTAAATAATATACACTTGGAACCAGCCTTGAAATCCATGGTGCCCTTCATGTTCTATGCATGATGATGGGTTACAAACCATAGGATAGCCTAAGGCTTGTTATGATTTATGTATCTTTAATATATTTTCTTTACATTTATGCACCTTTACATTATGTCTTTAAATTTGTGTCATTTACTTTAAAGTCTTTGCATTTATGTTGAATAAATGAGGGAATGATCAAGTTTGGGTGATAAAGTTACAATCTTTATCATCCAAACCATGAGTCAACCCCAAAAATGTCCATTTGATAATAAAGATTCAATCTTTATTCATTAAAGGTTGATTTTGGATGTCCCAATGCCCTTCCTTGGAAGAATCATCCATTTGGGTGTTAAAGTTTTCATCTTTAATTATCCAAATGGTGATCTTGGCTCAAAAGCCATGACCATCACCTTTTTCTCAATTATTCCCTAATGATTGCCTTGATCACACCCAAAATCCTTATTTTGGTGTCTAATCTAGTGATCAATGGTATAGGGATGATTTAATTAATGTTTTGTTGCAAGAAAATAACTGGAAATGATCAAACAGTCCAGTTTCCAGCAGAATGCCCTGTTTCTGCCTGGAACTGGACTGATTCCTGGGAATCTGTTAAAATTCCCAGGAAGACCCTTCATAGCCGTACGGCTACTTTGTCCAGGAGGCACATTTCCAGTCTAGTCCCCTTTTAATCCAGAATATTTATGAAATAACATTTTCTGTCAAATATTTAACTATTTTCTGTTAAAGTCAGTTTCTCCCATTTTCATGAACACACACACACACACACTCACTTGCACAATTTTAACAAATTTTACGGAGACTCGGTTTCTTCCGAGGCGCTTTGGGTGAACTACCGGTTGAGTTCTTCCCAAATCGTTACCTGACCTCCGAATCCTTTGTCTCTAACCATTTTTCGTTAAGTTTGGGTTTAAAATTAAACTAACGTGGCGACTCCGTTGAACGTTGATAAGATCCCGTGTTTGATTCTCGAGGGAACCATTCGCTTTTCCCGTGGGTATCTCACACAACTGCAGATAAACTTACTGGACCACCCGAAAGCATGGAGCAGATTGTGGACCAAAATAATCCTCAAAATGCTGATCAGGTTGAAGTTGATAATGTACGCAGGAGTGATCATGTTTGACGACAGCCCAAGCACCTAGAGCCGTATGTTCTTGACCTATCGGGTTCCATAGATCATGCGCAGCCACCCTCCGCCTCAGAGACTTCGACGGTACACCCCTTATCTAATTTTGTCTCGTATAATAGATTTTCCCCCTCTCACAAAGCCTTCCTTGCGGCCATCACTTCACACGATGAGCCAAAGCATTATTATCAGGCAGTCAAGAGTGAAAATTGGCGTGAAGCAATGAAAAAGGAGATACAAGCTTTGGAAGAAAATGGGACTTGGACCCTCGAACAGTTGCCTCCGGGAAAGAAGGCGGTTGATTCAAAATGGGTTTACAAGATAAATACAAACCAAATGGCGAGATCGAACGCTACAAAGCTCGATTGGTGGCTAAAGGTTTTACGCAGGTTGAAAGAATAGATTACCACGAGACATTCGCCCCTGTAGCAAAGTTGGTAACAATAAGGAGTCTTCTTGCAGTAGGCGCCAAGAAAAATTGGGCAATCCATCAACTTGATGTGAACAACGCTTTTCTCCATGGCGATCTAGAAAAAGACGTGTACATGAGGATACCACAAGGATTTGCAAAAACAGGAGATACTCGAGTATGTAAGCTGCGAAAATCTCTCTACGGTTTGCGGCAGGTATCACGCAACTGGTACCACAAGTTTACTCGTGCACTACTTGATGTCGGTTTTCGCCAAACCCATGCTGATCATTCACTGTTTGTATTCCAGAAAAATGAAACCTATGTTGCAGCTCTTATTTACGTGGATGATGTGATCTTAGTTGGTAACAACGAGTCCAAAATTGGGAGTGTAAAATCATACTTGAATGCACTATTCAGTATTAAAGATCTCGGACCACTAAAGTACTTCTTGGGCATAGAGGTTGCGCGATCTCCGGAAGGTATAGTGCTTAGTAAACGGAAGTATACACTTGACATCCTAGAAGAAAGTGGGTTACAAGGTAGTCGACCAAGTGAGTTCCCAATGGAGCAGAACCTGCGACTCACTGCTGATGATGAAAGTCCGTGTGTCGATGCGCACCAATATCGAAGACTTATTGGGTGCTTACTTTACCTCACTGTGACGCGGCCTGACATTCAATTTGCAGTCAATCTCCTAACACAATTTCTTAATAAACCACGCAGAACTCATATGACTGCTGCTACACGAATTCTGCGATTTCTCAAAACAACTGCTGGACAAGGGCTGTTCTTGCCATCTAACGGAGATTTATTGCTTGAAGCCTATTGCGACACTGACTGGGGTGGATGTCCAATGACAAGGAGGTCTTGTACAGGTTATTTTTTGTCTTTGGGAGGTGATCCTGTGTCCTGGCGCTCTAAGAAGCAGTCTGTTGTTTCACGCTCATCAGCCGAGGCTGAATATAGAGCCATGGCCACGACAGTCAGTGAGATCTTGTGGCTACGATGGCTTCTTAGAGACCTTGAAGACTTTCAACTCCAAGCAACTCCGCTCTATTGTGACAATCAAGCAGCGCGGCATATTGCTAACAATCCCGTCTTTCATGAACGCACCAAACATGTGGAAATTGATTGTTACTTTGTTCGCGAACGTGTCGAATCAAAGGATGTTTCTCCTCGTCAAATCTCAACTGAACATCAGGTTGCTGATATATTCACTAAAGCATTGGGCACTGTACGTTTTCGCTTTGTCGTTAGCAAGTTGGGCGTTCGTAACCTTCACGCGCCAACTTGAGGGGGAGTGTAAAATCTCATTATTTCTATTACTTGTGATTGACAAGATCTTTTAGCATATTTGTTTGTATCGTTAGGAATCTTCGTGATCATCTCAATTCTTCCTCACTTATGTCTCGGATATCGATTGAGACCTCTATCCCAGATTACTAGCAGTAGTTGTATATGAAAACATCACATTGTAATTGTGTAAATTCAAGTTATGGAATACAGAAACAGTTCATTTCTCTTGAGTCCATAATTTATCATTTCCGCTGCAAACTCTTTTTCAAAGTGTTTAAGAATGTGGGACTGTCGTCAAAGTTTTACCCAATACTTGGAATAACACTCGTGAGTTTACTCGCAAATCCAAAGCCATTGACATTTTCATATATAATTATAAATTTATAATATTCTTAATACCACATAAAATTGTATAAATAATTGAATCTTTGAAGAAATTGAAGCTACGTTTTTTTTAATTATTTTGCAATTATTGAAATATTTCAAACTTCAAAGAGAATGTAAAATATAGTCAATGTTGAAGTTAATGGCTGGGGTGAGGGTGCAGCATTGTTTGAATAGTCAAGGGTCAAAGCCATGCACGAACTCATTCATCGCTGCCAAATCACATGTGCGCCTAATGAAACAAATTAAGAATAAGCCTCCGTTTGTTTCGCGGAAAATAACTTCCGGAAAACGATTTCTTGGAAAATGTTTTCCGGAAAACGATTTCTTGGAAAATGTTTTCCGGAAAATGTAATTTCCACTGTTTGGTGAATTTTAAGAAAATGCTTTCCGGAAAACTTTTTTAGATACATTAATTTTGATCACCTAGAGTATATATTAAAAAGAAATAATCAATAAATTAGTCATTATCTCCAATTTCAATTATAAAGTAAAATGGAAATGTAGTTTTGTAATTATAATGGACTAAAGTTAATAATTTAACATATTGCAAAATATTCATAAAAATAAAATATTTTAAGACATTTTTTAATTAACTGGGTATATTTAAAAAATAATTTTCGTAAAACAAAAATTGGAGTTAAAACAACAATTGAAGTGTTAGCATTTTCCGGAAAACGTTTTCCTTAGGTGGAGGTAAGGAAAACGTTTTCCTTAGGAATGGAGGAAAACCACTTCCTTGGAAAACATTTTCCCCATTTTCCGGTGTTTAACAAACATCGAAAAATGGGGAAAATGTTTTCCGGAAGTTGTTTTCCGCCAAACAAACGGAGCCTAAGTTGTCCTCCTAATTATTTTTTTCCCTCATAAAAAATAAATATTCTCTCCTCCTAAACAAGAGCCCCACTTATATTCAACAAAATAAATTGTTTTTTAATTTAAAATATTTTTTTTAATCAACAATTTTAAAATAATTATTTAAAATAATCTTCAAGTACTATATTGATTATAAATTTGAATTTTATAACGATAATTAGTTTCTTATTACATATTTATCAAAATTAATTTAAATTGGCTTTAAATATATTTCATATAACCCTTAGTTTCACCAACAAGTTGATTATTGGCTCCCGAGAATTTTGGAAAGATCGTATCACTTTCTTTTTGCGGTCAACATAATAATTGAACATGTAAATATATTTGTTTATACACTAAAGAGAATACTTCAATCATTTGATATCAATTTTTATATTTTATTTAAATAATCAATTTTTTATAAGATAAAATGATAGTCTAGGTTCTGTTAGCTTAATTTTTTTTTATTTTTTTTTTTAAAAAAGAGGATCGATAGTGGTTCCCCACTTACCCCCTTATAATAATGATGTCCTAGGAAGCATGTGAAGGGATCGAACCCAAGACATCACACATTGTGAAGTTTGACTCTACCACTGAGCCACTCCTTATGGACAAATTTGGCTTTATAGTGCCTTTAGTATATAAACCGTTTATATACTATAGAACTTGCTCCGAGCGGGAGTAGAACTTGAGACCTCCCCAGGGAAAGGCCATGATACCACTAGACCAAGAGGTCATTGGTCAGGTTCTATTAGCTTAATCAACAAAAGTAAAGTAAGATTTTTTAAGACTGTAGTAAACTAAAAGAAACTGAAATAGAGGTCATGAAAATTGAATATTTATTTTACTAAGTATGAAAAGTGTAAAATCTAGATATTTGCAAAAGCGATCTAGCTTAGAGGTATACAGTATTCCTTTCTATATGAAAGATAAGAAGTTTAATCTCCTCTTAATGCATTTTCAAGTACATCTATATAATAATATATAATAGCATAGTATAAAGTTAAAACCAAGAATAGGGAGAAAGTATGGAGAAAAATAAATTCAGTTTATTTCCTTGTGATTTTCGGTACATACATACAAAATATATACTAAGACTCTTGCTTGGAGACTAAGACTAAATCCCTACAAAATAGCTAAAAGATAATTCCTACCTATTTACATCTTTATCAAATAGGAAACTAAATAACTAAAGATACATACAAATAGGAAAGAATATATTCCGAGATCTTCAAGGATCTCGGCTATCTCAACACTCCCCCCCCCTCAAGTTGGAGTGTGTAAGTCACAGACGCCCAACTTGCCTAGAAGATGGAGAAACTGTCGACTACCCAATGCCTTACTAAGAAGATCAGCCAACTGTGAAGTCGTATGTACATAGGCAGTTGTGATGACACTTGACTGAACAGCATTGCGAACAAGATGACAGTCAACATCAATATGTTTGGTTCGCTCGTGATGGACAGGATTTTGGGTCATATGCAACGCGGATTGACTGTCAGACAAAACAGTCATAGGAGCGGAATGGGAAATGCCGAATGAACCAAGCAAACTTCGAAGCCATTTCAATTCACACGTGGCACTTGCCATAGAACGATATTCTGCCTCGGCCGATGATCGTGAAATAGCTGTTTGTTTCTTGGTTTTCCAAGAGATTGAAGAGTGACCCAAGAAAACAAAATAAGCAGTAAGAGAGCGCCGAGTAAGAAGACAACTTGCCCAATTAGAATCACAATATGCTCGAAGATGAAAAGCAGAATCAGAGCGCAACAAAAGTCCTTGACCTGGACGATTTTTCAGATACCGAACAACACGTAGAGCGGCCGTCCAGTGATCCCTCTTAGGCCGAGTCATGAATTGTGCAAGAGTATGAACACTGTAGGACAACTCCGGGCGAGTAATAGTAAGATAGATAAGGCGGCCCACAAGTCGCCTATAAGCCTTAGGATCTCGTAAATCATCATCTTCAATCAAAGCCAAACGGTGATTCTGCTCAATAGGAGTAATGGCTGGACGTGCTCCAAGAAGACCAACCTCAAAAAGTATATCAAGCGCATACTTGCGCTGAGACAGAAAAATACCATCCGGATGTGTCGCCACTTCAAGCCCCAAAAAATACTTAAGACGCCCAAGGTCTTTCATGTGAAAGCAACTACTAAGATAGTCCTTGAAGCGGCTAATGGCAACTGGATCATTCCCACCGATAACCAAGTCGTCAACATAGACAAGAACATGTATTTTAGCAGCGGAAGTTGTGAACGAAAATAAAGAATGGTCAGAACATGACCGAACAAATCCGTACCCCTTCAATGCCATAAAAAGTTTGGCAAACCAGCAACGAGGAGCCTGGCGAAGACCATACAAGGACTTTTTAAGTTTACAAACCTTCCCAGAGGATGAAGCCGGATGTCCCAAAGGCACCTTCATATACACCTCTTCACTAAGATCACCATGTAGAAAGGCATTGTGAACATCCATTTGATGAAGTTCCCATCCTTTGACCGCAGCAATACTAAGAAAAACTCATACCGTAACCATTTTGATGGTAGGTGCAAAAGTTTCTTTAAAATCAACACCCTCAACTTGTCTGTTTCCCAAGATCACCAATCGAGCTTTGCAGCGCTCAATTGTTCCATCAGCATTGTACTTTATTTTATAGACCCATTTGTTTCCAATCACCTTTTTATCAAGAGGCGCATCAACCAATTCCCATGTTCCATTCTGATCAAGAGCATTAAGCTCTTTAGACACAGCCTCGCGCCATTGAGGAAGTTTAACCGCCTCACTAAATTGTTTGGGCTCAACACCTGAGTCAATAGCAGCCAAAAAACAACGATGTGCAGACGAGAATTTAGTGCAATTGATAAAGCTGTAAATAGGTAGGAATTATCTTTTAGCTATTTTGTAGGGATTTAGTCTTAGTCTCCAAGCAAGAGTCTTAGTATATATTTTGTATGTATGTACCGAAAATCACAAGGAAATAAACTGAATTTATTTTCCTCCATACTTTCTCCCTATTCTTGAAGTTGTTCCATTGATCTGCTGTCAATCCCAGCGCTCTAGCCTGATCTGGAACCCATTCGACAATGACCTCTGCATTATTGGACCTTGTTCTCAGCTTTCCTTGATCTTTTCTTCCCAAAGAAGATTGATTTCCACCTTTTCCTTTCGATGGCTTCCCCCGCTGGTCTTCCCACCATTCTGGATACCCTATCAGCCTGAAGCACGAATCTGCACTGTGTCCTTTCTTCCCGCAGTGAGAGCAAGTGACATTGCTCATATCCTTCTTTTCTGTCAACCCAACTGACGCGCCATCTGTGCTCACAGTTGGTCTATCAACTGATCTGTCAACCGTTCTAACAATGAAACTGGCTGGATTCGGGAATTCCCCATGTCCGCCTCCCAGCACCTGTTCTTCCCTTATAGCATTAGAATATGCCTTATTCACAGAAGGCAGTGGCTCTGTGTTGATAATGGAGGCTTTTACGTTCTCAAACTTCGGAGTTTCTAGCCCCATGACGAATTGATGAACTCGTTCCTCCTCACGCCTTTTTACTAACATAGCTCCAATATTACACTTGCAGCCGGTACATGAACATGTTGGCAACGTTTCAAAGTCATTAAGAGCGTCCCACGGTTTCTTTATGCTCCCATAATAAGAAGCCACGCTCTCGTTCTTCCCTTGTCTGTAGTTTGCTATATCCGCCTTCAATTGTTGTGTCTTCGGTCCATTCCCCATCGAAAACCGCTCCTTTAAATCATCCCACAGAACCTTCGCTTCGTCCACATAGGTAATAGTGGAGCGAAGAGTTGGTTCAATGGTATTAATAATCCATGAAACAATCATGGAATTCACCGTCCACCATTGGTCGGCTTCATCAGAATCATCAGGGCATGGAATTCTGCCATTAATGAATCCCGTTTTCGTCTTCGCTCGAAGCGATCCTTTGAAAACTCTTGCCCATTCTTCATAATTCTCACCCTTCAACTGAACATGGGTGATAATCATTCCTGGATTGTCGCTTGAAGAAAGAAAATAAGGAGATCTCTTTTCTTCCTTGATCTCCATCCTTTTGCCGGAATTTTCAACTCCGGATTTCTGGACTTCATCGTCGCCGGCCATGGCTTTGATAAACCAGGCTCTGATACCAAGTTAAAAGCAAGAATAGGGAGAAAGTATGGAGGAAAATAAATTCAGTTTATTTCCTTGTGATTTTCGGTACATACATACAAAATATATACTAAGACTCTTGCTTGGAGACTAAGACTAAATCCCTACAAAATAGCTAAAAGATAATTCCTACCTATTTACATCTTTATCAAATAGGAAACTAAATAACTAAAGATACATACAAATAGGAAAGAATATATTCTGAGATCTTCAAGGATCTCGGCTATCTCAACATATAATTCTTATTCCACATTCAGCCACGTGGAATTATGACGTGGAAAGCCACATGTCATTGTTCCATTGGCTTAATCAAGTAAGTCTATTTAAGGGAGGATTTGAATATTAATAGTTATTATCCTGATTTAAACACAAATTAAAAATTATTTAAATATTGAATTCCATCTCATTCAATTTGGAATTGATTTAATGTCAATTTGCTAACAGATTCTTGGGTCTTTTTTTAAGTTCATATTGGATACATCATATATAAATTCAAAATTATCTAAATTGAAATTCATCAAATCCTATCTATTCGTTTCAGAAAAGAAAAAAAAAAACCCCGTATATATTGTCCAGGCTTATATTTTCAAAGTTAAAATGATCTATACTACACCTATTTCCCCTTTTCAATTTTTGTCCAACTTTTGAGAATTAATACTTAATTAACTTTATCTACATGAACGAATGAGGATTGCTTTAAAATTATTTACAAATTGCAATTTCATCTCATTCATTTTAAAATTGCTTTAATGTAAATATACTGACAAATTCTTACATCTTTTTTTTTAAGTTTAAATTTGATACATCATATTTAAATTAAAAATTATCTAGAATGAAATTTGTCAAATCCTATCTATTTTTTTCAGAAAAAAAAAAAAAAAAAAACTCTCTATTTGTCCATACTTATATATTTTCAAAGTTCAAATTATATATACTAAACCTATTTTCCTATTCCAGTTTTTGTCTAATTTTTTGAGATTTAGTGATTAAGTAACTTTATCTTCAAGAACGAATGAGGAGTGTGTGTTTTTTATTGGTTTCTTATCATCAGAGTAGGATCTATACTTGAGGATAATGATAATTTGAGGTTTGCACATTTTAACATATTTTGTGTTATTGTCTAATAGCATAATCTACACAATACGCTTATGATTTCAAATTTCTTGTGTCATTGTCAAACATGTTTATGCTAATCATGTTTATTAATGTATCATAATTAAAAAAATATAGCATGAAATTTAAAATTTTCTAAAACGTACTTGAGTCTTTTTTTGAAACATGTTTTTTATTATATTTTTAATATGTATGAAGATGACTATCAAAATTTGATAAAAAAGTATTATCTCAAAATGTTGTTCATTTTGATATCATTTGCTATAATAGTCTTTAAAAATAATAATATCACCTATTGTTGTTTGTTATATGATTGTAAATATGTCATTGATAATGGCTTTATAGTATTGTTTTTCAAAAGTTAAATATTTCTTCCGTCTCAAAGTAAGTCACACTTTCTTTTTGCAGCATGTCTTAAAGTAAAAATTCCATTTTAAAAATAAAATAAATTATTAATAGAGGAATTTCATGTGCCATCGACCATCGTCTATTAAGTTTATGCTAAACATGTTGATTAATTCTTCATATTTCAAAAGTTGAAATTTCCTAAAATATTTCATTCAATCTAAAATTTCCTAAATACAAAATCAAAATTTAAAATTTCCTAAAATATAAGATCAAAATTTTAAATTTTCTAATTTTTTTAGACATGTATTCATTACTTCTTTTAGTATGTATAAATATGTCCAAAACGTTAATATTTTGAAGAAAAAAAAGGACTAAAAAAATTAATAAACTTAATTTGAACGCCACTCAATTTGGATTTAAAAAAACGCAAATTTTTGAGGCGCAATATAGGTTTGATAAAATTAGTAATTTTTTGAATGTTCATAGTATATTCAAAGACATATAGTTTAATTTATATACTCACTTTATCACATAGTGACATTTAGTTTTTGATTAAAATTTGTTCATTTTAATATATTTGTTACAGTCTGTATAATGATATATATGTAGCGGAGTCTTTATCACATTCACACAAAGTGTCACATGAAATATGTGGAATTCCATATTAAAAATTAGGTTTATGCTAGATATATTAATTTTTTCATCATAATTTATGATAGAATTTGGATAAGTAAGCCTTTTTTTTTTAACTTTGATCCCTTCATTGCAGAAGATTTAGGGAAGGAAGAGATGAAAGTGATGGAGAAAAATTGGTTGTAAACAATGTTGGAATTTAATATGCAACGATCAGATTAATAGGGCAATCACGTGAGCATATAACAATATCAGATTAAGCCAAAAGCAGAAACGTACCCACAAGAACAGGATCCAGGAAAGACAGAAACAAAAGAGAGTTAGAAAACTTATCAGTTTAGATCGAGTCGCCTATAACAGACTCTCCTAAGAGAAACTATTGCCCCCTACTGGTGCGGCTGAGGGTTGCGGTAAATTCCTCCGAGGATGAAACGATCTCAGGAACGTACCAGAAAATCTTCGCACGAACAGGTACCGAACCACTTGCGACTGCTGTCCCACTTCGCCGGAATCTTACTTCTCAGATCAACCACAGATTACGAACTTTAGAGAGAGAACAGTTTCTTAGCAATTTTTAATTGCGTGTATAAAACTGATGTAGGGATCGTATATTTATACTGGTATATAGTCGGTTTAGGTATTCTAGGAGGACTCCAAAACCTTTACAGTGACTTATTCCTGAAGGAAAAGAAACTGCACTGTTAGAGTCCAGTTAGGAAACTAACTGACCTAACAGTTTCGTCAGGGACCATTCGGCAAATACTGGAAACTTCAAATAAACTTTGTCCAAAAAGATACGCCCACGAACCGAACCATTCGCCCTTAGCCCGTGCCCGAGCCCGAGCCCGGCCCGGCGCGGCCCCGCCGAGCCGAGCGAGCGAGCGTGTGGGGAATGGTTCAAGTCCACCTCACATGTAACTTGAACATGAGACTATGATATGCCAAGTAATTTATGGCACATCAACTACCCATTCCAATTCCATGTGGGATGGCCCAAAAGCCTTTTATACTTCCAAGCAAAGGGAAGGTTTGCCTTTCCTTTCCCATGTGGGATGGCAACCAACCCATCTCATCCTTGGAAGCCAAAAAGTCTCTTTCAAAAGCTCATCTTTGAAGTATTAGAACTATGGATTTAATCCATCATTTGGCTTTCACCAAAACACCAATATTGTTCATGGTATAACATACTACAAGTATAAACATTGACCAAGGTCAAAGTCAGCGGGACCCACCAATGGGACCCACTCAAAGTTGACCATTTCAAGCCAAATTTCCAACAAAAATACCTTGCAATTTGTTGATGATAAGGAACATTGAGAGAGAGAGAGAGAGAGAGAGAGAGAGAGAGAGAGAAAGAGAGAGAGAAGGGAGTGTAGGAGACCAAGGTGGGGGTGTGGGAGATGGTTTTAGTGAGAGAGACGAGCAGTTGAGGTGAGTGTGTTTGTGAGGGTTTAGTACAAAAAAAGATATATGATGGGCTGCGCCAAAAACAAATTTTAGAAAGAATGAGTTAAACGCAATAAAGGAGAGGGTGAGAAAGACGAGCAGTTGAGGTGAGTCTGTTTGTAAGGTTTTAGTTGTACTTCACATTTCATTTCATGACTAAATTTGTTTATCTAAATACAAAATAATAGGTGCGGTAATGCTCTTCACAAAAATGATACATGGATTATGATATGGAATTTCACATGTCATCGTCTAATAATATTGATAGACTTTAATATTATTACAAACATGTAATGGAGGAATACTTAATCTCTTTTTTACTCTCCAATTAAGCGGGAAAAAAACTACATGTAAATGAAACATGTATCTTAACAAATACAATTAGATCTAGAGGATCGCATAAAGTCTTACTACTTAAAGAAGTGTGCATATCATCACCTACTCCACTCTCTTACAATAGACACCAACATTGCATGATAACGTGCATCACATAATTCATTTCCAACTTTACACAGACAAGTTCACTAATAAGATGGAAACAATGACGTTGCACATATATTAGGAAAGGAAAATTAGAAAAGCAACGACGATACAAGAGAGCTTAAAGGTAGCGCGTTGGCATGAGAGACAGAGGTGGAGTCAAAATCTTATTGAAATGGGGCACAATTATTATAAAAAATGATTTAACTGAAAAAAAGCGACCAATATTTGTGAGGCCGTTAGAATATAATTAAAAAATGATTGATGAGAATAAATTTTCCGAAAATTTATAGAATAACCATAAGGGTTCGACTGGTACAAAAAGTCTAATAATCCTGAAAAGTATGTTAATATTTAATAATTTCATGAGTCCAAATTTGAACAAATTATGGGTTTTTTCTTAAGATATTTTCATTTCAGGGGAATTTTTTTATAGACTAATAGATGAATTGGAGGAAGTTTTTGAAGTATAAGATCATTTATTGAAGAACATGCATAAGAATAGGTTTGGAGAATCTTACTCCTCGATACACAGAGGGATGGCTAGAAGAAAACTGTTACATTAGTCAGTTTTCAGATTATCTTTGTGATTCATGGGATAAGGTGTAGCCTAAACATAATTGAACACAAAGTCCAATAGGTTACTCGGGAGTTTTTTTTATTTTACATTAAAACGCCTATATTTGGCTTTTTAGTTGTGTAAGATAGACACACATGTATTGCCTTAAGTGTGACAATTATATATGTTAGTTGATAGTCGAGGCAAGATCCGAGCAACATTGGGGGTAGTAGGGATAAAAGTGGAATTTATTAACTGAACTAATATATTTAAATACTTATCTTAAGCTATATCATGTAATTAATGAGTTTTATATATTATGCCCGTCGAGCTTCGACGGGCTACAAACTAGTTTAATAAAAAAAATGAAAAAATAAATCTAGCTATTTATATTGTCTCATAACGCAAGAAGACTTACCTTAAATCACAAAATAAGTGATTATAGTTTTAGTTTAAAGAGAAAGAGGAGTTGATATCTTCCAATACCATTTTTTTGTACTATATCATGTGCCACTTATAAATTATCAGTTAATATGACTTTATGATATCTTACCATAATTTAAACTTTAATAAATGTGAGTCGCTAATTCACTAGTACTCCGTCTGTCTCGTTTGAAGGTTCTTACTTTTCTTTTTGGTCTGTCCCAATTTATTGTCCTTACTTTACTTTATTACTTAAAATGGACAATGTGACCCACTTGTCATTCTCACAAAAAAAAACTCCCTACCCACTTTCTCTCTTTTACTTTAGGGTAAATATAAAGTCACAAAAAATTTCAAAAAATTTGGCCTACAAAATGAGGTGTCACGATTTTTATTGGTGCTTTTAATTAGAGTGTGCCGGGTCCACAACCGATGCAACCAATAAAATATTGTCACCTCATTTTGTATCCATCATTTTGTAAACTTCTTTTGTGCCCCTAGCATTGCCCCTTTACTTTATGTTTCATACTCACAACATTTATTTTATCTTAATCTCCGTGTAAAATCAAACTAAGAATGTTAATTCGGGACGAAGGGAGTATATATACTCCATCCGTCCCAGCGGAAGTGTCACCAATTTTTGGGACACGGGGATTAAGAAAAGGTAGTATGTGTGTGGTAGAAAATGAAGAGATGGGGTAAATAGCAGTGTTGATTGAATAAAATGAGTTGTGGAAAATGAAGAGAGAGTATGAGTGGGGTTAAATGGTGGGGTTGGTTGAATATAAATATATTAAAACATTTGGGTAGTGACACTTGTGCTGGGACGGACCCAAAGGAAAATAAGTGATACTTCTACTGGGACGGAGTGAGTATGTGATATAGAAAGCATAAGAATTGATACTGAACTGATATTGGAGATCTTGACTTAAGAGACATAAGAGAGAGAGTTGAAATTTACTACTCTCTCTCTCTCTCTCCCAAAATAAAGTAATTATTTCATTTTAAGAACATGAATTAAGATGAATTAAGGAAAGATGTTGGAAAAGTATGTAGTATGAGTGAGAATGAGAAAGAAAGTGAGGTAGAGAATAGTAAGTGGATAGTTGTTCCGAGTGATAATGAGAGTGAGTTTATTTATTTATGCCCCTCTGTCTCGAAATAATCTTCTCATTTACTATTTTTCATTGTCCTAATTTTTTTTCTTCGCAATTTACAGTTTAGATTTAAATGTGCATAAAAACAACATGGCTAGTAAGATAAGTATTTATATTTTTAATAAATTTAAATAATAAAATATAAAAAATATTTTGAGACAAAAAGAAAAAGTATTACTCCTATATTACATTTAGTTTATGGCGTAAAGAGTGGTTAATATCGCAGTTTGCGGGGCCATTTAATGAGGTGACAATTAAAGAGTTAAGAGACCACCAACATGAAAGTTGACTTCAACTCTCAGACTTTGACTTAACAAAACGTGAGGAGGGTGGTGCTCAAGAACCCACTTTGTGCCCTACCTGATCCGGCGCCACTTAAGCTTTTCCTCCTCGACAGCTAGCTTAGGTAAACGCAATCAATCACAATTCAAAAATCATTACTTCCAAGTTGCAACTTACTCTTCCGTCCCGGAGTATATGTCAACCCTCCCATTTGCACGGAAATTAAGAAATACTCCCTCCGTCCCACCGAAAATTGCAAAACTTACCAAAATGGGCGTCCCATAGAAATTGCACATTCCATAAATGGAAAGTTTTTAATATTTTTTAATTAGTGGGTCCCACTTCTCATACTCACATCCACTAACCCACTAACTATTCTCTACCCCACTTTCTCTCTCCCACTCAACTATCAACACTCACAACACATCACCTTTTTCACTTTTCCCTTAATTCTTGTGCCATGATTTTTTTTTTGCAATTTTCGGCGGGAAGGAGGGAGTAGTAAAAGTGATGTGAGTGTTGTGAGTATAAAAATAAAGTAGGAAGGAAAATAGTAAGTTGATTGGTGTTATGAGTATAAAAGTAAAGTATGAGAGAAAATGAGTGAGAAGAATAGTAAACATTATTTGTCATTTTAAGAAGTAAACATATACTCTGGGACGGACTAAAAAGAAAAAAGTGGACATATACTCTGGGACGGAGGGAGTAACATTTTAGTCCTTTGCTCTTTCATTTTCCTAGCAACTAACAAACTGTTATTATAAAAAAAAACTAGCTAGCTCGAGCTCGGCTCGAGAAGGTTTGAGTTTGAGTGAGCTTTGAGGTGTTAGTTGACTTCGGTTCGAACTGGCTGTTAAGTTCGTTTTGTTATTGAATTGATCGTGTTTGACTAGTTTGATTCGATAAGCTCGTTAAAAGCACGAGTTGGATTTGTTCGCGATCAATTCATTTTTTAGCTCGACTCAACTCAATAAGCTTGTTAAAATTTGTATTTTTGTTTGCGGTCGGCTCAAACTCGAGTCGTTAAGCGCAATCTTGTCTCGTTAAGCTCGAAGTCGTCTCGATAAGTTTGTTAAAAGCACATTTTTCATTGAAATCCCTAAGCTCGAGCTCCACTCATTAAAAGTCGAATTTGATATAAATATAGAGTTGTATTAAACGTCCATGCAAGGCACCAAACTTGAGACAGAGATGATATAGAGTGATAATAAATGCATATACTCCCTCCGTTTCATGTTATTTGAGTTTTTTTGTCAACTTAATATCGTTTTGACGAAGACTTTATAGAAAATTTGATGATCTTAAGAAAAATTTTAAATGTGATTGAGAGTGTTTTTTTTAGGTGACTCATTTTATAATTTTTTATTTTTTATTAGGACCATAAAATTTTCTATAAAGTTTTCGTCAAAACGATATTAAATTGACTAAAAATCTCAAGTGACGTGAAATAGAGGGTATTCAGATATTTTATCATCTTATATACTCCCTCCGTCCCAGCAGAAGTGTCACCAACTTTTGGGACACGGAGATTAAGAAAAGATAGTAGATGTGTGGTAGAAAATGAAGAGAGAAAATGAGTGGGGTTAATAGTAGTGTTGGTTGAATAAAATGAGTGGTGGAAAATGAAGAGAGAGAATGAATGAGATTAAATAGTGTGGTTGGTTGAATATAAAAGTATTAAAAGTTTGCCATTTTAGGTAGTGACACTTGTGCTGGGACGGACCAAAAGGGAAATAAGTGATACTTCTGCTGGGACGGAGGGAGTATCTATGAATTATGCATGCCTTATTGATGTCATCCATGTGTTTGTTTGTAATTTGGAATATTTTTCGATTTAAATTAGGGGAATAACAAACTTAAAAAATAAATAATTTCATTTAATTCATACAAATAAACAAATTGTTCGCTAAACATAGCCTGAAACGGCTTCTGTATTTACGCAAAGCACAGTTTCATCACCTCCACCAACAAACTCATAACACCATAACCTGATGATACCCCATCGTCGGATGTGGAGATAACGGCGACAACGGAAACGGGAACAAATCGTTCTCATTCTGGTCCCAAACTCCCGTCCAGTTTAACGGCATTAACGGAGAATCAGGTCTCATCTCCGCCAGTCTCTCCTTCTTCACAACCGTAGCCTCTTCAACTTCTCTACTCCTTTTCCGGCCACCGTCCACGGCGGCGGTGGCGGCACTAGCATTTTTTAACTTCCCGACCTCGAGAGGAAAATTGAGGATCGCTTTACTACCGCGCATATCGAAAGCGGCTTGGTCGTAAGCTCTAGCAGCTTCAATGGCGCTGTCGTACGTACCTAACCAAACTCTAGATCCACGGCGGCTCGGATCCCGTATCTCCGCCGCGAACTTCCCCCACGGCCTTTGTCGTACGCCTCTGTAATGCCTTGTCTCCTCCACATTGTCATCAACCGCCGCCGCCGATTCACTCCGACTAAACTTCAATTCTTTCACCGGAGCCAGATCTATCTTCAAATCCGGCTTCCGTACACTCAAATCAGCCGATTTCGGCGATGTAAGATCCACTATCTCCTGCACAGATTCATCAATTCCGGCAATATCGAAATTGATAGAAACTTCAGAAGTGAAATCAACAAAATCGATGCTGCTAACTTCGTTACAGTTTAAGTAATCGGAAACCTCGATTGGAGAATAATGAGAGCTTGATGTCTGTGAAGAAGACGACGAATCGGATTGAAAAGATGAATTAAAGCTGGAATTGGAATCTTCGCTGCTGTAATTTGTTATACAATCGGATAGTTCATTGAAGAAGCTATCAATGGGATTGAATTCATCGAGTAAATGCTGTCTAATGAACTCAATTGTGGAGAATTCATTTGACGTGTTCATGTTTTGGGAGAAATTTTAGGGTTTGGTAATGAGATTTTGAAGGGAAGGAGTGGATAGAGAGAGAAAATTGTTCTGGATGGTTTAGGGTGGGAGATAAGATGGTATTTAAAGGAAGTGGATTACTGCAGAGAGGTTGAAGGTTGGTTCGAGGAAAGACGTCAAGTGTCAACCTCCAAGGTCAGTCAAAAGAGTTGAACATTTAGTTCAAATAAACGTAGTCGGGAGTTAAATTTTGTCTCAAAATACTTGTTGTTTTTCTATTTTTAAAGTTTTTTTTATTGTTCTATATCAATTACTCCTTCCGTCTTATTTTAAATTGCAAAAATTACCAAAAATGGTGTCTCATCTAAAATTGCAAAATCCAAAAATGACAAGTTTTTATTTGTTTTTTATTGAGGCTGGCCCACTTAAATTTATGCTTAAGAAAACTAATCAACTCAACCCAAGTTAAAGTAACTCAACCCAACTAATTCAATTAAACCTCCACCACAAAAAAATTCACCCTCGTATTCCCTCATTTAGATTAGACCACGTTTATCGGCGATTCTACGCAAGATCGACGTGAAAAGACAAAAATGTTGAATTTAAAAAAAAAGAAAAATACTGAAGAGATTGACAATCGGTTCGCTCAACCAATCGAGATCACGAACTAATTTGTTCAAGGTTTGTGGGACACGTGGCAACAAGGTGAGATAATTTTTAAAATATGTTTTATCTTTTTAATTTTCAATTATTTATAATTATAAGTATATTATAGTAAAAAGATAAAGATAAATATAAAAATTCATGTTTTTTCACATTCTATTAATGGAGACCAATTTAATATAATTTGGAGCACAATCTAAAATACTCAATTTTTATTATCAGTTTCATATGTTTATTTATTTTCATATATTGTACTTTCTCTATCTTAAACCAAAGAGCTCTAGCTCAAGCGGTATACGGTGCTAGCTTCCCATGTGGAGGTTAAGAGGTCGAATCCCATGGGAGATTTGTGTTAGCCTATTTATAGGCCTAGTTGTAGCCTTCATGGCATTTGTGTTAGTAGCCTAGTTCTAGGCCCAGTTGTAGCCTTCATGGCATTATCGATTAATAAAAATAAAAAAAAAACTTTCTCTATCTCAACATGATTTTCACATTTTTTTTTTACCATTACTATGGATCATTTTTGACTAATAATATTAAGTTGATTATTGCGCAAAGTTCTTTTTCGTAATAACTACGAAAAAAATTTAAAGATCATTTTGGAACAAAGGGAGTTTTTTTTTTGTTTGTTTTTTTTTTTGTTACAATTTTAGTGATATGAATAATTTATATAAATTTATGAAGAAAAATGAAAAGGATAACTAAAATTAATATTTGTGATATAAATGATAAAAATATAAAAAAGAATAAAAGATTTATTGGGTTGGATTGGATTGAGTTGGGTTGTGGATAAAGTATAAAAAGAGAGGAAGTTGATTGGGGTTGTAGATTGTGTATGCAGATGAAAGAGAAATGTTATTTTATTAGTATATTGGATTGGGTTGGATTGTTGATAAAGATTGTCTTATAGGATCTGAGATGGAAACCCATCTCACTGTCTCTCATTTTCTCACTTTTCAGCCATGGATTCAAGCTTCCCCATTTCGGCAATTTTTTTTCATCGCCAGAATTGTCTCCGCCCGACCTAGCTCCTCGACTTCTTCGTCGTTGTCAGACACAATTGTGCCGGAGACACAATTGTCCTTCGAAATGAGTCATTTTCTCTCCTTTTAGCCATTGACTCAAGTTGTTGGCCGTTTGATTCATCGTCGTAAGACCATAACCTCTCATTTTCGTGGTCTTTATCCGAAACGGTTGTTCCGGAGACTCAATTTTCCTCTGAATGTAAATCGTTTCCCATCGATAATGGTTATTGGCCGTCTGATTCATCGCCGTCAGCCATCACCTCTCATTTTTGTCGTCTTTGAGCGACACCGTCGTGCCGGAGACGAGTGTTTCTGGTGTTTCAACTGATTCCGACAAGTCTAAGGAAGAAATATCATTGAAGAGTCAGGTTAAGTTCCCCGGACAACAACTGGATTTGTTGTTTTTGTTTTTACCTTCGTTGAGATGCTCTAACCCAAAAGATAGTCCCTACTATCAAGATAGAGGAGATGAAGGAAGCAACCAAGAGGAGGAGCTGGGCTTTGAAATCTCTAAGGTCATTTCTATCTCTTAAAATGTTTTCTCTTTGAAATCAAAGTAATATGAGTACAAATGCTTAGAGAATTAATTTTATAACACAAAAGACCACTTTATACAAGTGATTTTACATTTTCTCTCAAAGATGCTTACTGAGAGTACTAATTTTAAACACAAAACATCACTTTATACAAGCAATTTTACACTCTCTCAAAGGGACATACTGAGAGTACTAAATTTAAAAACCCAAAAGAGTACTTACAACTGATTTTACATTTTCTCTCAAAGAGAGAAATGTACTAGGTCCAAGTCATTCATTAAGTTTTCCATTTCTGCATTTGAGTGTCCTTGTTCCCTTAAAAACATGATACTCTCTCTCACCAAATCTTGATCTATTTGCAAGTTGTTGGGTAGTAATCCCACTCTGTCAACTGCATTTTTTTTTAAATTAATGTGGAATTTGGTAATTGTTTTGCCCTCTAACTTTCATTATTTCTATCATGCAAGCTTGCAAGCTGATGAATATCGTGTTCAATGTGGTATGTGATAGTTTTTCGAAAGATTCTTGAACAGCTGCCACCATTTGATCTACTATTTTTGCTTGAACATCAGTCTTTAGTGTGTCTATTGACCTGAACCATCCCAAATCATTAATGTTCATATCGGGTGAATTTGGTGGCTGAAATATTAGCTGAATGTTGAACCCATCTGCTGTAGCTGCTGCTTTAAATTCTTCATCATCGTTTCTTATGTGTGGTAGGGCATTATCCCATTGAATCCTTAGGTTTTTGCTTGCATTCCTTGGCACTTTGCTTTGATTGTAGGGATAATCTGTAATAAAATATGGGTGTATTTTAACAATGAAAGAGAAACATAATTTTCTGAAATTTAACAAAAATGAAAGAGAAACATAAATTTCTGAAATTAAACAAAGTTAGAGAACTTACATTATTGATCATCATCTCCCTAGTAACTTCCTTATTGATTGAATCAAGAACTTTGTAACTGGTGTTCCAGCAAGCCTGGTTTTGCTTTTCCTTTTGGCTGGCTCAATTTTGGTAAAAGGCCACATCTCTAGTTTTCCATCAAAAACTAGTTCCCCCCCATTTGAGTACATTGGCCTACTAGAGACACACACAAACATAACTTTTGGGATGAATCGCTTACTTTGGCATGTTCTATGAGGCTCAACTTCTCCCGGAATAATGTAGTACCTTTGACTACATTGTGACAAATAAAACCATTTTTCATCTACATGAATATCATGTATCATGTTTTTAAACATTTTTACACAAAGACGTGCATCAAAATAAATTGCATTAACACAAAACTTTAGCCTAGAATTCTGGTTTGCTAGTGTTAGTAAAGGTTTTATGGCATTAGTGTGAGCCTTGATAATACTTGATTTTTTCTATCTTCCTATTGTACTCTTGCTAATTCCCATGGCAGAACTCAAATTTCTAATTGTGTTCCTCTTACTGAACTTTATGCTCTTCATTTTTTCAACATCAATTTCCAATCTTTTTGTTCTTGCTAACCCTATTTTCTTTGAAGATAAGCAAATAGGCATACCTTGTTCTGTTAGGCCCAATTGGTAGGAAAATAGGCTAGAGGGGGGGGGGTGAATAGCCTATTTAAAACTTTTACAAAGAAACACTTTTAAATGCAAAGTCACTTATCAGTTTGCAAACTATTATCAGTAAGCGCAGCGGGTAAAATATGACTTAGTTTTAACTCACACGAAATCAGTGTATAAAAGATTTTCAGAGCTTAGTTTAAACACAAAGTTGTTTCTAAAAGTTCAATGCAGTTTCAAGAGATTGGTCAATGGAAATTACAATGAATCAGTATAAGCATATGCAATCTGCCGGTGATCTAATGATTATATGGACACAGAATGTTTGAGTCTTTAATGAATACTCAAAAACATTCAACTCTCTTCAATGCTCTATTTTCACCAACCTTCTTCAATGCTCCAAGTCCACTATTTATAAAAGGAGTAAATGTCTTGAGTCTTGTAGAAGAAGGCTTGCAATTTGAATATCCAGCTGGGTAGTTGAGGAGCATTAAATGCGGTATCTTTAGCATTAATGGCGAAGATATGTGGTACACGCATGCTCGCAAAAGTCTGATGGGTAAAGACCCCTTTGTCTCAACCGGTTACCTGCAAAAAGCAAGTAGAGACAGAGTATAGCTAAAAGTAGCTATGTGTCAGACGGCGCAGCAATCATTACAGAGCAGGTAAACTACTTTTAGATAAAACAGTAAGAAAACAATCAGCAAGGTTGACTTTAAGGTGAAACGATGTAACCTGACTGACAGTACAGACTGTCTTTCTTTATCGGCAAGTTGAGAATGAAGTTGATCGGCAACTTGTTTATCAAGTTGATCGGCAACTAGTTTACTGGTCTGCTGATTTGCTTCCTCTTGCTGGTTTGCCTTGTTTGAAGAGTTGGAATACACCTGTGCTGATCACCAAGAATCCTAAGAGTACTTTATAAGAGTTCTAATAAAATTGGGGGATCCTAAGTGATAGCCTTGATTGGGATTAAGCAATTCTATGTCCTAAACATATATTTGATCAACAATCTCCTCCTAATTGCTTAAGTCCAATCACCCTATCCAAGAACATCTATCTTAGCTTAGTAAAAGAATGTATAAGTAATGTCTATTTATTATCATTCCCTAAGCCAAGTCACACACTAGATGTCTTAAAGAGGTAAAAATACAGAATGATAAAAGTAAGAGAAAGAAAAGAAGAATGAGTTGCTGATGGCTTAAGATCAGCAGGGAGAATAATGATCTGCAAAACAAAGTTAGCATGAATAGCAGCAGATATTATAGAGTATATAACATATAAAGATAAGCACACATAAAACAGTAATGGTTAGCAAAGAAGTCTTGGATAAATCGTTGAAGTTCTTCTGGATATCTATATCATTGGCTATATTGACTAGGAAACAGGAGGGTCCTCTTGCTGGTCAATGGCCTTTGATGTAGAGTCGGTAAGCTTGGCTTTCTTCTTTGCTCTCTTCTCTTTCTTTTCAGCTTCTCTCTTCTTCCTTCTTTGAGTGCTCTCCAGCCTTTCAGTCAGCATTGCATTATTGGCTTCCAGAGCAGCTATCTTCACTTGAGCATCAGCAAGAGCAGACTTGGCATTAGATAATTCTTTTTCAGTCCTTTCTAGATCTTTGATCTGCATCCTTTGGTCATCTACTAGTTGCTGTTGAATAGAATGCATACTCCCCAAACTCTCTGAAAGGGCAATCAGCCTAGATTCTCTGTCCTCCAGCAGATCTTTCAAGTCTTGGATTCTCTTGCATTCCTCCTCCTGATTGGACTTAAGGATCTTGTCAGAAAGATCCTCATGAATACGGTTCAACTTGTCACGGAGGAAGAGGCCAGTATCGCCCAGATCGGCACGAGTAACAGGCACTTGCATATTTTCGGTATCCCTTTCAAGGTAACTGAAGTATTCATACATACTGTTCAGTACCACGGGTTTTGACAGACCAAGAGAAGAATGCATCAGGAAGGAAGGAATGAAGTCTGCATTGACAATATCAGCATCCTCTACAAGACCTTCAGGAGTAGGCACAGTCAACTCATCATCAGAAGATAGAACAATCAGTAATGGAGAAGCTGGCACAGAAGAGGGAGCAGCTGGCAGAGGCAAAGCTTGTTGAAGAAAAGAAGCATCAGCAGCATATCTGTCAGCAAGAAGGAACTCAGCAGGAATAGATGTGGAAGCAACAGGATCGGCAGAAGTTACATCAGCACGGACGATCGGCAAAGGAAATGAAGGATGAATAATAACTGCACGTTCAACCGGCAGATGGAATACACCATTGTCCTCCAGAGAAAGAAAGATAGCCAAGATAAAATTCAGATAAGCACGACCTTCAAGAATCATGGTCATTAACCCGGCATTCATCAGCCTTGAGGTATAAACCATATGATCGGCACGCTGTCTTGGATGGAACATCGGCAGAGTTAAAGCAAGAGCAGCAGATTTTACCAAGTGCAAAAGACCTCGAGAATTAGTGGCTCGGTATTCAAGAATGTCATGAAGTTCATCATTTATCATCATGCATCTCATCATCAGTCCATTCGAGGTGATGCTGACTTCCTTGGGTGATGGACCAGGTAGATGAATTTTGCCGCCAATTTTGAGCTTACCAGGCAGGCAATGAAGCGGTTCAAACGCTGGTGGTCCTTTCACCTTGAGCTTGGAGACCCTTGGAGCTTTCCCTTTCCTTCTTTTGAACTCAGGTTTAATCCAGGGCAAAAAAGTAATCCGTTCACTGGTTGAGCCTGGAAGAAATGAGTGATTAGGGCCAAAAGGATTTGGAATTGATCAGAGATAATTTGCCGGCAGCTCGATATAATCATCAGGATCTATTTCATCCGAGCTGTCATTTCCACCGGCAGCTGCAGCACCAGGAGCAGGTTGTGCTTCATCAGCAACAACTGGAGCAACGAAGGCCTCTGGAGCAGGAAGTAAAGGAAAGGAAATAGGAGCAAATAAAGCATCCTGAAATTCCTCAAATTGTAGATCAGCAGCAATCAGAGCATCAAGTTCAGCATTACGATCTTGATTGGCAATCTCTGCATCAGCACCTCCTCTCAACTCAACAATCTCTCTAACACCAGTAGGAGCTACCAGAATCACATCAGTAGAAGAGAGAGGGGCCTTAATAAGCTGAGTGTCGGCAGTTGGTTCAGATGGATGAGTTTCAGTAGTTGGCTCATCAGCATACACATCAGTAATAACTTCTTCATCAGCACGATCTCCTTCTGATATTAGCAAGCCACCAACTTCATCAGCAGATTGAGTTTCTTTAGTTTCCTCAATTGATGCAAGTAGGTCTTCTTTAACAATCAGAGGTTGAGTGTCCATAGTTTCCTCAACTTGATTCACAAAGGATTCATCAGCAGTGCTGTTTTCATCAGCAGGTTGAGTTTCTGAAGTTTTCTCAACAGTCTGTTCAACAGACTTATCAGCAGAGCCACGCTCAGAGCCATCACTGGCTAAAACGGAGTCAGCAAATGCTTCAGCAGAAGATATAGAAGTGGGAGCAGCAACTGCATGAGCTTGATCAGTAGAGGGCTTTTTGAAGATAATGCTTATTGGCATCTTATCATACTCACCGATAGAGTTAGAAGAAGTGATTGTCTCACCAGCAGCTTTGTGAGAGCAAACAAAATCAGCAGTATCAACAGAACTGACTGGAGTTGGAATAGGTGAGAGTGCTGGTGAAGGAACTTGTTCAGGAATAGATGTAGAGGCTGGAGTAGGAGCAGCTCTAGCCTTAATAAAATCCTCTGAATCGTTCAGCAGATTCAGTGTAATCCTCTGCACATTCTTCACAAATTGAGTAGCTTGAGCACTCTTCTCCAGCCCTTCATTATCGTTGAAGTTTAGCAAATCATCCTCATCTTCTGGTCTTCCCAACTGATAAGGATCTTGTTCATCAAAGTTCATCAGCTGGTTGAAGACTGAGGCATAGGCAACCCAAACGTCTTGCACCATCAGATCCTGTCTGATCCTATCTTGAAATAGATAGACTTGATTCCAAGGAAGGGGTAGCAAATCAAAATACCTTCCAAAGTTCAATCTCAACTCACTTTCAGACAACCTTTGAAATTTCTGAACAGGCACAAACTTTTCTTTGAACATATCGGTGACTCTGTTCAGACTGGATGAATCAACATAGTCAGCACGATTGCCAGGGGGAACTGTCTCCTTCCTTTCCTCATGAAATTGAAGCAACCGGTGAACAAACGGATGGAGATGATCAATGGGGAATACCCAATTCTTTGATAAGACCTTATTGGTGAAAGACCAATGGTTTCTGAAAAAGATGTGAAATGTTAGGTTTCTGATAGGCTTGCATTTTCTGATAGAGGGTCCAGAGTCCCTTTTGAAGAGGGACTCTCAGCCTTAAGTCAGAACCAATCATTCTTCTCCTCTCAGCCATTTCATCGGCAGCATCGGTTTCAGACTTGATAACCACAGAGGGAGCAGTAAGTGTTGCACCGGCAAGAAGAGATGGTGCAAACCTGATCTGCTTAGCTCTTGGATCAGTAGAAGGAATTTGAGAGGAAGGAACTTGAGTAACTGAAGGCTTTGGCTTTGGAGCAGCAGGGAGATCATCAATCTTTGACTTCTTGACATTAGGTTTATCAGCAGCTTTGACTAGCCTTCTCTTCTTTGGAGCTGCTGGAGTGGAATCGGCAAGAATCCTGTCGGCAACTGGAGTAGGAGTAGAAACATCGGCAGGTGCTACATCAGCAACTTTGACAACTTTCTTTGCCTTCTTCTTTTTAGGGGTACCAGCAGCAGGAACAACAATTGTGCTGGTAGGGGCCTTCTTGGAAATCCTATTCCAATCGGTAAGCTTAAATGATTTTAGTTTATCAAAGTCAAGACTAGGGGGTGCCGGAGAAGCCCTAACAATTGCTGAGTTGCGCCTCAAGATAGTGCTAATCAGCATGTAGTGGCATCCTTTACCGGGATGAGCTTTGTTCTTCTTTATATCTTCCTTATACTTAACGGCAGCAATGGCGATGACCCTAAATAGGTAGGCACACCAGTTGAACTCTTCTTGCAACACGATGGCTGCCATTGCTTCAAACTGTACGTCAGTAACATGGCTGTGAGAGCCAGATCTGCAAACCAAACATCTATCCACAATCTCTGCAAGGGCAAAGAATCTTCTTCTGTAGTGAGCTTTAAGATGGTTATCTCCACTGAGTCTGGGACCGGCTCCCCTCATAAGGGTCCATGCCTTGTCCAAAGTCTGTTCATCAGTAATGGAGTCAGCACCCTCATTCCCAAGCAGAGGGAATACTTCATGAATAGAAGAGGGAGTAACGGAGATAGGCACGCCGGCGACGGTTGAAGCGATGGAGACGAATACAGAGGAGTCATTGCGATCAGTGATGACGGAGGCATTTGAGAAGAACTCTTGAACTTGACTCAGAAATATAAAATCAATACCCGATGGAGAGATGAAGGAGTCTAGAAGAGAACCAATCAGAAGATTCCTCAGTAATTCACCGTCAAGGGTGTCGTCGAAGAAGGTGGATTCAACATAGCCTCCATAGATATCCTTTTCGTTGCTAGACATTTTCTGCAAAATCACTCAAAAAATCTCACAAGTTAGAACAAGTTAGTTCAAAAAATAGATTGAAATGAAAGCGTGAAATCATCAAGTAGTTACCAGAAAATAATGTTAATTCTGGTTGAAGAACGTAAGAGAGAATGATAGAAGATGAATCAACACAAGCAGTAGAGATATCAAGAGAGAGTGAAGAGCAAAAAGATCAGAGGGATTGAAAGTGTAGCTTATATATGTTATGGGAGAGAGAGAGAGAGAGAATAGAAAGGTTTTGCATGGGAGAAAGAGAAATAATGATGAGTTTAATTGTAGCAAATACCTCGGAGAACGTGCGCACACAATGCATTAAATGCACGAACCAGACGGTTTAATATAGACGGTTAAACTTAGGAGAGAGAAAGGGTAGAAACGGCAACAATAAAGTTTAAGGTTACCTTTCTGATTTATCACAGAGAGTTGGGATAAATCTTTGACACGATTTGGGTAAGGCGGAGTACACACGTGTCAGAGAGGAGGTGTGACCGATTGTACCTTTGATTTGACTAAGCTTACGTCATGTGTCAGAGAATCTTTATCCTTTTGAATTGAGATCTACCGATGAATTTTGAATTTTGACAAATCGGCAAGACATGGTTCGGCAAGTTGTTGATCAGCAAGATATTTACCGACATGATGTTGTCAGCAATAATTTGGTCGGCATGATTTTCACACTTGCTGATGAGATCGGCAAGACTAGCACAAATAGCAAAGTCAGCACAATTTTAACCATAATAATCAATCATACCTAGTTCACCTCTGAGGAATTCAAATCTTTTCTGATCTAAGGGTTTTGTCAGTATGTCTGCTCTTTGGTAGTCGGTATGAACTTTGAGCATCACCACATTTCCCTTTTCAACATGTTCCTTCAGAAAATGATACTTGATGTCTATGTGCTTGGTTTTGGAATGCATGACCGGGTTGTTTGAAACTGAGATAGCAGATTGGTTATCACAATAGATGGGACAAACTTGAGATGGAACTTCATAGTCAACAAGCTGCTGCTTCATCCAAAGGATCTGTGAACAGCAACTGCCGGCAGCTATGTACTCAACTTCAGTAGTAGAAGTGGAAATTGATGCTTGCTTCTTACAGGACCAAGACACCAATCTATCACCAAGAAATTGGCAAGTTCCACTAGTACTTTTTCTGGTCACCCTACAAGCTGCAAAGTCTGCATCTGAATAACCTATTAGATTAAAAGATGAATCTCTAGCATACCATAATCCAAGGTTAATAGTGCCACATAGATATTTAATGATACGTTTAACAGCTTGCAGATGGGATTCCCTAGGGTCAGCTTGAAACCTGGCACAAACACAAACAACAAACATAATATCTGGTCTACTGGCAGTAAGATAGAGGAGTGAGCCGATCATACCTCGGTAGAGTGTCATATCTACTTTCTTACCAAACTCATCCTTATCTAAGTGAATGTTAGTGCCCATAGGTGTGCTTTGAGTGTGAGCATTGTCAAAGCCAAACTTCTTGATTAATTCTTTTGCATACTTGGCTTGACTGATGAATATTCCCTCATTGGATTGCTTGACTTGAAGTCCAAGGAAATATGTTAGTTCACCCATCATGCTCATCTCGAATTTGCTCTGCATTAGCTTCTCAAATCTCTTGCAAAGTGATTCATTAGTAGAACCAAAAATAATATCATCGACATATATTTGAACAAACAATGAATGACCCTTGTGCTTGGCAACAAATAAAGTAGTATCGATTTTACCTTGAGTGAAACCTAAGCCATCGCTAAGTAAAAACTTAGATATGGTTTCATACCATGCTCTTGGAGCTTGCTTTAGGCCATAGAGAGCTTTCTTCAATCGGTAGACATGATCAGGCTTCTTGGAGTCCTCAAAACCTGGTGGTTGTTCAACATAAACTAGTTCTTGGAGTTCCCCATTCAGGAAGGCACTTTTCATGTCCATTTGATATAGCTTGAATTCTTTGAAGGCAGCATAGGCTAAGAAAAGTCTTATAGCTTCCAATCTTGCAACAGGAGCAAATGTCTCATCGTAGTCGATTCCTTCTTCTTGTCGGTAGCCTTTAGCAACTAGCCTTGCTTTGTTTCTAATGATTTTCCCAGCTTCATCTAATTTGTTCCTGTAGACCCATTTTGTACCGATCACTTGTTGAGATGATGGTCTTGGCACTAGTTCCCACACATTGCATCTTTCAAACTGATTTAGCTCCTCCTGCATAGCTTCCACCCAGCCAGGATTAGCAAGAGCTTCTTCAGTCTTCTTTGGTTCTATATTGGAAACCATAGCAGATGAGAAGAGACTCTCGGCGAATGCTCTACTAAGGTTCCTTGTCAATCTTGGTCCAAAGACATCACCAATAACATTTTCTAATGGATGATCATGAACTGTTCTAACCTCCCTTGGCACATCTTGTCTGACTGATTCTTGTTGTAAAGATTCTAGAGGAGGGTTAAGATCAGCAGGTGGATTAGGAGAATTAGAATTTTGGGTGAGAGGTGGATTAGATTGAGAACTTGTTGGGAAAGGCCTTATAACAGAAATTGGTTGAGGGCTTGATCTGTTTTCAGAATGATCAGCAGAATTTGCATCGGCAAATGGATTATGAAAGTTATCGGTAAGATCATGTTCTGCCGATGATGGGAAATAGTGAGTATCTGCTGATTCTTCTACTGAAATGACTGGATCAGCAGCTGGTACTTGACCTGCAGGGTTAGAATTACTGGATTCACCTGTCTCATGAGCACTAGAAGCATTAGTACTATTTGGAGCCTTGTCAGACTCTAACAAATCAAATTCATCAAAGGTTACATGAACAGATTCAACAATTTTCAAAAGTTTCTTATTAAAAACTCAAAAGGCCTTACTGTATTTAGTGTATCCAACAAAGATTCCTTCATCAGCTTTCTCATCAAATTTACCTCTGTGCTCTTTACCGTTGTAAAGCACGTAACATTTGCAGCCGAATATTTTGAAGAATCCAATGTTGGGAGTTCTGCCTCTCCAGAGTTCATTAGGGGTCTTGTTATGGAATTTGTTGATGAGAGATATGTTCTGTGTGAAGCAGGCGGTATTGATGGCTTCAGCCCAAAAGTATTTCGGCAGCCTGGCTTCAGCAATCATGGTCTTACCAGCTTCAATGAGAGTTCTGTTCTTTCTCTCAACGACACCATTTTGTTGTGGTGTATAGGCAGCTGAGAAGTTGTGGTCTATGCCATGATCATCACAGTACTGAGCAATACCATTGTTCTTGAATTCAGTGCCGTTGTCTGATCTCATACTGATGATATCGCTCTCCTTCTGGGTTTGTACTATTCTGAATAACTTGGTAGCAACGGCATAAGTGTCATCTTTGTGACTGAAAGTTTCCACCCAAGTATATCTAGAGAAATCATCTACTACAACCAAGGTATATCTACTTCCCCCAATACTTGCAGTGGTTGTGGGGCCAAATAGATCCATATGTAGCATTTGGAGGCACTTAGATGTTGACATGCAGGGCTTGCTTCGGAAGGATGATTTATGTTGTTTTCCAAGCTGACAGGCCTTGCATTTCTTTGCATGATCAGCAGACACTTGAGGCAGACCGGTAACCAGATTTGAACTGGCAAGCTTTGATAGATATTTGAAGTTCAAGTGACTGAGTCTCTTGTGCCATAGCCATGAGTTCTCACTGATGTTCTTAGCTACAAAACAAACATTAGCAACACCAGTGATAGCACTTAAGTCTACTGCATAAATGTTACCTTTTCTTTTGGCAGTGAGAAGAGTTTCATTGGAAGCAATGTCTTTCACATAGCAACTGGAAGTAGTAAATACACATTGCATTCCTTTATCACAGAATTGTGATATAGATAGAAGGTTGTGTTTCAAACCATCCACTAGAGAGACCTTCTGTACAGTAACTGCACCTCTCTTGATGGTACCTATACCGATGATTTTTCCTTTGGCATTATCACCGAAAACCACTGGGGGACCTGATGCTTCTGAGATATCGGCAAGTAGATCTGCAAATCCTGTCATGTGTCTTGAGCAGCCACTATCTAGAATCCACAAATCCTTGCTTGCACCAGTTGAGGCCATGAAGCATTCCTGAAATGAAACGGTATGCTTATGGTCCCCCTTATTCTTGGGTCCGAGGGTTAGTTCCTCTTTGGCAACCACATCTGGCCACCACTAGAGGATGCAACCTCAGTGGGTCCAGATAGGTGCTTCAAGAGGCATTCATGAGCCTTGTGACCATAATCAAAACAATTAGAACATCTCACTTGACTGATAGGCTGTGGAGTCGGTAGAACATCAATCTGTTTAGTCACTGTTGGGTTTCCAAGTAACATGCGCAGCGGAATATAGCAATTAAAATTTTAAGAAACCCAAAGCCATGGATCCGTTCATATGATTAAATCAAATACTACAAGATGAATAAAGGATGAACTAACCCTAGATGGCTATCAAATTTTTTCTCTTGGTCTTTGGTGGAGAAACTTGAAGACTTGATCACGATCACAAATCTTGAACACGAACCTTGAAGATGATGATTTTCACCCTCTAGCGGTATCCACACTTCGAACGAATATCAAAGGAGCTTCTTTGATCTTGGTTGCTAGACCAATAATTGTAAAACACGCTTTCACAATTTAATAAAGAACTATATGGAATTTATTTGTGAATTATTTTGTTCCTCAATCAATGATATCTTAGAACAAAATAAAAACTCTCTCAAACTCTTTGAGACTCACAAAAGCACACTCTTTTATGGTCTGGCCGAATTGGGGTTTTTATACACAATTAAGACCCATTCCAAATAGGAATCTTGTGCCAAAAACCATTCCTAATCGAATTAGGAAATTTCAAACCGGCATACCGGGCGCCTGCCTGGTCCTACCCAGGCGCCCGCTTGTTTGGGCAGAAGGTCAAGGCCTTTTCGGCTTATTCAGGCGCCCTCCTGGTTCAACCCAAGCGCCCGCTTGATTGACCAGGAGGCCCAAAACTTTTCCAAAAATTCCTTTGAGATCCTTCAACCCTAAATTCCATTATAGCCCTTTTATTTAAGATTCGTTCTATTGCGTGTGACCCTCTAGGATTATACTAAGTTGGCAATGGGCTCAAACATGATCCCATAAGATATGATTAGGTTCTAGCAAACCGTCATACCTACCCAAATAGTATAACTAGATACAAGTTCACATTCCTTTAGAATATGTCATAATCCCTTTGTCCTCGATGTCATTGAACACAAGTCATGGTCAACAAGTCAACTTGTTTTTGTTCAATACTTTCTCGATTCCGAATATGTTGATAATCCAAATGACATTGATCTAATCAATCCATTTGAGTTTGGCCAAACATTTCATCAACATCATTCCTACGAGGGGCCCAAGCCTGACATCTCTCCGAAGAGGGACAAATCCATTTAGCTTATTATTCTTCCCTACGTGAATCCGATTATGCCAATCATACCCTTTATAACTACCGTGTTAAGGCAGCGTTTGAATATGTCAAACATAATCTTCATCAAGTGGAAGACTATAATAACTTCATGTCTAAGGATTCAAATGACATAACTAATATGAGATTTATATATGACGTCGACCATGACATAAATCTCATACCGCGGGTCATGTCCAGTACCTTGTTCCAAACAAGTACCCATAAATCTAACATGATCATCCCATGATCATTTAGCCTTTATACTAGTGCTTAACAAGCTCTAGGGATGGAGATTATTATAAGCAAACACGAGCCATAATAATAATCTTATTATCTCTTTATCATTATGAATAAATGATAACTCATACAACGTTTAACAAACGTGCCTAGGGCACCAACACCAACAATCTCCCACTTGCCCTAGGCCCCAATTCCCTAGGTATTCAATACCCATGGACCTATCATGACCATCATGTTTAGCTTTGTGGAAGTCCCATTGTTTAGCGTGTCTGTAACGTTATCATTATGAGGTACTTTGCATATATGTACGTCTCCCTTATCAACGATTTCTCGAACGATAAGAAAACGCCTAAGTATGTGTTTGGATTTAGGATGTGCTCTTGGTTCCTTTGCTTGATCAATAGTACCACTATTATCACTAATATGGTCTATTGGATTAGCAATGCTAGGAACCATCTTAAGTTCACAATGAACTTCTTAATCCAAACCACTTCCTTTGCAGCATCCAATGCGGCTTATATACTTAGATTTAGTATGTAGAATTTTGTGACTCTTCTTGGAACCATTCCAACTTACAGCTTCACTATTAATTATAAAACTCAATTGCGATCTTTTATCATCTTTGTCAGTTTGGAAGCATGCATCCGTGCACTCATATACATCGAGATAATCTTCCATCCCTCCATAGATCATAACAATTCTTTTAGTTCTTCTAAAGTACTTTAAGAATTGTTTCACAGCCATCCAGTGACTCTCACCGGTTATCGGATTAATATCTACTCGTCATGCTCCAAGCATTAGATTTATCCGGCTTAGTACTTATCATGGCATCATGGATCCAAATGCCGAAGCAAATGGCATCTCATTCATTTTTCTCATGCTCATCTCTTTTCTTTAGGACACTGAGTCTTGCTTAGAGAAACTCCATGTAACATTGGCAATTGTCCCCTCTTAGAATTTTTCATGCAAAATCTTCTAATGACTTTGTCAATGTGTGTACTTTGGCTTAAAACAATTATCCCCCTTGATCTATCTCTATAGATCTTAATGCCAAGAACATATGTAGCTTCATCCATATTCTTTATTGCGAAACACTTTCTTAACAAAGTCTTTACAGACTAACGTGTAGAAATGTCGTTTCCAATTAGCAATATGTCATCCACATATATTAAATAAGGAATAGCACTATGCTCCCACTAATCTTCTTGTATATTCAAGGTTCATCTTCGTTCTTGATCAGGTCAAAATCTTCGACTTATCAAAACGGAGATTCCAACTCCCACAAGTTTGCTTTAATCCATCCAATAGATTTTTGCAACTTATAAAATTTATTAGAATTTTCTTTGACTGTCAAATCCTTTAGGTTGTATCCAATACATCCTTAAGTGAGTTCCTGTTGAAGAACGCTTGGTTTGACATTATTTTATCAAATTTCATATTCCAAATATGAACATGTGACTATGAGAATTCTAGTAAATTTCTGCTACCCATGTAAATTTTCTTCAAGAAAATTCATTCCTTTCCTTTGGTTTTTACGCCTTAGGTTAGAATGATCAAGTTCCAAAATTGATTATTATACATGGATTCCTTTTAGATATAATGACTCCAAGCCATTAATCTAAGTGTGGAGTTGATATTGCATCTTTGATAGGTGGTAAATACTTCATTCTAAATGAACTTTACCTCAATACTTTCTATTTCGAAACATCCAATATTTCTACTAATAGATTGTATCCTATCATGTATTGCAAGTATTTGTATATCTTGAACGGACTTTTCACGACTTCTTGTGAAAACTTGTTCAACTTCCATCTTAGGTTAAAATATATTTTCTAGGTCTCGAACCATTCGAGATACATTTACTCCCACTGATTCTTTTAGAGATAAACCATTTATCAAGAAAAGTATCATAATAATAAACAAACCATTTGTTTCTTATGAGTAAAATTATTATCCTCAAGTTTCCTTAGGATATCCCATGAAAGTATATTTATTAGATTTAAATGTGAGTGTGTCCCAGACAGCTCCTTTCCAAAAGGTCTCACCATCTTAAATCTTTACGAAGGACAAACCGAGTTTTCTTTCATTATTTAACCTCTTTTGATGGAATTCAGATTAGTATAATCATAGCGGTTTTAAATACATAACCCCAAAATGAATAATGGAAGATCACTTTGACTTTGTCATCCAATCAACCATATCCAATAAGGTTCTTATACTTCCATGCAGACACATCATTTAGAATGATGTTCTCAGTGAAGTTAATTTGTGAAACCATTTCACAACTTTAATGATGACTGTCAAATTCTTGGTTTAATTATTCATCATCATGATCCAATCATAATCTTTGAATAATTTTACCAAGTATGATCAAAATTCTCTTTTAGCATTGCTTCTTAATGCACCATACACATCGGAATGTATTAGGTCAATTAAGATATTAGCCTTTTACCATCATAGTAAAAGATGTCTTGGTCCAAGTAAATAAGATTTGCATAAATCATGTTATTCCAAATCATATGACTTAAAACTCCGTCCCATGGAATTTTAGATATGCATCTTTTATTTATTTGATCAAAACAATAATGCATAAAGAATTTTTTTAATTATTTATGTTATAGCCTTTATTACTTTGTTCTTCAAGATTTAGGATATAAGATTTATTTATATGATAACACAATGAAGTAAATCATAATAAATAAAGCACCTTTCTTATTCTAAATAAGAAATAAATATCCTTCATTATCTTATAACAAAATAAGATATTCCACTTCATCAGTAAAGTCACTTTACAAGTGTTCTACGAACAATGTTGCAACCATTGCATCATTACCGTTTGTAGATAAAACTTTACTATAAGTAGTCTTTCATCTTACTAATTATTCTGGTATCCAATACCCAATAATTAAATTTAGAAAGAATAATTTATAACATAAAATTCCCAAGTGGTAGTCCCACTACCATTCCCTTTTATTGATCATCCAGAATTTTGACTACAAGTCTAAATGGTCAATCCAATTGCCACATTACCAAATTGCATCAATTTAGAGTTATAATTTTAACCACAATTATTTCCTTTAGGTTTGACAACTCTTGTCTTACCTTTCCTTTGGCACTTGACCTCCTTTCCATTATGAACCATGAGAATTCGAGAACCTTTCTCCGTTATCTTTACCTCCGCAGTTTTCAGCATATCATGCAACTCGGAGAGATTCTTATTCATTCCAAGCATGTTATAGTTCATCACTAAGTGATTATAACATTTGAACAATGAATCAAGAATGAGATCCGTGGCTTGCTCCAATCCAATTGGATAACCAAGTTTCTCAAGATGCTCTACGTAGCCTTTATCTTAAGCATGTGAGGTTCCACTTATTGCCCTTTACTCCTTTTGCAAGAAGTGAATGCAATAATGGTTTAATACCTCTCTTGCCTAGATTTCTCTTTGAAACATGTAACTCAAATCCACGCCTATCTAATAGACTTCCACAAGTTCTAAACTTTGTTGGAGTTTTGAGCACATAATCGCGAGCATAAGACAACTCACATTCCTACTCATGATTCTTGTGATTGTCTATCTCTGGCATTGGGTTCTTCAGGAATAGGCCCATCAAGAATGTACAACACATCTTCTTGCCTTAGAACGATTCTTAGGCTCAGGATCCAATCCATGAAGTTTGTACCATTCTTTTGAAGCTTTATCCTTAACAAGGATTAATCGCAATGATTTTAGTTGTCATCTACTACTTATGCAAAATTTCCAAAATTTTACAAGTACCAATCTCATTAAAGAGATAAATAATGTATTTTCCAAAAATACTCCCACTAAATTATATAACATTCTTACACATCCAATGTATAATATAATTTAAATGAGGTAAGATCCAACTTTAATTTAATTTTGAGTCCACGGAGGCGGACCGCTCAAAATCAGATTAATTAGGTAGACAATTTCTTGTCAATCATATCTCATATGATTCTTAGGGATCCAATTTCGAAAGCATGTTTAATCTCATCTTTTGCCTAGGCCCAAAACTGTTTTGACGCCTAATTAAGTCCAACCATTTTAAACGCATAGGAACCATTCAATTTGATGTACCTTGTGGAGGCAAGCCCACATTAAACTAATGAACCTCATCTTGCTCATATATGAATAAAATTAATGCACTTCGCGGAGGCGAACCCACATCAAGATCATCCATGTATAAGCAAGTGTTTTAATCATGGCATGGCAATGAAGGACTTAAAACATTCTTTGAAGGTTCATCACATATAGCATATAACACATTTATGAGCACATAATATAAACATGTTACACATCAAGATTAGCCACTAAATTAATCTCCATTAATTTAAGCATGATATTTATGTGTCATTAGTTTCTCTATAATTATGAGGATGAGACTATTTCAACTTTGGTTATTATCTCCAAATCAAGACAACAAGAAGTGCGGTCGAACTAAGCCATTAGGCAACCACAATCCCGCACTAATTCAAGAAACCAAGAAAGTAGTCCCTGTGGCCGAAACTAAGCAATAGATGGTCTCGATGAACGTAGGCCAATTGCATTCACAATTCCACATGGATCTCCAATCATTGAATCAAGAACTTTGTTTCTTAATTTTAGCAATTATGAACTCTTCATAATTCTAACTTCGTTTTATCTTTGAAACTTTGATTGCGATCAATTTTGGCAAACACAATCTCGATGAACGCAGATTAGCCATCCAAAACTTGAACCAATCTAGGAATCACAAGACTAAAACAAATAGGAAATTCAAACCCCAAAATCCACACACAAACCAACTACCCAAAACCCATTCCAGATCAGCAAGTCTGGATTGGTTCTGTTACTGGTTTTGTTGAATTTATCGATAATTCTATATTCAGATTTTATCCAAAATCAGAACATATTCTGCCGAGCGAGCGCCCGCCTGAATGGTCAGAATGGTGTAGAATTTTAAAGTTCGAAAATTTTGTCTCAAAATTATTTTTCCCCCGATTATTAAAACTTTGATCTAATCAAAAATCAATAATCGATATAATTCATAATCCACCATAATTTTTATTGCGATTGAATCGTGCGATTAAAGTTGCAAAACAATAAACCACATAAAATCACAAAACACATAAACATCATATATTCCAATATACATATCATGCAAGGCACATAAACAAAATATATACTCTTAACATGATCCAAGTATTGAATTAATCAACATGAACGGGGCTCTGATACCACTGTTGGGTTTCCAAGTAACATGCGCAGCGGAATATAGCAATTAAAATTTTAAGAAACCCAAAGCCATGGATCCGTTCATATGATTAAATCAAATACTACAAGATGAATAAAGGATGAACTAACCCTTGATGGCTATCAAATTTTTTCTCTTGGTCTTTGGTGGAGAAACTTGAAGACTTGATTACGATCACAAAGCTTGAACACGAACCTTGAAGATGATGATTTTCACCCTCTAGCGGTATCCACACTTCGAACGAATATCAAAGGAGCTTCTTTGATCTTGGTTGCTAGACCAATAATTGTAAAACACGCTTTCACAATTTAATAAAGAACTATATGGAATTTATTTGTGAATTATTTTGTTCCTCAATCAATGATATCTTAGAACAAAATAAAAACTCTCTCAAACTCTTTGAGACTCACAAAAGCACACTCTTTTATGGTCTGGCCGAATTGGGGTTTTTATACATAATTAAGACCTATTCCAAATAGGAATCTTGTGCCAAAAACCATTCCTAATCGAATTAGGAAATTTCAAACCGGCATACCGGGCGCCCGCCTGGTCCTACCCAGGCGCCCGCTTGTTTGGGCAGAAGGTCAAGGCCTTTTCGGCTTATTCAGGCGCCCGCCTGGTTCAACCCAAGCGCCCGCTTGGTTGACCAGGAGGCCCAAAACTTTTCCAAAAATTCCTTTGAGATCCTTCAACCCTAAATTCCATTATAGCCCTTTTATTTAAGATTCGTTCTATTGCGTGTGACCCTCTAGGATTATACTAAGTTGGCAATGGGCTCAAACATGATCCCATAAGATATGATTAGGTTCTAGCAAACCGTCATACCTACCCAAATAGTATAACTAGATACAAGTTCGCATTCCTTTAGAATATGTCATAATCCCTTTGTCCTCGATGTCATTGAACACAAGTCATGGTCAACAAGTCAACTTGTTTTTGTTCAATACTTTCTCGATTCCGAATATGTTGATAATCCAAATGACATTGATCTAATCAATCCATTTGAGTTTGGCCAAACATTTCATCAACATCATTCCTACGAGGGGCCCAAGCCTGACATCTCTCCGAAGAGGGACAAATCCATTTAGCTTATTATTCTTCCCTACGTGAATCCGATTATGCCAATCATACCCTTTATAACTACCGTGTTAAGGCAGCGTTTGAATATGTCAAACATAATCTTCATCAAGTGGAAGACTATAATAACTTCATGTCTAAGGATTCAAATGACATAACTAATATGAGATTTATATATGATGTCGACCATGACATAAATCTCATACCGCGGGTCATGTCCAGTACCTTGTTCCAAACAAGTACCCATAAATCTAACATGATCATCCCATGATCATTTAGCCTTTATACTAGTGCTTAACAAGCTCTAGGGACGGAGATTATTATAAGCAAACACGAGCCATAATAATAATCTTATTATCTCTTTATCATTATGAATAAATGATAACTCATACAACGTTTAACAAACGTGCCTAGGGCACCAACACCAACAAGTGCATCGGCAGAACTAGGGAATTGAGCAGGCACAAACTTTGTAGGTTTAAAGGTTTTAGTATTGCCTTTCTTTCCATTCTGTTTACCTTTGGAAGTTACCTTATTAGGTACTTGTCCATCGGCAGCAGATGTGGTTAGACCGGCAGTACTAGCTCTGCTGATGTATTCACCAAGAATACCGTTATCGGCAGACTCAGTATCGGCAACCTTAACATATTTTTGTTTGTGCTTGTCATTCCTTTTGTTCTGGTTCTTAGGATACTTCATTGCCACAGTACTGTATATTGGCTTAGCATCCTTATGCACTGAGTTAACAGGACTACATTCAACTCTCTCATCCTTTTTCTCGATCGCACAAGTTTCAGTAGAGCTGCTGCTGCTGGAATCAAATCCTAACCCAGATTGGTCCTTATATGACATTTGGGTCTGTAGGATTGTTTCAACAGCAACTCTAGATTTTGTGTAAGAATCAACAATCCTTGAGAGATGATTGTTTCTTTTCACAAGATCTTCGATCTGCGCTATCAATACTGCTACTTGGCTTTTGAGATCCAGGTTTTCTTTCTTTAGAAGAACAGACTCAAGCTCATGTCCTTTGAGAACATTAAGTTCAGACACAAGCAAGTCATTCTCTGCAGAAATTCTATTGAAATCAGCAGCCATCACTTTATGAACGCTACTCAGCTTCTCATGATCAATAAAAAGTTCATCCATTGTCTCTACCATTTCAGCTTTGGATATTTCAGGAAAGGGATCAGCTAAAATTTTGGGGCCAGAGATAATAGGTTTAGGAGAGAAGTCAGGTAGGGAAGAGATGGGTTTCGAAAGGCTTTTGGCATATTGGGATGCTCGGTGAATGAGAATTTTCTGGTCATTGGTAAGGGTTTAGGTTTGATAGCAGTGAATTGAATAGAGTTACATTGACCATAGAGAGAGGTTCCCACTTGGTGAACTCTGTATCCATTTGGGTTCTCTGCTTTGACACTAATCTCTTTGAAGTGTGGTTGAGGTCTTCCAGTAGCTTCTTCTCTGACTGGAGATCTTGGAGGAGATGGATCTCGGTAGACTGGAGTCGCCAATGTGGATGTATCGGCATCTTCCAAGTCTAGGGCGACAAAGCTTACGTCGGCATCTTCATCTTCATCGGCATCTTCATCTGAGTCAGTTTCACACCAAACCGGCAAGGCCTTTTCTGTGCTTTCATCGGCAACAAAGCTTCGAGACTTGGGATGTCTCTTGTTGAATGACTTCCTCACATACTCATATTTTGGTTGAGGACATTTAGAAGCAAAGTGACCAGGTTTTCTGCAGTTGAAGCAAACAAGATCACCTTTGTTGTTCTTTCCGTCGGTAGCACTTGTTGATGGTTTGTTGTAACTTGCTGGTTTTTGAAAAGTTGGTGTGAATGATTTTGGTTGCTGGTAGTTTCCTTTCTGCATCCTTTTGAAGTCCTTAAACCTTTTGTAGTTCCTAGCGAAGGCGGCAAATTCGTCTTCTTCCATAGGCTGTTCTGAGGTAGTTTCAGAGGTTTTGGAGCTGCAGGGTATAGGATGGGGATCTATAGGAGGGAATTTGTTTGAAAGGAAGGATATCTGTGACTGAGCTGATAGAGACAAGTTTTTGAAATTTTTATCGAGAACGTTAAGTTTTTGCAGTTCTCTCTCATACAGAAATAGACTAGATACAAGATTCTGAATAGAAGTCTTGTTCAAGTCTCTCACTTCTCTAACAGCGGTGACCTTGGTATGATATTCATTTCCCAAAGAACTTAGAAAACGAATATTCAGGTCTTTTATAGTATAAATCTTTCCTAATGAAGCACATAAATTACTTACCTCGCAGAATCTGTCGTAGGCACTCCTTAGTGATTCACCATCTTGTTTCTTGAAGGATTCAAACTCAGCGATACAATCGTAGAGTCTGTTGTCCTTTACCTGCTCGTCACCTTCAAAGTATGCAAGGAGCTTGTTCCAGCATTCTTGAGCCGTGGAGCACAAGTCAATGAGTTTATATTGCTTGTCGTCCAAACCACAAGAAATAATGTGGCATGCTTTTCCATCTAGGGCAGCTGAAAGTTTGTCGTCCTCGGTCCATTCCTCTCTTGGTTTCTCGACCAAGGTTTCTTCAATCTGAACATGGGTTTCTTGTTCAGTGTCACGATCAGCATGTTGTGTCAGCGGTGTGGAGGGAATAGGTCTATAGGTGGTTGAGACTTTTAAAGGAATGATTGGACCACCTTCTATGACCTTCATCAACCGATCATCGATTGAGTTCATATACTTCATCATACGAGATTTCCAGACACCAAACTCGTTGACATTTAACAACGGTATGGTGGTGATGTTAAATGACTGCATGATTTTTCCTGCCATGGTATCGGCAATACAAGCTGCAAAGCTTGGAAATTTCTTTCAAAATTCCAAGCTCTGATACCAATTGTTAGGCCCAATTGGTAGGAAAATAGGCTAGAGGGGGGGGGGGTGAATAGCCTATTTAAAACTTTTACAAAGAAACACTTTTAAATGCAAAGTCACTTATCAGTTTGCAAACTATTATCAGTAAGCGCAGCGGGTAAAATATGACTTAGTTTTAACTCACACGAAATCAGTGTATAAAAGATTTTCAGAGCTTAGTTTAAACACAAAGTTGTTTCTAAAAGTTCAATGCAGTTTCAAGAGATTGGTCAATGGAAATTACAATGAATCAGTATAAGCATATGCAATCTGCTGGTGATAGAATTCCAACCGGCAAAGATAAGGCAAGCAGCAGAGACACAGGGATTTGGAGAGGTTCAAAGTGTAAATTGACACGCCCCAAGTCCCGGGATTCCCTAATAGAATCTCGAACCTGGTGCGCGTAACTAACAAGAAACAAGAAACTAACGGGAAACAGGAACAATACCTGTTAAAACAAACTGACATGCTATATCTACTCAAGGAGCTAAGATAGCTCACAACGAGTTCTAGACCAAGATAATTAAAACCAAACAAGGTTACATACAGCGGAAGACATGCCTAGCAAATAAGCTGGCATCAAGAACTGTCTAGGACAACAAATACTACCCCAATACAAGCCCAGAGTTTATTAACTCATACAAGATCGTCCTTACCAAAATATAAAAGGACACTAACTTCGAACAAGAATATCCTGCTGAGTAAGTTCCCAGCTAAGTCGAGCCTCACTGCGTACTATCCCCTGCTTTCCTGGGGGGGGGGGAACAATTAAACAAATAAAGGGTGAGATAAATCTCAGTAAGCTATTAACATGCAACTATATGTCATGTTATCATGCAATACAAGTAGATACTCAAGTAATCATATATCAAGTATCATCAAGTAACAAGTATAGGAGAGGCTAAGCCAACTCAACAAGTAATCAAGCTCAAGATATGATCAGGTAACAAGTAGTCAAGTAGTGTGAGAGGCTAGACCAGCTCACCAAGATGCACATAGGCCTATCACGCATTGTACCTGAATCCTTCCTTATTTCTCCCAAGAATACCATTTGTTGTCGATGCTTTTCTAGCTGAGGACAACCAAGAACAAGAACAAGAGACTGCTGTGCAGTATATAAGAAGACCTGGTAACCAGTGTCATCCACAAGAACAAGATCCATGAGGTGAACAGGACAGGAGTTAGCATTCACTTAGGTCAGGCTTATTGCTCCAACCAAGGAAGCTATGCCCTTACTATGGCCGGTAGTAAGGGGTCAAGCGGAAATACATAGGGACCCGATTGTCACTTAAACCCCAGCTCTCGCGACAAGCGTGAACCTATATATTTTCGAACAAGCAAGGAGAACCAGCTGGACTCACACAAGAATGCACAAGTAGATGTTTACTTGAACTACGAGAACAGAACTCAGTCCCTTATTAGTGGACTATTCTTTATGCACCATGTAATCATGTATCATGTGCTCACGAGAATATGCACCATGTAATTATGTATCATGTGCTCACGAGAATATGCACCATGTAATCATGTATCATGTGCTCACGAGAATATGCACTATGTAATTATGTATCATGTGCTCACGAGAATATGCACCATGTAATCATGTATCATGTGCTCACGAGAATACAAGTACCCATACGCAATTATTGCGAATACAAACCAAGATAACACTGGCACATAAGGTGTCCATGTAACACGATCAATCCAAGTAAGAGTCCATTAATAACAGACTTCAGTCAAGTAGTAGGGTATATCACTTTGTCACATGCCAAGTTTGCAGGTACATATTCATATCACGTTTAACACATTAAAGTGTCTACCACGATACACTTACTATCAAATAGAGCTCAATACATTATACTCTAAACACGTAGTAGAATAGGTCATATTGTACCTAGACACAGTCATACTTCACGTATATGTATCGTTAGTAATCGAATACATTTTCTAACACATATTGTGTTCTATAACCATTCTTATTAATTTAAATCGTAGTATTCACGATTATATGAATTATCTTCATATTACACTAGTCCCTATTTTCTTTAGGAACCATTTCAAGACAAGATATCTTCTTTATATTTTATATACTTCATTGAGTATATACACGATTAAAACTAAATCATTTACACTTTAGTGCTTATTTATAGCACTTCCAATATACACGTATCAAGTTCAACTATGTAGTAGAGTTAATCCTTCTCTATCTAGTTCCATAATCCAATTATTTGGTTATTCATACCATGTACCAATCAATCAAGAAGCCACAGTCTATCAAGTAAATATATGCAAGATTTGCATATACTCATCAAGACTCTTTCAAGTTTATTACCATACACCTATATTGGTGTCAAGGCACGTACAAGATTTTATAATCTTATATTCAAGTCTTAATCCAATTATTTGGATGTTCAAGTCATGTACAAGATTTTATGGTCTTATACTTCAAGTTACTGTCTCAACTTAAGACATTCAAGACATTCAGGACATTCAAGACATATACAAGATTTTATCATCTTATATTCAAGTTCTCAATCCATTTCTTTGGATGGTTAAACATGTACAAGAGTTAAACATCTTATACTTCGAGTTCAAGCTAAGAAGATGAATTATACATCTTTCACGAATTATTTTCAAATCCTTTTCTTAGGACATTCAAGCTCAATTCATTAATTGGTGCTCCTAAAGTACACAAACATTTACTTCAAGACACATAAAAGAGTTACTACTCTTATACTCAAGTTGTCATTTAATTATGATTCAAGTCCACTTTTCATTTGTTCACAAATGGACTATTTTTCAGTACTAGAGTGTTCTATAACACTCATCTAGGCTATCTAGGGTAGTACCCTCAACCTAGACTAAGAATACTTCGAGTTCAATTTAAGTAAATGAGCTATAGAACTCATACTTACAAGTTCTTAATCCCCTACATAGGATATTCAATCTCAAGTCATTATTTTAATGCCCCTAAGGTGCACAATCATTGGCTTCAAAACAAGTATAACACATAAGTGCTTGTTCATAGCACTTTCAAGACATATAAAAGAGTTCTTCCTTTTATACTCAAGTTCTCATTTGAGTTCTATAAGTGTTCATGTACAAGACTAAATTCTCATTTTAATTAAATGAGTATTCATGTTTAAGACCAAGTTCTGATGCCCCTAAGGTGTCACAACACTTGCTAGGACATCTTATACTAAGGTGATATACCTTAACTAGAGTTACTTCCAACTTATACAAACTTTAAACAACATTTTGTTCTTCAGGTAACTGTGCGGTCGCCTAAAATGGCCTCTGCGGTCGCACACAAGCAGGTCAATTCCTTTGAAAAACCTTTCAGAAAGATGGGCGGTCGCCCAAGGGTTTTTGTGCGGTCGCACAAGGTACCAAAATGCGAAATTTTCATTTCTTTCCCAGGTTAAGAAATCTCCGTCCCAAACGTAGGAGTAACTTTTATTAACTCTTAGGCAATACCCAAAACATTATTTCAGGCTCAATTCATTTCTTTTACCGTCCCATAAATAATAGGACAATTTACTTTTATTCCATTTCAATATTTCACCGTCCCCAAAAGTATAAGTACAATTTTATTTTATACTAATATACCCATCTAGGGATACTTCCATTCATTTCCCCGTACCACAAATAATGGTACGATTTTTCTAATAATATTTAAATCAAGTTACTATTTTACCGTTTCACGAATAGGAGTGTAATTTTCTTATTAACTTGCAAACCCATTTAGCATGCTCTGTACCAAGAAATACCCCCTTCGTCCCAATTTAACAAGTATCACAAAAATTGCCCAAAACACAATTTTAACAAGAACAAGTAGCGGGAATAACATATATACATGTTATTACAAGTAAGGGGAAGCTAATAGCTTACCTAGTCAAAAATTAAGTTGACCCAAATTAATTTCTGATCGGCCTGGAACGCTCTATTCAACGCCACAAATATTTATCCGGGACCGGAATCACGAACAGATGGATAATTAAGCTCGAGGAGTCGAGAATAGGAAGAATCCTAAACTTGGCTTTTGGAACAGAAGGAGAGTACGAGAAGAAAACTTAAGATTTGCTTTCTCTGAGGAGAAAGCAACAAGATATACTTGCCACTTTCAAAGAATTGCAACTAGGCCCCTCAAGTTTCACTAATTACAAAAAGGCCCCTAAACTTCCAACTTTGACATTTAACCACCTTAATTTTCTAAAGTAATTAAATAATTAACTCAAATAAAATAGCATATAATTATGCTAGCCAAGAATTTAACAAGCAAGTCAAAAATTTAACAAATAAGTCAATTATTTAACGAAATTAAGGATGGGCATTACATCCTCCCCACCTTAAAGAAAATTCGTCCTCGAATTTTTACTAGATTAAGATTATAACATATATAATCAACAAATAGAACTCAAGAACATCACGACTATGCACAGATACTCACAAATATTCTATGCAATTTAGATGTATCAATTATAACATCGAAACACATAAAGTCAAGCAGACTCGATTAGTCAATCCACTATATTGGTGAAACTTGACATATCCACTAAAAATAATAAGACTGGTCATATCCTCCATATCACTGTAATACTGGTCAAATCCACTAGGCAATCTCAGATACTGAAGTCGTGGTTATCCATCGTTTCAATATTCAAAACTGACTTTACGTATATCAATCCATCAAGACAATCCATCAAAAGATGTAGCTCTCGGTGTCAAATAGTTAACGATAGAGCTGCCTTCGAAATTCATTCATGAATCTCTAACAAGACCACGAAATCTCAAGAACACACGTACCTTGGTTGTTTCCACTTATAGGTCAACACAGATACTCACTTCAGACATCTACTACAAGGTAGATATATCCTCTATCAAGAAATTCCCAAGTTGAATCTTCAACTCGTTTAACTCAATCGATGTCAAGAACATTAATCCAGATGTCAGCACTGTATTCGCACTGTCACAACTCAAGATAATCCAAATTTCTCATCAAGAATGGATACATCCATCTGGTTTGGTTTAGAAATTCCACTATCAATCACATAGGTTAAATACCCAGTACAATCTCGAGAACCCTTTCTAGACTTTCAATGCAGAACATAAAGGTTATGCATAAATCTATCATGCTCACATATATAGTCAAGCATTCTAGCATAGAAATAATTACCATCTATTGTGGTAAACAAGAATGGCATAACATATAGAAAGCCAAATCATAACACGTAAGAGCCAAGCCATAACACGTATCACATCAATGTCCCATCTAGGTAACATGACCAAGTCAACTTATAACGTATAGGGTGTTATCACCCACACTTATTTCAAGCTCTTATTCATAACAATATCAAGCACGTAGTCTCTTACTAGAGAATACACTTCCACGTAATTCACGAGATAAGGACAAGCATGCATATATAGCACGAAAAAAATGTCCACAAGACAAGATAGATACGCCTAAGTCTTTGAAGACTCGCACTCTCGATTCTCGAATCATCTAATCCAATTGGATCAACACTATCAACACCAGTCCTATGCCTGGTATAACAACAAGTAACGAAGCACTCGACGTTAGTAGCACACCCAAGACTAACCCAAGCTAGGCCATAGACCCTATCCAGGCTTAGAGCTAAACCAGGCTCTGATACCACACTGACACGCCCCAAGTCCCGGGATTCCCTAATAGAATCTCGAACCTGGTGCGCGTAACTAACAAGAAACAAGAAACTAACGGGAAACAGGAACAATACCTGTTAAAACAAACTGACATGCTATATCTACTCAAGAATAAGGAGCTAAGATAGCTCACAACGAGTTCTAGACCAAGATAATTAAAACCAAACAAGGTTACATACAGCGGAAGACATGCCTAGCAAATAAGCTGGCATCAAGAACTGTCTAGGGACAACAAATACTACCCCAATACAAGCCCAGAGTTTATTAACTCATACAAGATCGTCCTTACCAAAATATAAAAGGACACTGACTTCGAACAAGAATATCCTGCTGAGTAAGTTCCCAGCTAAGTCGAGCCTCACTGCGTACTATCCCCTGCTTTCCTGGGGGGGGGAAACAATTAAACAAATATAGGGTGAGATAAATCTCAGTAAGCTATTAACATGCAACTATATGTCATGTTATCATGCAATACAAGTAGATACTCAAGTAATCATATATCAAGTATCATCAAGTAACAAGTATAGGAGAGGCTAAGCCAACTCAACAAGTAATCAAGCTCAAGATATGATCAGGTAACAAGTAGTCAAGTAGTGTGAGAGGCTAGACCAGCTCACCAAGATGCACATAGGCCTATCACGCATTGTACCTGAATCCTTCCTTATTTCTCCCAAGAATACCATTTGTTGTCGATGCTTTTCTAGCTGAGGACAACCAAGAACAAGAACAAGAGACTGCTGTGCAGTATATAAAAAGACCTGGTAACCAGTGTCATCCACAAGAACAAGATCCATGAGGTGAACAGGACAGGAGTTAGCATTCACTTAGGTCAGGCTTATTGCTCCAACCAAGGAAGCTATGCCCTTACTATGGCCGGTAGTAAGGGGTCAGGCGGAAATACATAGGGACCCGATTGTCACTTAAACCCCAGCTCTCGCGACAAGCGTGAACCTATATATTTTCGAACAAGCAAGGAGAACCAGCTGGACTCACACAAGAATGCACAAGTAGATGTTTACTTGAACTACGAGAACAGAACTCAGTCCCTTATTAGTGGACTATTCTTTATGCACCATGTAATCATGTATCATGTGCTCACGAGAATATGCACCATGTAATTATGTATCATGTGCTCACAAGAATATGCACCATGTAATCATGTATCATGTGCTCACGAGAATATGCACCATGTAATTATGTATCATGTGCTCACGAGAATATGCACCATGTAATCATGTATCATGTGCTCACGAGAATACAAATACCCATACGCAATTATTGCGAATACAAACCAAGATAACACTGGCACATAAGGTGTCCATGTAACACGATCAATCCAAGTAAGAGTCCATTAATAACAGACTTCAGTCAAGTAGTAGGGTATATCACTTTGTCACATGCCAAGTTTTCAGGTACATATTCATATCACGTTTAACACATTAAAGTGTCTACCACGATACCCTTACTATCAAATAGAGCTCAATACATTATACTCTAAACACGTAGTAGAATAGGTCATATTGTACCTAGACACAGTCATACTTCACGTATATGTATCGTTAGTAATCGAATACATTTTCTAACACATATTGTGTTCTATAACCATTCTTATTAATTTAAATCGTAGTATTCACGATTATATGAATTATCTTCATATTACACTAGTCCCTATTTTCTTTAGGAACCATTTCAAGACAAGATATCTTCTTTATAATTTATATACTTCATTGAGTATATACACGATTAAAACTAAATCATTTACACTTTAGTGCTTATTTATAGCACATCCAATATACACGTATCAAGTTCAACTATGTAGTAGAGTTAATCCTTCTCTATCTAGTTCCATAACCCAATTATTTGGTTATTCATACCATGTACCAATCAATCAAGAAGCCACATTCTATCAAGTAAATATATGCAAGATTTGCATATACTCATCAAGACTCTTTCAAGTTTATTACCATACACCTATATTGGTGTCAAGGCACGTACAAGATTTTATAATCTTATATTCAAGTCTTAATCCAATTATTTGGATGTTCAAGTCATGTACAAGATTTTATGGTCTTATACTTCAAGTTACTGTCTCAACTTAAGACATTCAAGACATTCAGGACATTCAAGACATATACAAGATTTTATCATCTTATATTCAAGTTCTCAAACCATTTCTTTGGATGGTTAAACATGTACAAGAGTTAAACATCTTATACTTCGAGTTCAAGCTAAGAAGATGAATTATACATCTTTCACGAATTATTTTCAAATCCTTTTCTTAGGACATTCAAGCTCAATTCATTAATTGGTGCTCCTAAAGTACACAAACATTTACTTCAAGACACATAAAAGAGTTACTACTCTTATACTCAAGTTGTCATTTAATTATGATTCAAGTCCACTTTTCATTTGTTCACAAAGGGACTATTTTTCAGTACTAGAGTGTTCTATAACACTCATCTAGGCTATCTAGGGTAGTACCCTCAACCTAGACCAAGAATACTTCGAGTTCAATTTAAGTAAATGAGCTATAGAACTCATACTTACAAGTTCTTAATCCCCTACATAGGATATTCAATCTCAAGTCATTGTTTTAATGCCCCTAAGGTGCACAATCATTGGCTTTAAGACAAGTATAACACATAAGTGCTTGTTCATAGCACTTTCAAGACATATAAAAGAGTTCTTCCTTTTATACTCAAGTTCTCATTTGAGTTCTATAAGTGTTCATGTACAAGACTAAATTCTCATTTTTAATTAAATGAGTATTCATGTTTAAGATCAAGTTCTGATGCCCCTAAGGTGTCACAACACTTGCTAGGACATCTTATACTAAGGTGATATACCTTAACTAGAGTTACTTCAAACTTATACAAACTTTAAATAACATTTTGTTCTTCAGGTAACTGTGCGGTCGCCTAAAATGGCCTGTGCGGTCGCACACAAGCAGGTCAATTCCTTTGAAAAACCTTTCAGAAAGATGGGCGGTCGCCCAAGGGTTTTTGTGCGGTCGCACAAGGTACCAAAATGCGAAATTTTCATTTCTTTCCCAGGTTAAGAAATCTCCGTCCCAAACGTAGGAGTAACTTTTATTAACTCTTAGGCAATACCCAAAACATTATTTCAGGCTCAATTCATTTCTTTTACCGTCCCATAAATAATAGGACAATTTACTTTTATTCCATTTCAATATTTCACCGTCCCCAAAAGTATAAGTACAATTTTATTTTATACTAATATACCCATCTATGGATACTTCCATTCATTTCCCCGTACCACAAATAATGGTACGATTTTTCTAATAATATTTAAATCAAGTTACTATTTTACCGTTTCACGAATAGGAGTGTAATTTTCTTATTAACTTGCAAACCCATTTAGCATGCTCTGTACCAAGAAATACTCCCTTCGTCCCAATTTAACAAGTATCACAAAAATTGCCCAAAACACAATTTTAACAAGAACAAGTAGCGGGAATAACATATATACATGTTATTACAAGTAAGGGGAAGCTAATAGCTTACCTAGTCAAAAATCAAGTTGACCCAAATTAATTTCTGATCGGCCTGGAACGCTCTATTCAACGCCACGAATATTTATCCGGGACCGGAATCACGAACATAGGGATAATTAAGCTCGAGGAGTCGAGAATAGGAAGAATCCTAAACTTGGCTTTTGGAACAGAAGGAGAGTACGAGAAGAAAACTTAAGATTTGCTTTCTCTGAGGAGAAAGCAACAAGATATACTTGCCACTTTCAAAGAATTGCAACTAGGCCCCTCAAGTTTCACTAATTACAAAAAGGCCCCTAAACTTCCAACTTTGACATTTAACCACCTTAATTTTCTAAAGTAATTAAATAATTAACTCAAATAAAATAGCATATAATTATGCTAGCCAAGAATTTAACAAGCAAGTCAAAAATTTAACAAATAAGTCAAATATTTAACGAAATTAAGGATGGGCATTACATAAATACTGCTACGTCCTCTACCAAGTTTGGTCAGAACTTGGATTTGGGTTAAGAGTACTATTAGATTTTTCTAGTCTATTACAAGCACGGCTTTGCCGGTATACAAAGACTAAGTTCTAGAAATTTCTAATGGATCGTAAAACAATTCTGACCAAGTGTATTTGAGCGGCAAGTTCAAGAGAACTTATCACACTCAGGTGGGTGTGTGAATAACTTAAACAACGTATTCTTTATATAATCTAGTTCGGGAATACTAACAATGTTGTTTGAGTTGGTGCACAAGTGTATGTCCTATTAAATGATCTAATGATTATATGGACACAGAATGTTTGAGTCTTTAATGAATACTCAAAAACATTCAACTCTCTTCAATGCTCTATTTTCACCAACCTTCTTTAATGCTCCAAGTCCACTATTTATAAGAGGAGTAAATGTCTTGAGTCTTGTAGAAGAAGGCTTGCAATTTAAATATCCAACTGGGTAGTTGAGGAGCATTAAATGCGGTATCTTTAGCATTAATGGCGAAGATATGTGGTACACGCATGCTCGCAAAAGTCTGATGGGTAAAGACCCTTTTGTCTCAACCGGTTACCTGCAAAAAGCAAGTAGAGACAGAGTATAGCTAAAAGTAGCTATGTGTCAGACGGCGCAGCAATCATTACAGAGCAGGTAAACTACTTTTAGATAAAACAGTAAGAAAGGACAGGGACAATCAGCAAGGTTGACTTTAAGGTGAAACGATGTAACCTGACTGACAGTACAGACTGTCTTTCTTTATCGGCAAGTTGAGAATGAAGTTGATCGGCAACTTGTTTATCAAGTTGATCGGCAACTAGTTTACTGGTCTGCTGATTTGCTTCCTCTTGCTGGTTTGCCTTGTTTGAAGAGTTGGAATACACCTGTGCTGATCACCAAGAATCCTAAGAGTACTTTATAAGAGTTCTAATAAAATTGGGGGATCCTAAGTGATAGCTATGATTGGGATTAAACAATTCTATGTCCTAAACATATATTTGATCAACATGTTCCTTTAGCTGCAACACTTTTGTCCAGGTGTACTAAACAGTCCGGAGGGAAACACCAAAGTATTCTGCAGCTTCTTTCATTTTGCCTTGAGGAAGCTTTCCTTCAACAGAAGCATCCAGCAACAAGTGTGCCAGCATGTTTCTCTCTGTGTTGGTTAAATTAGTTTTCATGGTCTAACTTTTGGTTTTAAAAAAATGTTTTGTGATGTCAGATAGTAGGTTTATTTATACCCATTTTGTTAATGTTTAGGAGGGAAGTTTGAATTGTAATTATTGTAAATTGCTGTAAGTTTGAATTTTCAGTAAATTTGAATGAAATTTTGGGTGGGAAAATTTATTATCAACTTGTTATGTTATGAAGCAGGTGATGGTGAATAGATATTTTGATCAACATTTGGCTCCAAATTCAAATTTCTAACTGGGGTAAAGATTAGCAGTGAGTGGATTTTTAATCCATTTGTCTAATCAGTTCTAATCTCTGTTGGGGTGCAACCCAAAGTCCCACATCGGCAATTGAGCAAACAATTGCAAGGTATATAAGAGCACCCACCCACTTCATTAGCATGAGGCCTTTTGGGGATGCCCAAAAACAAATCCGTGCGGGCTGGGCCCAAAGCGGACAATATCATACTAATGTGGGAAAGTGGTGGTGGTGGTCGCGGTCCCTACAAGTGGTATCAGAGCCATGGTTCGGATGGGCCGGACCGGGTGGACCGTGTGTGTGCTTTATAGGGTGGGGTTCCCCTTGTGCGACATAGCGAATCGAGTCTTGCAATCGAGGGCGATGGTGTTTCGCGGGCGGTTGGTACAAGCTTTCGCCGATATGGGCCAGAGGAAACACTGCGGGCCATAGCGGTGTGGTCCTTGGTTTGAGGGGGGGATTGTTGGGGTGCAACCCAAAGTCCCACATCGGCAATTGAGCAAACAATTGCAAGGTATATAAGAGCACCCACCCACTTCATTAGTATGAGGCCTTTTGGAAGATTCCCAAAAACAAATCCGTGCGGGCTAGGCCCAAAGCGGACAATATCATACTAATGTGGGAAAGTGGTGGTGGTGGTCGCGGTCCCTACAACACCCCACTACTATTATATTTTAATATCTATCATTATTTCTTAATCCCCGTGCCAACCTAGTATTTGCAATTTAAAATGGGACGGAGGGAGTATACCCTTAATAATGATTGTCTTACCCAACCATTTAATTACCTAGGTAGTTATATTACTTTAGGGGTATTTAGGACTTCTGCACATGCATTAATAACATTTTTTAATATGTGTGAAACACTCCAAAACGACATCTATTTTGAGACGGTGGGAGTAGTATTTAAAAATTCCAATGCTATGGCTCAAAAGTACGTCAAAAAATCTTGTTAATTGGCCACATCAGGGTCGGTGGAGGGCTTGATGACAATTTAGGGCTTGAAATGTTGGGGGGTCGGTGGAGGGATTGATGTTTTAATTGGCCACATCAGGGTCTAATATGAGTTTTTCTCGCCAATTAAGGGATTTTTGAAGGAATTCGGTAGAAATCTTGTTAAGTGGCCATGTACCACGCACGTGATTAAGAATCATACCCAAAGCCAAATTTTTCAATGTAACGACTTACATGGTAGCTGGGACAGAATGCCAGGCAAGCCCCGATATTGTCTTATTGCTGGAATCACGCCCTAATCGAAGATAATCTCCGACGAGATAGCTGATGAAATTTTGGGGTTATGGTTTTGGTGATTTCAGCCCCAGAGATGACAAAAGTTAGATTTACATAGGACTATTCGATCTGAAGATTTCGCCAAAGAAGGGATCGCTGCCGGAGAAGAACATCGGAGGGAATGTGCTGGAGGTGGGGAAGGAGAGAGAGAGAGAGAGAGAGAGAGAGAGAGAGAGAGAGAAAGAAACGGCAGCGAGAGGAGGGAGTACGCATTGTGAAAAGATAGGAGTTGAAGGTATATAAAGACTTCTTACACCCTCCCCTCACTTTTAGAAAATATCATTTGACCTTTTAAAAGTTAAGGACAATACAAATTAACAGACATGTTAATCACATGCGTGGCACATGGCCACTTAACAACAATTCTAATGAAATCCGTCAAAAAAACCTTAATTGGTGATAAAAACTCATATTAGACCCTGATGTGGTGAAAAAAACATCATGCCATCCGCCGAAGACACCCCTACATTTCAGGCCCTAAATTGTCATTAACCCTAAAACAAACATGAAAATGAAAATGAGCACATTTTTTTGTTTGGATAAACTCTGACTTTTATTAATTTCAATAGTTCGATGATGACATTATTTCCTCCATCAATATATATTACTCCTTTGGTTTCAAAATTATAATCTCGTTTAATTATACATATAAACTATATATTTTTATATTATTAGTTTTAGTGATATTTAATTATTATTTTTCCTAAATTTCCTATTATCACAACCATGCATTATTCAATAAATACATACAAACTAAGTTTAAAGTTCAATGATTTTAACACACTAAATTTTAAAAGTAAGATTATCTTTTTGGTACAAACATAAATGAAAAGAGGAGCTATCATTTTTCCGACTGAATAACTATAAAAAAATATTGGTAGCAAAATAGGTTTTGTGAGTATGAAAAATGAGGTATGAAAGAGAAGGTGAGGCAAAAAATATGAGTCGATAATTGTTATGGTGTTGGTTTTGGAGGAAACTAGTTCCTCCATAAATTATAAAAAGTCCACTTTTTAACCCTTAAACCCTACACCCTAAATCCTAAACCCTAAACCTTAAACTCTAAATCTTCACCCCTATAAAAACAGGACTTTTTATAACTTATGGAGAAACTAGTTTCCCCTAAAATTTTCTGATTGTTATGTGTAACAAATGAGACCCACCGATTAAAAAAATAATGTCTCCATTTATAATAAAGGTTTGATAGTTTCCTTTTGGGCTTTACATAGCAAAAGGTTACTAAAGCAAAATAAAGATTTGAAAATACTTTTTACTCAATAGGCTCACTTGCCCACTGAGAACAAAAATACACATATTATTCTCTAGCCCACATTATCTTGCTTATTTGATTTTTTATACTCACAACACATACTTCACTATGAACACTATTTTTAATTTCCTTAATTTTCATGTATTCAATTTAGTAACCCATGTTACGAATGGGGCGGACGATCAATATATCTTTTTCTTTATCTCACCTCTATGGAAAGAGGGGATGATACGTAGCATGGTATACCAATACAAGAAATATGGGCTTTAGAGGCACTCAAATATGCCACTTAATAGCGATTAAGTGGCATTTTTTAAACCTAGTGGCATTAGCTAGAGGCACTAAAATATGCCACTTAATAGCGCGATTAAGTGGCATTTTTTTAACCTAGTGGCATTAGGCTGATGTCACCTCTACCGATGACACTAAAAGAAATAGTAGCATTTAATGATGATATAATGGCAATTCACAATGCCACTAAAATTATTAAATGTCATTAAATATAAATTCTCTAAAACCACTATTTTCTAAACGCCAGCAAATATGCATATTGTGGCATTTTTAGCTTAATACCACTTATATCGATGCCAGTAATTAAATATCATTTTTCTTGTAATATACCTAATCTTTTAGTCAACGAAACGTACATAAATCCCCTCCAATATCTTCAGGAAACTCGGGCTCATGGGGGCCTTTGCCTTCATATCTGGAAGAGCACGATTCTGCATCTATAACCATCCTAGCCCGGGTAAGAGTCGATAGCTGGTTATGACTCAAGCCGGGCTTTCGAAAGAAAGGAGGCAGTAAGTCTCCAGGGGAAGGAAACTCTCTAGCAAAGGAAAATGTTCCCAAACGAGACCTCAGCCTTATTATGCTAGTAAAAAGGGGAGCCTTTGTAAACCTAGCTATGGTGTGCGGCACATAGGAAGAGAAGAAGAGTCAATGGAGGAAAGATCTTCCTTGTTAATTTATTATTAACTGTACATTGTAATATATACACAAATTATGACAATAGTTTAGGAAGGTTAGGATTCTTCCTAAACTAGGATTGACTCTCCCTATTTACAATGATTCATCCAAACTATAACTCTAAACATATATACACGAAATATATACTATGTATACTAAGATACGTCTAATACCCCCCCCCCCAAGCAAAACGTCCAGTGGGATGTTGAAGCTTGGTAGAAAGAAACTGGAAGCGCGTCTTGGAGAGACCCTTTGTGAACAAATCAGCGAGCTGGTCATCGGAGGAGATATACTGAAGACGAAGGAAGCCCCGAGTGACTAACTCACGGATAAAATGATAATCTATCTCAATGTGGCGCGTACGATCGTGAAACACGGGATTACAAGCCATATGCATAGCGGAGATATTATCACAAAATAAAGACGGAGGAGGAAATGGAAGCCGAAGCTCCCTGAATAAGAAGGAGAACCATCGCAACTCAGCAGTTGTAGTGGCCAAGGCACGATACTCTGCCTCACTACTAGAGCGAGAAACTGTAGATTTTTTCTTGGCAGTCCAAGAGACAAGATTGGGACCAACAAATATACACGCACCCGTTGTCAAACCCTCTACTATACGTACTGTTCTTGCCATTGCTCATTCTCGCTCTTGGGATATTCAGCAGTTGGATGTGCGTAACGCTTTTCCACCTGGGTTTGTTGACTCCTCTTCCCTTGATCATGTGTGCAAGCTTCATAAGGCCCTTTATGGTCTTAAGCAGTCTCCTCGGGCATGGTTTCAGCGGCTTCACTCATTTCTTCTTCATCATGGCTTTCTCAATAGTCGTGCCGGTTCTTCTTTATTTATTCGGCATCGACAGGGGTCCACAGTCCTCATCTTAGTTTATGTGGATGACATCATCATCACTGGGTCGTCTTCTTCAGCTGTCTCTCACGTTATTGACGATATCTGCAACACCTTTGATAGTCGCGTCTAATAGCCTTGAGTCTTGATACGAAAATGGACTTTAGCCAGACCCAAGAATGATAAGCTAGTTGGGATGGACTTATTCGACAAATTAGTCATTCTTGAGCTGAGCGACCGCACCGAAGAATTCAACCGTACTCCGTGGGCTATTGTTATTTGTAAGTGCAGAACGTGGTGATACCACAAGTGCTGCCAACACTGTCCCAGTGATACCCGACGGACAGTCTGGGATTATATTTGGATATTTGCTTCATAAATAATTGCTTTACTAATGTCTAATATTTATGCAAGTTTAGTGTTTATGTTGGTCCAATTTTCAGGTATATACTGTGCTAGAATTATGCAAGGAAGTTGAAAGAAGATAAGTTATGCATAAAGATGGATTTTACGCATAACTTGGAGATAAAGGGCAAGTGAAAAACGTGGGAATTGACCCATTCAAAGGGCTGAGTGTTGATCAAGATAGTACAAGGTCTATTCAGCTCAAGAGTACAAGCAAGTGAAGCATGAACTTGGGCATCAAGAATTGGTTCCTAAAAAGATGGGATTTTGGAGTTTTTGGCTCACAAAATCCGTCCACCACTCCACTCACTCACTCCACGTTTTTCAACAACATCCCAGCCATTATTGAAGTATTCCCCAAGTTCTTAAAGCCTATAAATAGCAAGGAGGATGAAGAGTTCAATCAAGCAACTACACAACACATCCTTACACAAGAAAAGCCTATACACTCCTTGGTTCCGATAAACCCCGTCTTCCCAATCTCTATTCTTATAATCTTTGATTGTAAGTTTGTCTTGACTAGGATAGGGTCTTGTGTATAGACTTAGTCGTTCAATTGAGCTTAAATTGTAATAGCTATAGGGAACTCTCGGCCTTGTACTTCAATTCATATTATTAGTAAAGGTCTCGCCTTTTGAGGCATCCCTCAAGATATATACATTTATATATCTTGAGAAAAATAATTCTTGTGCTTTTATTCCGCTGCAAACTCTTTTCAGAAATTGTTTTCTGCTCGTGTGTGTAAGTGTTGCCCGAAGTGTTATCGTTGTAGTGGCAACACCTTTGATAACACTTCCTTTCTGACATAAGCCATCGACTCACTTTTTCATTATTAATCTTGCAGACCCGAAGGTTCAAGTCAGATTGTAGGAAGTGGGCAATCCGTTTTTTGCGTCATCTTTTTTGTGTGTCGGAGATAAAGAACATTTGCTACTGCAGACCAAACCAATTTGAAAATGCATGAATATAATCCATAAATCATAAATTTTAATACTGTAATTTTTGACTAAATAAACTCTTACTCAGTCGTTGTGATTTTGTCTTTAGGTCAAATAATTTTGCGCTGTTGCTCTGTCTTGGGAGTTGACACGTATCATTCAAGAAAATAGTTTGTTCATCAGGATAATATTTCAAATTTAAGTTACGCCATCATAGCTGAGAAATGGAGTACCATACTCCCTCCTCCCTCTTTATACTACAGAAAAGTTGAAACATTTACTTTGAAACTGAAAAATTAATGATATAATATTATATTAAAAATGAAAGTTACTTCCTCCGGTCCAAAATAACTGTTTTTTTTTTATATTTGCACTGATAAAGTCTGAGGTCCCATCCCAAAACCAATTGGCAATGGGAGGAGTAGCTCAGGATCCTTATATAGTCAAGGCATGGCTTATTAATTCCCGATGTGGGATAATGTCTCTAACATGCACAACTCTTAAGAAATGTAATAATTATCATGACTTAGTGACAAAAGTTTCAATTTTACCCCTATTAAGTGTGCAACTTTCTTACATTAATGTCTCACACTAAGATAATTAATAAAAGAGAACAAGTTTCAATGGAAGGATAATAGAGACATTTAGCTTAAAAGTGATAATTATTTTGGACCAAAATTTTGGTCCAAAAGTGACAGTTATTTTGGACCGGAGGGAGTACAGAGGAAGAGAGAGAATTAGTGGGGTGGAAAGAGAATGAGTGGAAAATAATGAGTGGTTGGAAGGAATAGAGAGAATGAGTGGAGAATTATAAAAGTAATAAAAAACTTTAATTTTTTGGATTGTTGCAACTTTTGTGAAATACTTTAAATGACAAAATATTGCAACTTCTTTGGAACGGATGGAGTATAGTATTTGCACGTTCACAAGAGAGGGACATGGGAAGGTTCAGTAGTACTATAAGTATTCTCTCCGTCAAATTTATGATTATTTATTTTTATTTTAAGAATTTTATATTTATGGTTACTAATATAAAGTGTTTAATTTGTTCTATACTCCCCACTCACAACAACTATTTATTAATCTCATTTTTTATTTCTTTCTCACTCACAACACATACATTTTTCGTAATCTTCACTCTTTCACTCTTTTATTATTGTGAATGAATGAATTGTAAGGACATGGCTTGCAACACAAGTCATTTAGACTTCCATTCATAAAGTTATGATTATAATATTAAATTATAAAGTATAGTTGATAATAAAATGTGTAGAATTCCTAGATATATATTACCTAATTGTGATGGGCAAAAGGGTAATTTATTATCATAAAGCTTGAAAGGGTGTGGTCCCTAAATGAAATGTCACCAAGTCTACTATATAAAGGGCATTCCATCAACCCTTAAGACTACTCCATTATTCATTAGTACTCTCTCCATAAATCTTCATTAAGTGTTAAAGAAGTAAAGAGGAAAGACATTTATCATTAAGAAGAGCACTCTCCCTACATCTTCTTCTTATTCATTTCTCCCTACATCATCCATGGATTCAACAGGTATTGTTCTTAAACGCTTCCGCTTCATCTCTTCCTCAATCCTATTCTAAAGTGAGTGTGGCATTCAGGGATTAAAATTGTTCCAACAATTGGTATCAGAACCCCGTTCATCTTTAGTTTAAGTTTGAGTTCTTGTTTTAAGAAAAGCTTTATGCTTTAACTATGATTCATTTTCCCTGTTGAATCTTAAGGTATTTGATGTTGATTAGAGACTCTAATTCGTTCATAAAGCACTGATAATCATCATCTAAAATTTAGAAAAGGTTTGAAAGTTTTGTTCATTAAAACTAAATGGTTCAAGTGTGACTATCCCTTCATAACATGGTTTTATGTTTTCGTGCATACCATGTGGATCTACTCACTTGATTCCATTAATTTTAAGGCAAGATTATCCCTAAATAACATGGTTTTATGTTTTAAGGACATACCATGGGGATCTACTTGCAATTCATTGATTTTGGGAAAGTTTGAACAAAATTCAGAAGTGCAGAAATCGTCTTGCTCGGCCGAGTCCTTTGTTTAGAGCGGCCGAGTGTATGAAAAGGCACGAACTGCTCGGCCGAGTCTTGGGATCTGCTCGGCCGAGCACATGAACAGGCGCCAAAATGGCATAAGGCAATTGTTTCTGATTAAGGTGCTCGGCCGAGCACATCATAAGACTCGACCGAGCAGCTCGGCCGGGCATTTTGTTTAGAGCGGCCGAGCATAATGTGACAAATTGACCAAAACATTCTGATTAAAAGTGCTCGGCCGAGCACATCATATGACTCGGTCGATCTGTTCGGCCGAGCGTTTTGTTTAGAGCGGCCGAGCAGTTACTGTTCACAGGTTTTGGATTTTTATTTTTTTTTAAGTTTTGCACTATTTTGTTTTTCCCTTGGAACAAAACCTACATTATTTCAAACCTAAAAAAGTTATGATTAATTATATGCTTTGACAATTTTATTCATTGTTTAAATAATATTGTCGCCTAAGTGATTTACGTTATTTAAACACTTAAATTGTAAAGTGTTTGATGTTTAAGTTAATATGTGAATGACTTGAATTTTCCAAAGAAGATCTTGACATTTGACTAAATTTAGGCATTCATGTGGTAACAAATAAAATGAACATTATGATATTTTCTTAGGTACTTATGTCGGCCCAAAGGAAGATTAAGTATTTATTAAAATATAGTTTAAATTACTTGTTACCTAAGGAAATCATTTATTAGTCAACTCGCAATCCAAAGATTAGTTTTGATGTCATGTTGATTGTCTTATTGATGGATTTCGTTGATATAATTAATCATTTTTCATTTTGTAGTTTCTTATTCATGTTTTTGTTTTCATTCTTTTTTGTTCTCAAAACCCAACAGATTTACTTATTGCTTCGTCCGTAATCACTACTATGAGTACAGTACCGATGCTAAATGGGACTAATTTTAAAACTTGGAAAAATAAATTAATGATGATCTTAGGCTATATGGACATAGATCATGCATTAAGGGAACCGTTTCCTCTTCCTCTCTCTAGTGAAAGCACTCAAGAAGATTGCTTAAATGAGGAGAAGTGGAAACGCTCCAACCGTGTGAGCCTAATGATCATGAATATAGTTGTCCCGGAGACCATTTTGGACGGTGTTTCCAAGGACGTTGATGCTAAAACATTCCTTGATATGATTGAGGGATGTTTGGCATCTACCTTTTCTCACGGGACAAAGAGAAGATGGAAGGACATTGCGGTTGCAAGTAAAAAGAAGCGTAAGGGATCATCCAATGATCATAAAGAAAATAAATGCTTCTTTTGCAAGGACCTTACACATATGAAGTTCGACTGCCCTAAGTCACGCTTGGCGTGCTAAGAAAGGTATGTCATTTGGTCTTGTTTGTATTGTATTAAGGCTAAATTTGGTTTCAATCCCTACATATACATGGTGGTTGATTTTGTGCAACAACTCACATAAGTATGTTTGTGTAGGATTGCCTGAGTTACCGAAGAACCAGTAAAGATGAGAGATTCATCTATATGGGAGCTGGGAATCCGGTTGAAGTTTTAGGCATAAGGACTCTTTTTCAGTTATTGTTAAGTACTAAGTATTGTTTGTATAAATAATACATTTGTTGTACCGTCATTTGAACGGAATTTAATATATATATATATATATATATATATATATATATATATATATATATATATATATATATATATATCACAATATTGAATAAAGAAGGTTATTTTGTTCATTTTGTGATCTTTATTTTTTAAATTCCAAGGTTGTTGATACTAGTACTTTGTCAAGTATTCTTTATTTACTCGACGTTATTTAAACGATAAATGTGTCCCTTAATAATAAAACCAAAACTAGAAAGCAAAAGTTATCAAGTAAAGTTTATATTTTATTAAAGCATAGGCATTTGGGTCATATTTCCAAGAGGAAAATTGATAAGCTTATGTTAAAGGAAAATCTTAAACAAACTTGATAATTTGGAAAATACTTTTGCATTAAATGCCTTAAAGTAAATTTACAAACATTATAGTATTCTCGAGAGCATCAAGTGTCTCAATGAACTAATGCATTCGGATATTTGTAGACCATTAATTATTCCTTCATGGAAAAGGTCAACAATAGTTATTATGTTCAAAATGACAAAACTCTTAGTTTGAATACATTTATTTGCTTCATAAAATATTGAGTTTGGACGTTGTAAAAGTCTTATAAAGACAAAGATGGAAATCAACTTTGAAGACTATTAAGAACATTAGGGTCATTCATGATGGTGTATACATCTTTGGAATGATTGTTAAAAGGAACAACGTCTAGGTCATTTTTACTCGCTATTTTGAAAGAGTGTGGGATTATCTCTCTCTACATTGAGCCGGGTACGCCTAGCATGAATATTGTAATAGAGACATATTGAAATCCTTAAGGATATGGTAATAAGTATGTTTTATACTTCTCTTACCTCACTCATTATGGGCGATACGTTAAAGCCGCAACCTTTATTCTCATTAAAGCTCCCTCTAAAGCTACTAATATAAACCCTTTATGATTTTGGGACGAATAAGGAACACGTCCTTAAATCATATTCATTTATGGGGTTGTCTAGCATAAGGATAAACCTTATAAGTCTACTAAGGGCTAGTTAGACGTAAGACTATTAGTAGTTATTCATGGACTAAGCCGAGAGAACTAGGGGATATATATAAATTTTTTCAACCCGAAAATTAGAACATTTTGAAAAACGAGAAATGCTAGGTTCTTTTAAGGATGTTGAATTTAGTGGGAGAATTTGGAGTAATATTTTGAATTTGAAAAGGAAGAGGAATTCATTTATATGGAATCCATTTATATACCACTTCCTATAGTTCTAATTGGATATCAAGTTTTGTACTTGACATTCAAGAAAAACATACAATTCAAAATAAATATGATTTCTCTATAAATATTGAACAACATGGAAATGTTGATCATAAGAAGGAAATTCAAACAACCTCAAAATTAGTAAGAACCGGTGCCCTTATAGAGATCAAATAGAGTAAGAAGGAATGCAATTCCGGATATTCATTAAGTGTATCTTGTCGAGAATAAAGGACACTTAGGTATAGTGGGAGATAATCTATTTATCTTCCATAAAACCATCAATAGTCCTAATTCTCATAAGAAGATTAATGTCATTAATAAAGAGTTACAATCTTTTGAAAGATAACAACGTTTGGGATCTTATTTCATTACATAAGGATGTGAAACCTATAAATGGGTTTCTAAGACCTAAATGATTCACAAAGTAATGTTGAAAGATATAAAGCCCATCCAGTTGCTAAAGATTTTAACTCATAAGAAAGGTATTGATTATAAAGAAAGAAACACTTTTCCGGTATCTTCTAAAAGCTCCTTAGGATCATTATGGCACTAGTAGCACCTTTGATCTTAAGATTCATTAAATGGATATTAGAGAAAACTTTTCTTAATGGAGACATTAAGGAAACTATCTATATGGAGAAATTCATTTATGAACTTAAGTAAAACTTCTCATTAATGGTATTTAGAATTTAACCAAGTTATTCTTTCATTTGTTTTGAAATGAATCTTGGTAAATATTAAGTATACCATAAGTTCAGTGGGAGTAAATTTATAATTTTGGTCTTATATGTGGATGATATTTTGCTTGCTAGTAATGATATAAATCTTATTAAGGAAACTAAGAAATTTCTTATTTGAAATGAAAGATCTTGGTAAGGCATCTTTGTATTAAGAATCCAAATACACAGTGATCACTCACGAGATGTTTTAGGATTATCACAAAAGGCCATATGGAAAGGTATTACAAAAGGTTTAGCATACAAAACTGTAAACCACATGACACCCCTAATTTTAAAGGAGACATTCTTAGTCTCAAATAGTGTCCTAAAGGTAAATTTTGAATCCAAGTATATGGAAAATTCCCTCTTTACATCAGCAGTAGGAAGCTTAATGTATACGTAAATCTTACATTTAACGTTGGGATGCTTTGTCAATACCAAAGCAATCCGGAAAGAACATTAAGTAGCATCCAAAAGAATGATAGAAGTATTTACAAAACACTAAATAACTACATGCCTATGTTTTGAAGTCGGATCATCTTGAGATCATTAGGTATTCCGACATTAGTTAAATATATGGCTGCATATGTTTTAATGGACTGTGATTTGTCAAAACAAGTGTCGAAAGACCAATTAAGATATGACTATCAGGTAGCAGTTCTGTACTCTAACAAGAGTTTATGGATTTAGACATTAATTATCTTGTTATAAAGAAAAGAGTACAAAATGAACGAAAGGGATACAACTTATAGAAACAAACTCTATTTAAAGGATCCATTTATGAAAGAGTTATCATCTTCAGTGTTTCACGAGCATGTTGCTCATATGGGTGTAACAACTTTTGATAACATTTAGTATAGTGGGAGTTTGTGTTGTTCTTTCATTAATTGTTCTATTATTTAAAGTTTTGATCTCATTTGGTTAAGTTGGACTAGTTGGAAGAATATGTATATATTCATTATGATTCCATGCTACACATCTATACTTTTGATCTATGTCATTTAGTTGGATTTGTATACGTGATTATTGTGGGTTTAGTTGCGAATCAATTACAACGACTGCCCCTTTAGTCCTATACTTGTATGGCTAATGGACGAGATTGTTATAAATGACAATAAAGTGCGCACATAAGGGTTGTCATTTGTGTTATGTTCATAATTTAAAGGAAGGACTTTGTTTTGCAACCCAAGTGGGAGATTGTAAGGACATGGCTTGCAACACAAGTCATTTAGACTTCCATTCATAAAGTTATGATTATAATATTAAATTATAAAGTATAGTTGATAATAAAATGTGTAGAATTCCTGGATATATATTACCTAATTGTGATGGGCAAAAGGGTAATTTATTATCATAAAGCTTGAAAGGGTGTGGTCCCTAAATGAAATGTCACCAAGTCTACTATATAAAGGGCATTCCATCAACCCTTAAGACTACTCCATTATTCATTAGTACTCTCTCCATAAATCTTCATTAAGTGTTAAAGAAGTAAAGAGGAAAGACATTTATCATTTAGAAGAGCACTCTCCCTATATCTTCTTCTTATTCATTTCTCCCTACATCATCCATGGATTCAACAGGTATTGTTCTTAAACGCTTCCGCTTCATCTCTTCCTCAATCCTATTCTAAAGTGAGTGTGGCATTCAGGGATTAAAATTGTTCCAACATGAATTTGTTGTTTTGTTCAAAAAAAAAAATAATAATAATAAGTTTGGGACATAAAGAGAATAAAAAAACTACAAAACAATTACATAATGTGTTAATTTTAATGCCTTTGAAATAGGGGACGCCTAATTTAGTGGGTTAAATTATCAAGTTCGTAATTCCTAGACAGAAGGAGTAAAATGTTTTTGGCTAAGGCTTAAAGCTAAAGCCATAAAAACAGTAGTTTTGACGCAATGCGGCAAAACAAAGATTGGCGAGTGGGCCTAGGTAGCAGTTTGGGTTTTCTTGGATGCTTGGCATGTTGCTACGTGATTAGTAGCATTAGTTGACAAGGATTAAGGAATCCTTGTCAAGCATCATTAGGACTCCTTCCTTCTGAATTAGTTTAGGTAATTAGGTGCTCGTATAGTATAAATATATTATACTCCCACCGTCCTAAAGTAGCTCAGTTTGCTCAGTTTACACAGAGAGATCAATAATTCTAGATCTAGGGTTTGCACAGTCAGGAATTTTGTGATCAAAATTCGTGTAAAGTAGATTAGTGTGATCTTGTGTAATTGTTTCTCCAGTGATAATAATATTCTCTCCCCTCCCCGTGGACGTAGCCAAGTTTGTGAACCATGTAAATCTGTGTTCTTGTGATTGCTTTCTTTTCGCATCAAGTCTTGTTCAATTGCTCTAACAAGTGGTATCAGAGCTCTGCTAATAAGTGGAACCAGAGCTTTGGTTCGTGGTTAGAGATTCAGGGATTCCGCTGCAGAGAACGAGAAGATGGGTCAAGGAGCAGATTCGATCGACAAGTTCAATGGGAAGAATAGTTTTTCTCTATGGCAGATCAAGATGAAGGCTTTGTTGATAGACAAAGGTTTATGGGAACCGTTGGAGATTGCAATCAGGGTTCGCAGGGATTCCAAGGGTAAGGCAATCACCACAGAAGCTACCGCAGAACAGTCAGAGAAGGACAAGCAAGCAGCCGCCAAGGAGGAAGCAGCGTTGAAGAAGGTAGATCAAAAGGCTCACGCCAAGATCATCAGGCAGTTGGATGATGAGATCCTAACCAATGTTGCAGGAACAGACTCCGGAAGCGATCTTTGGTTAAAGTTGGAAGATATGTACATGACACGTTCATTGACCAACAAGTTATACCTGAAGAAGAAGCTGTATGATTGTCGTATGACAGAAGGTATGCCCATTAATGATCATCTTGATAGATTTACTTCTGCATTACTTGAACTGCGTAATATAGGAGTCGTTGTGGATGACGAGGATGCAGCCTTGCAACTTTTAGTATCTTTACCTATGTCTTATGAACATTATGTAGATTCGTGCATAAACCGTAAAGATGGTATCTCTCTAGATGAAGTGAAAACTTCTCTCAAGACGAGGGAATTGCGTCGAAAGGTGAGTGGGAATGAAGCAGGTACCCAGTCATCAGGTTTGGTTGCTAGTAGCAGTAACAGGGGTTCTAGTGGGAAGAAGAACAATCAAGGTAATTCTTCACACAAGAAGGGTCCGAAGCCTGGGGATATCTGTAATTTCTGCAAGGAAAAGGGGCCTTGGAAGTTTGATTGTCCCAGAAAGAAGCAAGGCAAGGCACCGGTCAGAGCAGAGGCCATGATGGCCAGAGATAGCAGTTCAGAAGAGGATTATGCTCTAGTAACATCAGAATCAGCATGCGCATCTGATGCGTGGATTCTTGATTCAGGAGCGTCTTACCATATCAGTCCTAGGAGAGAATGGTTTACCGGTTATAGGCAGATAGTTGGCGGTGATATAAGCATGGCCAACAGTACAGTTTGCAGGGTTGTCGGTATTGGTTCGATCAAGGTCAGGACTCATGATGGTAGGTTTGTCACTTTGAACGAGGTTCGACACGTTCCGCATATAACGAAGAATCTAATTTCTCTTAGTCAGTTAGACAGCAAAGGGTTCAGTTTCAAAGGTAAAGGTGGAGCAGTTAGTGTCTGTAACGGTTCAGAAGTGATACTGAAAGGCCTTAAGCGGGGCTCCTTGTATTTCCTCCAAGGAAAGACACTTGCAGAGTCGACTATGGCTGCATCAGAAGAGGTGAATGAAGGAGATATGTCTAAGCTGTGGCACATCAGGCTCGGTCACATGAGCACTCGAGAGATGCATGAGTTGACTAACAGAGATCTTCTTTATGGCCTTAAGATCAAGGATCTTAAAGGCGTTCTGGATTACATCCACTTAGAGTATTGGGGACCTTCACGTCAGGGATTTCTAAGGGGTCACAGATATTTCTTGTCTATGGTTGCTGATTATTCGAGGAGGACTTGGGTGGTTATCATGAAGCATGAGAATGGGCTCTAAGGAATTTCAAGGACTAGAATACGGTAGTTGAGAACCAGACAGAGAAGAAGATCAGGAAGCTCCAGACAGATAATGGTTTGGAGTTCTGCAGTACTGGGTTCGATTCGTTTTGCAGAGAGGTGGAGATTTCTAGACATCTCACCAGCAGAGGCACGCCACAGCAGAATGGTGTAGCAGAACGGATGAATCAGACATGGCTTGTGGGAGCGTTGTGCATGCTCTCCAATGCAGAGTTGACTAAACGTTTCTGGGTAGAAGCGCTTAGTACAACATGTTACTTGATTAATCATGAACTTCATACCGGTATTGGCCTCAAAGTTCCCTATGAGGTATGGACTGGTAAATCCATTATTGTTTCAAGTGTTGGCGGTGTTGATAAACAGGTGGAGCAACAAGATACTGAAGAGTTAGTTGTCCCACAGTCAGATGTTAATCAGGATCCACCAACAGAGACAAAGACTGAAGCACCAGAAAGTTCAAGTTCAGTTCCCGAAGAACATGGGTTAGCACAAGAAAGGTCTAGAAGAGTTAATTTCGGGAATCCTCTAGAGAGGTATGGATTTGAAGACATGGTGTCTTATGCACTCCTGGTTGCTGAGGAAGTGGAGCCCATTCTTACGGAACCTTCTACTTCAATAAAGCAGATACATGTTCAGAGTCATCTCAGAGGTATGCGGCTATGGGTGTTGAGATGGAGTCTCTTCACAGGAATCAGACTTGGGAGTTGACCATAAGGCCAGAAGGCAGAAAGATTGTGACTTACAAGTGGATCTTCAAGAAAAAGGAAGGGAGTCACCGGCAGAAGGGATCAAGTATAAAGTGTTGGTGTTATGCCCTAGGCATATTGTTTGTAAAATTAATGTTATTATTTATAAAGATATTGAATGTTTGATTATTATGTCTTTTACATGTTTATTATAATAATTCCCGTTCCTGATAATTATGATTAATTATTAGTATAAGTTTAATAGATAATCATATGATGATTATGGTGTATAGGATACAATTAGACTTATGGGTATTTGTTGGAGAACAAATACTGGACTGAGACCTATGAGATTTATGTCATGGTCACAATGTCATAATTAAGTCTCATATAGTTATATCACTGGAATCTTTAGACCTGAGGTTATTACAGTCTTCCACACGATGAACATTACGTTTGACATATTCAAACGTTATCCCTAACCGGATAGCTATAAAGAATATGATTGGCATAATCGGAATCATGTAGGGAAGAGTAATAAGCCAAGATGGGATTTGTTCCTCGTCAAGAGAGATGTCAAGCTTTGGCCATTCGATGAATGGTATTGATGAAATGCATGGCCGTGCTCAAATAAGATTTATATTATCAATACATTCGGGATCGAGAAAGCATTGAACAAATGTAAGTTGACCATTGACCATGGCTTACGTTCAATAGACATCGTGTAACAAAGAGATTGTGTTATGTTCTATTTTAGGAAACTTTGGAGTTCAAAGTTATACTAATTGGATAGTCATAATGGCTTGGTAGAGTCCGCTTATGACTTACGAGGTTTGACTGGTTCGGACTCGTTGCCAACTTAGTATAATCCTATTGGGTCACACATGCAGAACGGATAATTAAAAGGAGCGAAAAACGAAGTAAAACGGATCCTGCCTAAAGGATCCGTACGGATGAATCTGGGTTCTTCCAGAAACATCCGTACGGATGGTTTTGCCCGGCAGAATCAGTTTTTAGGAAAACTCTTGTTGAACAAGAAAACCTAAGTCCTAAAGGGTTTCTGAAACCCCTTGAATATAAATACAGACTGACGGGAATTGTTCCCTAGTTGTTGATTTGATCAATTCCAAAGTCTTTCTTAGAGAAAGAAATCACACATTATATTCTTGGGTTATTGTGATTGATTAATCTCAATTATCAAGTCACAATAATAATTAGGAGCTTTGAAGAATCGTTCTTCAACATCGTTGATCAATCCGAAGACCTAGCAGTCAAGTTCAAGAAAGCGTTCTTGAAATCTGTTCGTTGTGTGGATCACCGGTAGAGGGCGTTTGTCTTAACGCTTAATACAAGTTTTACATAACGATCTACAAGGGTTAGTTTCTTTCATCTTGTTATTATGAATTATTGTTCATAGCGGATCTAGGCTATTGGGTTTTATTCATGTCTATATTCCGCTGCGCATGATTGCACGAAACTCAACAGTGGTATCAGAGCCCCGTTGATGATCAATAATCCTAATATTATCATGATATAATTATTTAATGTGATTATTTAATTGGTATGATCATGAGATAGATGAATTTATGTGATGGATTTTATATGAGATATAAAATATGCATGCTAGTTGATGTGGTTGTAATATTGATTTGATTAATATGTATGATTGCATGCTTAGATTATCATGTTGTAATTGGATTATTTTATTTATGATCTTGATCTAATTTGTATGTGAAATAAATTGGTTATTGAATATATGAATTAGATGGGTTAAAATTCGTAATCTGCAATTTCATGTTTCTGTAATCTGATTATGTATAAACACGATATTAAGATTGATCGAATTTCTGAAATCTGAAAATCTGGAAAAACTGAGATTCTACCTAAGAATCCGTACGACTGGTTTGGGAGCCTCCAAACAAATCCGTACGGATGGTTTAGTTCACTCCCAGATTTCATTCTGACTTCTCATGTTCAGATTGTTCTGCAAATTGTTTGCAGAATTCGAACCTGGAAACAGAAACTGGTTTCAGACGGCTGGTTTTCGAAACCGTGTTTCCTGAAACAGTTTTCTACGAAGAATTCAAAGTAACTGCAGAAATCAGAGTTCTAAAGAGTTTAGAACTGCTGTAATCTGTGAGATTAAGAGACAATGAAAGATCTTGAGACAAGTGGCCAATCTATACGGGAATGTGGATGCCTTTTGGCTTAGTTTCGACCGTATAGAGAAGTTGCTTGGTTTCTTGATCCTAGTATGGGAATGTAGATGCCTTTTGGCTTAGTTTCGACCGTACGGTTTGTGCTCTCAATTTCAAGATGCTCTGCAGAAGGTTTGGACTATACTGATTTGATCCATTTCAGATGGTTGGTCTTTGAAACCGTGTTTCCTCAAATAGATGTAAGTTCAGAAGTCCAGACATAGAGATTAGAATCTTAAAGGAGTTTAAGATTGGAGTAATCTTAAAGGTTTCAGACTTTAATCCTTAACTAGCGCAACTATTGTCACATAAAATTAATTCGGTTAATTGATTAACTTTATGTGTGTGAACCTTCTTAAAATTTAAGTTATGTGCCAATCCATGATTAAAACATTTGTGAGTACATGGGTAGTTTTATGCGGGCTCTGCCAAAACGAGGCGCATTAATTCTATTCATTTATGAATAAGATGAGGAAAGAGTGATTCCTATACGTTTAAAATGGTTTGACTTAATTGGGCTATCAAAAGACAAAGTTTTGGGCCTAAGGCACAGATGAGATTGAAATGTGTTAGACATATGATGTCTAAATCTCATAAAGGATCTAAGAGTCATATATGATATGATTGACAAGGAGTTGTCTACCTAATTAATTTAATTTTGAGCAGTATCGCCAAAGCGGACTTGAAATTAAATTAAAGTTGGATCTTAGCCCATTTAAATTATATGATACATTGGATGTATTTGAAGGTTATATAATTTAGTGGGAGTATTTGTGAAATACTTATAATATCTTTAATTAAGTTAGTACTTATATTTAATTATATGTTTGCATAATTATAGATAATGGCTCAAAGTACTGGTTCTTTATCATTGCGATCTATCCTTGAGAAGGAAAAACTTCAAGAAAATGGAGCTAACTACACGGATTTGATCCGTAGCCTTAGAATTGTTCTAAAGCATGAGGACAAGCTCTATATTCTTGATGAGCCCGTTCCTGAAGAGGAACCTTCTTCTAATGCACCCAAGGATGAGAGAAACGCCTACAAGAAACACAAAAGTGATTCTCGTGAGGTGGGTTGTCTTATGCTTGCGGCCATGTGTCCAGAGCTTCAGAAGACTCTTGAACACTTGGAGGCATTTGACCTTGCTGCTTCGTTGAAAGATATGTTTCAAGAACAAGCAAGGCAAGAGAGGTTCGACACTATAGCTGCCTTGGTCTCATGCAAGATGAGCGAAGGGCAGTCTGTGGGCCCTCATGTTTTGAAGATGAAGGCTCACTTTGAGCATCTAGAGAGGCTTGGCCATCCCATTGATGTTGAGTTGGCCACTGATTTTATTTTTAATTCATTGCCCAAAAGCTATAATCAGTTCGTCATGAACTTTAACATACATGGGATAGATAAGTCCCTGTCTGAGTTGCATGGGATGCTAAAGACAGCGGAAAAGAAAATCGGTAAAGAAGTCGCTCCTGTGCTCGTAGTGACGAAAGGAAGAAAAGGCTCTAAAGGCAAAGGCAAAGGGGTTAAGACAAAAGTTGTCAAACCCAAGATTGGCAAAGCAATTGTTGCCAATGCTGATGTGGCTAAACCTACTTCCCAAAAGGATGCAATCTGTTTCCACTGCAATGAGATTGGCCATTGGAAAAGAAATTGCAAGGTTTACAAGGAAGAGTTAAAAAGAAGAAGAGCAGTGGGACTGCGTCTACTTCAGGTATCTATGTTATAGATATTCTAATTTCTACTTCTAGTTCCTGGGTATTAGATACCGGATGTGGATCTCACATTTGTTTGAATGTGCAGGCACTAAGGAATAGAAGGCTACTCAAAGATGGCGAAGTGGACCTACGCGTGGGGAATGGAGGAAGAGTTGCTGCATTAGCCGTAGGAACATATGATGTCATTTTACCTAGCGGATTAATTCTTGTTTTGAACAATTGTTATTACGTTCCGGATTTGAGTAGAAATATTATTTCAGTTTCTTGTTTAGATAATGAAGGTTATAGTTTTTTTATTAAAAATAAGAAGTTTTCTATTTATTTAAATGATATGCTTTATTGTACTGCATGTTCATTTAATGGCCTTTATGTTCTTGATGTTGAGAATGGAAATAATGAGAATATTTATAATATAAATAAGAAATCCAAACCTAATGATGTAAATCATACTTATTTGTGGCATTGCCGTCTTGGTCATATTAATGAGAAGCGTATCTCAAAACTCCATGGGGACGGACTTTTTGATTCACGTGATTTTAAATCATATGAAACTTGTGAGTCTTGTTTACTTGGAAAAATGACAAAGACACCTTTTACTAAGAGTAGTGAAAGAGCTAGTGACTTATTGGGACTCATACATACTGATGTGTGTGGACCAATGAGCAGCAGTGCTAGGGGAGGATATCAATACTTCATAACTTTTACTGATGATTTTAGTAGATATGGCATGTCTACTTAATGAAACATAAAAGTTAATCTTTTCAGATATTTAGAATATTTCAAAATGAAGTACAAAATCAACTTGGTAAAACTATTAAGGCACTTCGATCTGATCGAGGTGGAGAATATTTAAGCCAAGAATTTGACAATCATCTTAAATATTGTGGAATTGTTTCACAATTAACTCCACCTGGAACACCACAATGGAATGGTGTGTCTGAGCGGAGAAATAGGACTTTATTAGATATGGTCCGCTCCATGATGAGTCAAGTTGATCTTCCTTTAACCTTTTGGGGACATGCACTAGAAACTGCTGCTCTTACACTAAATAGAGTTCCAACTAAATCTGTTCCAAAGACTCCATATGAGATGTGGACTGGAAGAAAACCTAGTTTGTCTTTCATGAAGATTTGGGGTTGTGATGCTTATGTTAAGAGAATGATCTCTGACAAACTTGCACCAAAATCTGACAAGTGTTATTTTGTGGGTTACCCTAAGGAAACTAAGGGTTATTACTTTTACAACCGCACGGACAACAAAGTGTTTGTTGCCCGAGATGGTACTTTTCTAGAGAAAGAGTTTCTCTCCAAAGAAATTAGTGGGAGTAAAATTAATCTCGAAGAAGTTCGAGAACCTGAAAATAATGTGGAATAAAATGTTGGATCTGAACAAGTTTCACAAGGTGTTGTGGAACCTATTCAGAATACTCAAGTTCCTCGCAGAACTGGTAGGGTGCGATCCGAACCTGAGAGATATGGATTTATCATGACGGATAGCAATGAAGTGGAAGTCATAGTTGATGACGAACCTACTTCCTACCAAGAAGTGATGTCCGCTCCTGATTCAGATAAATGGCTTAGAGCCATGGAATCTGAAATTAAGTCCATGTATGACAATCAAGTTTGGAACTTGATTGATGTGCCCGAAGGTGTAAAAACCATAGGATGCAAGTGGGTTTTCAAAAGGAAAACTGACATGGATGGTAAGGTGCATACTTATAAAGCTAGACTTGTAGCGAAAGGCTATAGGCAGATTCATGGAATCGACTATGATGAAACCTTTTCGCCCGTAGCAATGATCAAGTCTATAAGAATTTTACTTGCCATAGCCGCATATTTTGACTATGAGATATGGAAAATGGATGTCAAAAAAACGTTCCTTAACGGGAACTTACTTGAGGATGTTTATATGACACAACCTGAAGGTTTTGTAATTCCATAAAATTCTAACAAAGTATGCAAATTGCAAAGATCCATTTATGGATTGAAGCAAGCCTCTAGGAGTTGGAATCTTCGATTTGATGAATCGGTCAAAGAGTTTGGCTTCATCAAGAACGAAGATGAACCTTGTGTATACAAGAAGATTAGTGGGAGCATAGTACTATTTCTTGTGCTATATGTTGATGACATATTAATCATTGGAAATGACATTCCTGCACTGCAGTCTGTAAAGACTTGGTTAGGAAAGTGTTTCTCAATGAAATATATGGGAAAAGCGCTTACATCCTTGGCATAAGGATCTATCGTGATAGATCCAAGAAATTGATTGGTTTAAGTCAAGATACATATATTGACAAAGTTCTTAAGAGATTCCGCATGGAAAACTCTAAGAGAGGAAATTTGCCAGTAGGTCATGGTATATCTGTAAGCAAGAATCAGTGTCCTAAGACAACTGATGAGCGTGATAGAATGATTGGGATTCCATATGCTTCCGCAATTGGATCAATCATGTATGCCATGAATGGTTAGGAAAGTGTTTCTCAATGAAATATATGGGAGAAGCCGCTTACATCCTTGGCATAAGGATCTATCGTGATAGATCCAAGAAATTGATTGGTTTAAGTCAAGATACATATATTGACAAAGTTCTTAAGAGATTCCGCATGGAAAACTCTAAGAGAGGAAATTTGCCAGTAGGTCATGGTATATCTGTAAGCAAGAATCAGTGTCCTAAGACAACTGATGAGCGTGATAGAATGATTGTTATTCCATATGCTTCCGCAATTGGATCAATCATGTATGCCATGATATGTACTAGACCCGATGTCTCGTATGCTTTAAGCATGACGAGCAGATACCAATCAGATCCTGGTGAGAGTCACTGGATTGCAGTCAAGACGATTCTTAAGTACTTGCGAAGGACTAAAGATTCGTTCTTGGTATATGGAGGAATGGAAGATGATCTTGTTGTAAGTGGTTACACAGATGGAAGCTTCCAAACCGACAAGGATGATTCTATATCGCAATCTGGATTTGTATTTGTGCTCAATGGAGGTGTTGTTAGCTGGAAGAGTTCTAAGCAAAGCACCGTGGCAGATTCTCTAACTGAAGCTGAGTATATTGCTGCATCCGATGCTGCTAAAGAGGTTGTTTGGATTAAAAAGTTCATTGGTGAACTAGAGGTGGTTCCTAGCATTATTAATCCAATAGACCTTTATTGTGATAATAATGGTGCTATTGCTCAAGCAAAGGAACCTAGATCGCATCAGAAATCCAAACACATACTTAGGCGTTTTCATATCATTCGAGAGATCGTTGATAGAGGAGACGTAAATATATGCAGAGTACCAATTGATGATAATATTGCAGACCCATTGACAAAGGGTATTCCGCAAGCAAAGCATGATGGTCATGTTAGGTCTATGGGTATTCGATACATTAATTAGGCCTAGTGCAAGTGAGAGATTGTTGGTGTTATGCCCTAGGCATATTGTTTGTAAAATTAATGTTATCATTTATAAAGATATTGAATGTTTGATTATTATGTTTTTTACATGTTTATTATAATAATCCCCGTCGCTGATAATTATGATTAATTATTAGTATAAGTTTAATAGATAATCAAACGATGATTATGGTGTATGGGATACAATTAGACTTATGGGTATTTGTTGGAGAACAAATACTGGACTGGCCCCTATGAGATTTATGTCATGGTCACAATGTCATAATTAAGTCTCATATAGTTATATCACTGGAATCTTTAGACCTGATGTTATTACATTCTTCCACATGATGAACATTACGTTTGACATATTCAAACATTATCCCTAACCGGATAGTTATAAAGAATATGATTGGCATAATCGGAATCATGTAGGGAAGAGTAATAAGCCAAGATGAGATTTGTTCCTCGTCAAGAGAGATGTCAAGCTTTGGCCACTCGATGAATGGTATTGATGAAATGCATGGCCGTGCTCAAATAAGATTTGTATTATCAATACATTCGGGATCGAGAAAGCATTGAACAAATGTAAGTTGACCATTGACCATGGCTTACGTTCAATAGACATCGTGTAACAAAGAGATTGTGTTATGTTCTATTTTAAGAAACTTTGGAGTTCAAAGTTATACTAATTGGGTAGTCATAATGGCTTGGTAGAGTCCGCTTATGACTTACGAGGTTTGACTGGTTCGGACTCGTTGCCAACTTAGTATAATCCTATTGGGTCACACACGCAGAACAGATAATTAAAAGGAGCGAAAAACGAAGTAAAACGGATCCTGCCTAAAAGATCCGTACGGATGAATCTGGGTTCTTCCAGAAACATCCGTACGGATGGTTTTGCCCGGCAGAATCAGTTTTTAGGAAAACTCTTGTTGAACAAGAAAACCTAAGTCCTAAAGGGTTTCTGAAACCCCTTGAATATAAATACAGACTGACGGGAATTGTTCCCTAGTTGTTGATCTGATCAATTCCAAAGTCTTTCTTAGAGAAATAAATCACTCATTATATTCTTGGGTTATTGTGATTGATTAATCTCAATTATCAAGTCACAATAATAATTAGGAGCTTTGAAGAATCGTTCTTCAACATCGTTGATCAATCCGAAGACCTAGCAGTCAAGTTCAAGAAAGCGTTCTTGAAATCTGTTCGTTGTGTGGATCACCGGTAGAGAGCGTTTGTCTTAACGCTTAATCCAAGTTTTACATAACGATCTACAAGGGTTAGTTTCTTTCATCTTGTTATTATGAATTATTGTTCATAGCGGATCTAGGCTATTGGGTTTTATTCATGTCTATATTTCGCTGCCCATGATTGCACGAAACCCAACATAAAGCTCTCGTTGTTGCAAGGGGTTTCACACAGAGAGAGGAGGTGGACTACAATGGGATCTTCTCACCAATGGTCAGACACACTTCCATCAGAGTGTTACTAGCAATGGAGGAAGAGATATACATGACAGAGTCAGAAGGATTTCAAGTTCCTGGTAAGGAAAATCAAGTTTGCAGATTGAAGCAATCGCCTAGGCAGTGGTACAAGAGATTTGACAGCTATGTGATAGCAGCAGTCAAGAAGTCAGAGATTCAGAAGCTGAAAGGCTTATTGGTCGCAGAGATGAAGGGTTTGGGTAACGCGAAGAGAATTCTGGGTATGGAGATCTATAGAGACAGAGCCAAACGAAAACTGTTCTTATCCCAGAAAAGATACATCAAGAAAGTTTTAGAGAGGTTTGGTAGGTCAACAGCTAAGGCTATAGATACTCCGGGTGCAGTGAATGCACAGACAGACGCGTTTGGGCCCAAATCGGTTGAGGAGAAAGAGTATATGGCTCGAGTATCCTATACTAGTGCAGTTGGTAGTTTGATGTATGCTACAGTGCGTACTAGCGATGTCGGTCTCATCTATGGAGGTGGAGCAGAATGTGCAGTAGAGGGGTTCTCAGATTCGGACTATTCGGGGGATATTGATACAAGAAGATCGATGACTGGATATGTGTTCACGCTTGGTGGGTCAGTTGTCAATTGGAAGGCTACATTGCAGGCGACATTGACGTTGTCTACAACAGAGGCAGAATACATGGCATTGACAGAGTCCGCTAAGGAAGGAATATGGTTGAAGGGATTGATCAGGATCAGGCTATTGTTTATTGCGATAGTTTGAGCGCGGTTTGTTTAGCCAATGATCAAGTTCATCATGAGAGGACCAAGCACATTGATGCCAAATATCATTTCCTAAGGGATGAGAAACGGGTAAAGGTGAAGAAGGTAGGGACGGCGGACAACCCTGCAGATATGTTCACAAAGCCCATGACGGGGAGCAAGTTCCAACTTTGTTTGGACTTGCTTAATGTTCGCAGCTATTAGATAGCAGAAGAGGCGAGGGGGAGAAAAGATTTGTTATTTGGGAGATTCAAAGTCAAGGTGGAGATTTGTTAAGTTTAATGCCTTTGAAATTGGGGACGCCTAATTTAGTGGGTTAAATTATCAAGTTCATAATTCCGAGACAGAAGGAGTAAAATGTTTTTGGCTAAGGCTTAAAGCCAAAGCCATAAAAACAGTAGTTTTGACGCAATGCGGCAAAACAAAGATTGGCGAGGGGCCTAGGTAGCAGTTTGGGTTTTCTTGGATGCTTGGCATGTTGCTACGTGATTAGTAGCATTAGTAGACAAGGATTAAGGAATCCTTGTCAAGCATCATTAGGACTCCTGCCTTCCGAATTAGTTTAGGTAATTAGGTGCTCGTATAGCATAAATATATTATACTCCCACCGTCCTACATTAGCTCAGTTTGCTCAGTTTACACAGAGAGATCAATAATTTTGGATCTAGGGTTTGCACAGTCAGGAATTTTGTGATCAAAATTCGTGTATAGTAGATTAGTGTGATCTTGTGTAATTGTTTCTCCAGTGATAATAATATTCTCTCCCCTCCCCGTGGACGTAGCCAAGTTGGTGAACCACGTAAATCTGTGTTCTTTTGATTGCTTTCTTTTCGCATCAAGTCTTGTTCAATTGCTCTAACATACTGTATTATTTTTTTTTAAAAAAAGTAGAATTATTTATTAACAATTTTATTTTTAATTCATAATTAGAGATATGCTTTTAGTGTTAGATTATTAAAGTTAATAATTAATGGTAAAAATCTACACATCTATATAATATATAAAAGCAAAAACATTTCAAGCCTTCTCATTAAGCCACGTGGAATTATGACGTGGAAATCCACGTGGCATTATTCTATAGGCAAATATATATAATACTTATTTCAGGAAATGATTTAGTTTTTTAAAACTGATTTTTTTTTAAATCAAATATTTTCTGAGCTTAAATTACGAAAACATGATTACTTAATTTTAGTAGGCTAAAGATAATGGATATCTTAAATTAAAATATTAGAAATTATAATCATTCAGTTAGTTGAATTTTAAGATATGGCTAAAGATAAGAAATGTGATGTAGCAGTATATCTCGGTGAATAAAATCGAGCCACATATTTTGCAAAAATAAAATAAAAATAAAAATGAAGGATTCTATAAATAAAGTATGTTTGATGTTTTAAATTACTAATTGATGCGGACACTAACGCGTTGAAGTTTTTGGAGTAATTTCAGCGAGTGCGCCGAACCCGTCATAACTTTTGACTCCGGATGAACCGCGGAACGCACCGCATATCCAATCGACCGTCGGAGCGAGACGGACAAAAGTCGTTATCTTTAATTTGGACGTAGATGTTGTCAACTTTGCATGCATTTTCATTTTTATATGAGAATTTGTATTTTTTTGTTATTTAGTGAAAAAAAATTAAAGTTAATAATTAATGGTAAAAATCTACACATCTATATAATGTATAAAAGCAAAAACATTTCAAGCCTTCTCATTAAGCCACGTGGAATTATGACGTGGAAATCCACGTGGCATTATTCTATAGGCAAATGTATATAATACTTATTTCAGGAAATGATTTAGTTTTTTAAAACTGATTTTTTTTTTTAAATCAAATATTTTGAGCTTAAATTACGAAAACATGATTACTTAATTTTAGTAGGCTAAAGATAATGGATATCTTAAATTAAAATATTAGAAATTATAATCATTCAGTTAGTTGAATTCTAAGATATGGCTAAAGATAAGAAATGTGATGTAGCAGTATATCTCGGTGAAGAAAATCGAGCCACATATTTTGCAAAAATAAAAATAAAAATAAAAATGAAGGATTATATAAATAAAGTATGTTTGATGTTTTAAATTACTAATTGACGCGGACACTAACGAGTTGAAGTTTTTGGAGTAATTTCAGCGAGTGCGCCGAAACCGTCATAACTTTTGACTCCGGATGAACCGCGGAACGCACCGCATATCAAATCGAACGTCGGAGCGAGACGGACAAAAGTCGTTATCTTTAATTTGGATGTAGATGTTGTCAACTTTGCATGCATATTCATTTTTATATGAGAATTTGTATATTTTTGTTATTTAGTGAAAAAAAATTAAAGTTAATAATTAGTGGTAAAAATCTAAACATCTATATAATATATAAAAGCAAAAACATTTCAAGCCTTCTCATTAAGCCACGTGGAATTATGACGTGGAAATCCACGTGGCATTATTTTATAGGCAAATGTATATAATACTTATTTCAGGAAATGATTTAGTTTTTTAAAACTGATTTTTTTTTAAATCAAATATTTTCTGAGCTTAAATTACGAAAACATGATTACTTAATTTTAGTAGGCTAAAGATAATGGATATCTTAAATTAAAATATTAGAAATTATAATCATTCAGTTAGTTGAATTTTAAGATATGGCTAAAGATAAGAAATGTGATGTAGCAGTATATCTCGGTGAAGAAAATCGAGCCACATATTTTGCAAAAATAAAAATAAAAATAAAAATGAAGGATTCTATAAATAAAGTATGTTTGATGTTTTAAATTACTAATTGATGCGGACACTAACGCGTTGAAGTTTTTGGAGTAATTTCAGCGAGTGCGCCGAAACCGTCATAACTTTTGACTCCGGATGAACCGCGGAACGCACCGCATATCAAATCGAACGTCGGAGCGAGACGGACAAAAGTCGTTATCTTTAATTTGGACGTAGATGTTGTCAACTTTGCATGCATATTCATTTTTATATGAGAATTTGTATTTTTTTGTTATTTAGTGAAAAAAAATTAAAGTTAATAATTAATGGTAAAAATCTACACATCTATATAATGTATAAAAGCAAAAACATTTCAAGCCTTCTCATTAAGCCACGTGGAATTATGACGTGGAAATCCACGTGGCATTATTCTATAGGCAAATGTATATAATACTTATTTCAGGAAATGATTTAGTTTTTTAAAACTGATTTTTTTTTTTTCAATCAAATATTTTCTGAGCTTAAATTACGAAAACATGATTACTTAATTTTAGTAGGCTAAAGATAATGGATATCTTAAATTAAAATATTAGAAATTATAATCATTCAATTAGTTGAATTCTAAGATATGGCTAAAGATAAGAAATGTGATGTATCAGTATATCTCGGTGAAGAAAATCGAGCCACATATTTTGCAAAAATAAAAATAAAATAAAAATGAAGGATTCTATAAATAAAGTATGTGTGATGTTTTAAATTACTAATTGATGCGGACACTAACACGTTGAAGTTTTTGGAGTAATTTCAGCGAGTGCGCCGAAACCGTCATAACTTTTGACTCCGGATGAACCGCGGAACGCACTGCATATCAAATCGAACGTCGGAGCGAGACGGACAAAAGTCGTTATCTTTAATTTGGACGTAGATGTTGTCGACTTTGCATGCATATTCATTTTTATATGAGAATTTGTATTTTTTTGTTATTTAGTGAAAAAAAATTAAAGTTAATAATTAATGGTAAAAATCTACACATCTATATAATATATAAAAGCAAAAACATTTCAAGCCTTCTCATTAAGACACGTGGAATTATGACGTGGAAATCCACGTGGCATTATTCTATAGGCAAATGTATATAATACTTATTTCAGGAAATGATTTAGTTTTTTAAAACTGATTTTTTTTTAAATCAAATATTTTCTGAGCTTAAATTACGAAAACATGATTACTTAATTTTAGTAGGCTAAAGATAATGGATATCTTAAATTAAAATATTAGAAATTATAATCATTCAGTTAGTTGAATTTTAAGATATGGCTAAAGATAAGAAATGTGATGTAGCAGTATATTTCGGTGAAGAAAATCGAGCCACATATTTTGCAAAAATAAAAATAAAAATAAAAATGAAGGATTCTATAAATAAAGTATGTTTGATGTTTTAAATTACTAATTGATGCGGACACTAACGCGTTGAAGTTTTTGGAGTAATTTCAGCGAGTGCGCCGAAACCGTCATAACTTTTGACTCCGGATGAACCGCGGAACGCACCACATATCAAATCGAACGTCGGAGCGAGACGGACAAAAGTCGTTATCTTTAATTTGGACGTAGATGTTGTCAACTTTGCATGCATATTCATTTTTATATGAGAATTTGTATTTTTTTGTTATTTAGTGAAAAAAAATTAAAGTTAATAATTAATGGTAAAAATCTACACATCTATATAATATATAAAAGCAAAAATATTTCAAGCCTTCTCATTAAGCCACGTGGAATTATGACGTGGAAATCCACGTGGCATTATTCTATAGGCAAATGTATATAATACTTATTTCAGGAAATGATTTAGTTTTTAAAACTGATTTTTTTTTTAAATCAAATATTTTCTGATCTTAAATTACAAAAACATGATTACTTAATTTTAGTAGGCTAAAGATAATGGATATCTTAAATTAAAATATTAGAAATTATAATCATTCAGTTAGTTGAATTCTAAGATATGGCTAAAGATAAGAAATGTGATGTAGCAGTATATCTCGGTGAAGAAAATCGAGCCTCATATTTTGCAAAAATAAAAATAAAAATGAAGGATTCTATAAATAAAGTATGTTTGATGTTTTCAATTACTAATTGATGCGGACACTAACGCGTTGAAGTTTTTGGAGTAATTTCAGCGGGTGCGCCGAAACCGTCATAACTTTTGACTCCGGATGAACCGCGGAACGCACCGCATATCAAATCGAACGTCGGAGCGAGGCGGACAAAAGTCGTTATCTTTAATTTGGACGTAGATGTTTTCAACTTTGCATGCATATTCATTTTTATATGAGAATTTGTATTTTTTTGTTATTTAGTGAAAAAAAATTAAAGTTAATAATTAATGGTAAAAATCTACACATCTATATAATATATAAAAGCAAAAACATTTCAAGCCTTCTCATTAAGCCACGTGGAATTATGACGTGGAAATCATCGTGGCATTATTCTATAGGCAAATGTATATAATACTTATTTCAGGAAATGATTTAGTTTTTTAAAACTGATTTTTTTTTTAAATCAAATATTTTCTGAGCTTAAATTACGAAAACATGATTTCTTAATTTTAGTAGGCTAAAGATAATGGATATCTTAAATTAAAATATTAGAAATTATAATCATTCAGTTAGTTGAATTTTAAGATATGGCTAAAAATAAGAAATGTGATGTAGCAGTATATCTCGGTGAAGAAAATCGAGCCACATATTTTGCAAAAATAAAAATAAAAATAAAAATGAAGGATTCTATAAATAAAGTATGTTTGATGTTTTAAATTACTAATTGATGCGGACACTAACGCGTTGAAGTTTTTGGAGTAATTTCAGCGAGTGCGCCGAAACCGTCATAACTTTTGACTCCGGATGAACCGCGGAACGCACCGCATATCAAATCGAACGTCGGAGTGAGACGGACAAAAGTCGCTATCTTTAATTTGGACGTAGATGTTGTCAACTTTGCATGCATATTCATTTTTATATGAGAATTTGTATTTTTTTTTTTTAGTGAAAAAAAATTTTAAGTTAATAATTAATGGTAAAAATCTACACATCTATATAATATATAAAAGCAAAACCATTTCAAGCCTTCTCATTAAGCCACGTGGAATTATGACGTGGAAATCCACGTGGCATTATTCTATAGGCAAATGTATATAATACTTATTTCAGGAAATGATTTAGTTTTTTAAAACTGATTTTTTTTTTAAATCAAATATTTTCTGAGCTTAAATTACGAAAACATGATTACTTAATTTTAGTAGGCTAAGATAATGGATATCTTAAATTAAAATATTAAAATTATAATCATTCAGTTAGTTGAATTCTAAGATATGGCTAAAGATAGAAATGTGATGTAGCAGTATATCTCGGTGAAGAAAATCGAGCCACATATTTTGCAAAAATAAAAATAAAAATAAAAATGAAGGATTCTATAAATAAAGTATGTTTGATGTTTTAAATTACTAATTGATGCGGACACTAACGCGTTGAAGTTTTTGGAGTAATTTCAGCGGGTGCGCCGAAACCGTCATAACTTTTGACTCCGGATGAACCGCGGAACGCACCGCATATCAAATCGAACGTCGGAGCGAGACGGACAAAAGTCGTTATCTTTAATTTGGACGTAGATGTTTTCAACTTGCATGCATATTCATTTTTATATGAGAATTTGTATTTTTTTGTTATTTAGTGAAAAAAAATTAAAGTTAATAATTAATGGTAAAAATCTACACATCTATATAATATATAAAAGCAAAAACATTTTAAGCCTTCTCATTAAGCCACGTGGAATTATGACGTGGAAATCCACGTGGCATTATTCTATAGGCAAATGTATATAATACTTATTTCAGGAAATGATTTAGTTTTTTTAAAACTGATTTTTTTTTTAAATCAAATTTTTTCTGAGCTTAAATTACGAAAACATGATTTCTTAATTTTAGTAGGCTAAAGATAATGGATATCTTAAATTAAAATATTAGAAATTATAATCATTCAGTTAGTTGAATTTTAAGATATGGCTAAAGATAAGAAATGTGATGTAGCAGTATATCTCGGTGAAGAAAATCGAGCCACATATTTTGCAAAAATAAAAATAAAATAAAAAATGAAGGATTCTATAAATAAAGTATGTTTGATGTTTTAAATTACTAATTGATGCGGACACTAACGCGTTGAAGTTTTTGGAGTAATTTCAGCGAGTGCGCCGAAACCGTCATAACTTTTGACTCCGGATGAACCGCGGAACGCACCGCATATCAAATCGAACGTCGGAGCGAGACGGACAAAAGTCGTTATCTTTAATTTGGACGTAGATGTTGTCAACTTTGCATGCATATTCATTTTTATATGAGAATTTGTATTTTTTTGTTATTTAGTGAATTTTTTTTTAAGTTAATAATTAATGGTAAAAATCTACACATCTATATAATATATAAAAGCAAAACCATTTCAAGCCTTCTCATTAAGCCACGTGGAATTATGACGTGGAAATCCACGTGGCATTATTCTATAGGCAAATGTATATAATACTTATTTCAGAAAATGATTTAGTTTTTTTAAACTGATTTTTTTTTTTTAAATCAAATATTTTCTGAGCTTAAATACGAAAACATGATTACTTAATTTTAGTAGGCTAAAGATAATGGATATCTTAAATTAAAATATTAGAAATTATAATCATTCAGTTAGTTGAATTCTAAGATATGGCTAAAGATAAGAAATGTGATGTAGCAGTATATCTCGGTGAAGAAAATCGAGCCACATATTTTGCAAAAATAAAAATAAAAATGAAGGATTCTATAATAAAGTATGTTTGATGTTTTAAATTACTAATTGATGTGGACACTAACGCGTTGAAGTTTTTGGAGTAATTTCAGCGGGTGCGCCGAAACCGTCATAACTTTTGACTCCGGATGACCGCGGAAACGCACCGCATATCAAATCGAACGTCGGAGCGAGACGGACAAAAGTCGTTATCTTTAATTTGGACGTAGATGTTTTTCAACTTTGCATGCATATTCATTTTTATATGAGAATTTGTATTTTTTTTGTTATTTAGTGAAAAAAATTAAAGTTAATAATTAATGGTAAAAATCTACACATCTATAAATTATAAAAGCAAAAACATTTCAAGCCTTCTCATTAAGCCACGTGGAATTATGACGTGGAAATCCACGTGGCATTATTCTATAGGCAAATGTATATAATACTTATTTCAGGAAATGATTTAGTTTTTTAAAACTGATTTTTTTTTTAAATCAATATTTTCTGAGCTTAATTACGAAACATGATTTCTTAATTTTAGTAGGCTAGGATAATGGATATCTTAAATTAAAATATTAGAAATCATAATCATTCAGTTAGTTGAATTTTAAGATATGGCTAAAGATAAGAAATGTGATGTAGCAGTATATCTCGGTGAAGAAAATCGAGCCACATATTTGCAAAAATAAAAATAAAAATGAAGGATTCTATAAATAAAGTATGTTTAATGTTTAAATTACTAATTGATGCGGACACTAACGCGTTGAGTTTTTGGAGTAATTTCAGCGAGTGCGCCGAAACCGTCATAACTTTTGACTCCGATGAACCGCGGAACGCACCGCATATCAAATCGAACGTCGGAGCGAGACGGACAAAAGTCGTTATCTTTAATTTGGACGTAGATGTTGTCAATTTTGCATGCATATTCATTTTTATATGAGAATTTGTATTTTTTGTGTTATTTAGTGAAAAAAAAATTTAAGTTAATAATTAATGGTAAAAATCTACACATCTATATAATATATAAAAGCAAACCATTTCAAGCCTTCTCATTAAGCCACGTGGAATTATGACGTGGAAATCCACGTGGCATTATTCTATAGGCAAATGTATATAATACTTATTTCAGGAAATGATTTAGTTTTTAAAACTGATTTTTTTTTTAAATCAAATATTTTCTGAGCTTAAATTACGAAAACATGATTACTTAATTTTAGTAGGCTAAAGATAATGGATATCTTAAATTAAAATATTAGAATTATAATCATTCATTTAGTTGAATTCTAAGATATGGCTAAAGATAAGAAATGTGATGTAGCAGTATATCTCGGTGAAGAAAATCGAGCCACATATTTTGCAAAAATAAAAATAAAATAAAAATGAAGGATTCTATAAATAAAGTATGTTTGATGTTTTAAATTACTAATTGATGCGGACACTAACGCGTTGAAGTTTTTGGAGTAATTTCAGCGAGTGCGCCGAAACCCGTCATAACTTTTGACTCCGGTGAACCCGGAACGCACCGCATATCAAATCGAACGTCGGAGCGAGACGGAAAAAAGTCGTTATCTTTAATTTGGACGTAGATGTTGTCAACTTTGCATGCATATTCATTTTTATATGAGAATTTGTAATTTTTTGTTATTTAGTGAAAAAAAAAATTTAAGTTAATAATTAATGGTAAAAATCTACACATCTATATATATATAAAAGCAAAACCATTTCAAGCCTTCTCATTAAGCCACGTGGAATTATGACGTGGAAATCCACGTGGCATTATTCTATAGGCAATGTATATAACTTATTTCAGAAAATGATTTAGTTTTTTAAACTGATTTTTTTTTTTTAAATCAAATATTTTCTGAGCTTAAATTACGAAAACATGATTACTTAATTTTAGTAGGCTAAAGATAATGGATTCTCTTAAATTAAAATATTAGAAATTATAATCTTCAGTTAGTTGAATTTTAAGATATGGGCTATAGATAAGAAATGTGATGTAGCAGTATATCTCGGTGAAGAAAATCGAGCCACATATTTTGCAAAAATAAAAATAAAAATAAAAATGAAGGATTCTATAATAAAGTATGTTTGATGGTTTAAATTACTAATTGATGCGGACACTAAGGCGTTGAAGTTTTTGGAGTAATTTCAGCGAGTGCGCGCGAAACCCGTCATAACTTTTACTCCGGATGAACCGCGGAACGCACCGCATATCAAATCGAACGCCGGAGCGAGACGGACAAAAGTCGTTGGGCAAAGCCCCTTGAGGTGGGGTCTAAAACAACAAAAAAACGTTATTTAAGGCCTTAAAGGGCTTCTTTATATCCTTGCAAATGAGATGGTGAACTTATATTCTGAGTTTGAAAATAT